>CM045769.1:51341031-51677865 GCA_025200525.1 Camellia lanceoleosa | reverse complement strand
TCCAAATGGTGAATTGTCCTCTAATGGAAAAAAGAAAGGCTTTCCAAACCACAAGTTGACTTTAGGCATGAAAGAGACCTCATTCCGCTTGAGTAATGAACTCCCTGTAAAGGATTAAACCATTAAGCACAAAAACCTGAATTTCATGCTTTAAACAAGCAAATGGTTTGAACCACTTTCAAAGAAAAAGTAAAGCGAAGAAAGGAAGAAGGTTAGAGAAATGATTAAATCTTTGAAATGAGTGATAAAGGCATAAGGCAAATGAACAAATATTAGCAACTCAAACAAGGTGTCATCACGGCCTAGAGACACCAAACTTGTGAGGACTATTACACTACTTTGAAATTTCAAAATAAAGCTCAAATGTAGCCAATGTGACTCAAAATAGTCCAAAATTAGTCCAAAATAGCTCTAAAACATGCATGCTGAAATTAATTTAGAAAAGGCTAGATTAATAGGCTAAAATAAGGAGCATGCTAGACTAGTAAGCAAGATCTGAGGAGGCTAGGCCTTACCTCAGAATTTGAACTTCAAAATATGTTTATAGTACTGAAACCTAGCTCTCTAAAATAGTGTTTAAAAAGCTCTAAAAAAAGATGATGCAAGAGGTGGGAAACACAAGGCAAGGTCTCCAAAGCAAATAAGGTACAAAGAAGGGCTATCACTGCCCCCAACCTTTAATGGCCTGCCTTGGACCTAAGTCAACATAAATGCCCCAAAAACATAGAGTTTTTATAGCCCCCCAAAATCAGTTAAATCATCTTTGGACTCAAGACACGAAAAGCCAAAACACATTAAGCTAATGCATGAGGGTTTTGCTTTTCAACTATGAAAAAACAAGACGCATGTAAACAAACTCAAACAAACTAGCTAGCCCTAAATGCAGAGGCTAAAAGCAGGTTATTTGAGGCCTAAAACATGCTTTGGACTTGAGATAAGTTAAGCTAGAAAATATGTCTAAAAAATGTAAAGCTAACTAGGCATGCAAGCAAGACATAAGGAGGAAGCTAACCCTTCAAGTTTGGACCTCAAAAAACAAGATTTTTGCCAATTTGAAAAATCTCTAAAGATTTAGTGGTTAAAAGGCCCAAAAAGTTTGATTTAAAAGTGATGGATAATAGCACAAAAGCTTAACAAGCTAAGAAGTAAGAAGGGTAGACCACCCTTAACTCAAATGAAATTTGAAACCACCACTTTTAGGTCATAAAGCAGAGTTTTTTCGGTTCAAACCACCCCCAAAAATAGTATGGAAAGTGGAAAAAATAAATAAATATGAAAAAAGCTTAAAGGGTAAGGGTTATACCTCTTGAGCGGAAGAGTGATTCTAGGCCACAATTTAAGCCAAGCCCAGAAACCCTTAAGGAGTTCCAAGAGGCTTTAAGCAACCTTAGCCCAAAGATGAACCACTTTGGTTAAGGGTTGATAGGTTAAGTTTGAAATATACAGCTTCTAAGTACAAAAGCTCAAGAGAGAAGTCTAGAGAGAAATCTAAAGAGAGTATTACAAAAAGAGGCTCCCAAAATTCTTTCCCAACCTTGAAAACAATAGAGAAAGTCTTCTATATAGAAATATGTGAGCTTAGGTTCGAAAATATCAAATACTGGACAGCTAAAGCTTTTAGGGGACAATTTGGTAGCATAAAAATATCTTGGTTTTCCACTATTTGTCGACAAGTTTTAGTGGTGGTCGATTACCAAAATCTACTTCCAAGCCCAACTAAGCGGCGTAACTCCTTCATCTAGACTCCGTTCTGAGTCATTCTTGAGCCTAAAAGCTGAAGCTTGAAGTCTTATTTCCAATGGAAGTGGCCTCACATCAAAATTCTAAGTGTGCTAAGAGATATGCCTATTTTAGTGAAGGTTGCTCAGTTTGGCTTTAACTGACAGTTGATGTCGAACTTCAACTAGCCATATCTCCCCCATCCAAACTCGTCTTTAGGAGATTCTTAAGTGAAAAATGAAGTCCGAGTCCAATTTCCAATTGTGGTAGCTTCACAATTAGATTCGAAGTGTGAAAAAGGATATATCTGATTTAGTGAAGGTTGCGGTTCTCTCTTAACGTCATGCCCAACTTCTTCCCCGACAAGGTTTCTTCTCTCTCAATTTTCTTCAACTCCAAACCTCTAAATAAGATTTTTGAAAGATTTTTCAAAGATTTCACCCTCTTTCATTTATTTCTACTTTGTCCTTGCTCGGTTTCACAGAAAAATTGCAACATTCTTAATCTGAGTCTCGAACATCGTAGAAACCTTTTCAAAATATTTTGAAAGAGAGGGTTTTCAAGTCTAAAAGTCATTTTGTTCAAAATGTTTTGGTCCAAAATGGGGTGTAAGGTTGGATTAAGCTCTCATTGTGAAGAAATTGAACCTTTACAACATAACTTTCATCACCAAGTAATTAACAGTGGGCGCCCAAGTCTTAAGGGTGGTAAAAAATGGGGTATATACACCATGGAATTTAAGATCTCATCAATAGCAAAACCATAACTCTACTTCAACCCTAAAGAGGCAAGGCCACCTCAACCCATTGCCACACCTGACCAAACCCCACTATCTTCCTGGCACAGCCTCATCCATACCTACCACTCACTTTCCACCCAACATATACATCACACATTTCCATTTTCCCAAGCTTGAGGTGCTAATTCCATAGAGCACTAATTTATGCGTGATATATATGCACCTCAATCCCAACAAAACCCCAAAACCCCTTGTGGCAAATGATTTGGAGCGAATGAATGTTATGGTAAATATTCTCACGGGCATGCACTTCCCTCTATATGATTTTTCTTAATCCATGGGGTGATCAAGAAACAAAGAATACGAGAAAAATTCTAGGTTTAGCTTGGCTAAATCTGTGAGAACTTGAGACTAAGCGCGAGACCGGTAAACTCGGGAGATATTGTGACCGATTCTAAAATTGGGGTGGACCACATGTGAATTGCATGAATTTTCTAGGTGCGGTGTTGGCAGCACTTAACTAATGAAAATGGTTCTATTATGAGTTCTGAATTGAGTATTGAGTTTGAGTTTGATTCCACAAAATCTGTAGAGTTAGGATCAGGCTCGAGTCATTCTAGTAAGTCTAAGTGTGGTCGTTTCGGTGGTGATAACCCAAATATCACTATCCTTTCCATTTTTTCCTTTTCTTTTGCTTTTGAGTCTATTGTCATCACTGAGTCAAACTTTATTTTCAATAAAAGTGTTGTAGATTCCGCCTACCTCTTTGTGCCTTTAGTTCATTGCCTTAATCCACAATCTTCAAAACTTTTTCCAAAACTCTGATAAGAAAGAAGATGAAGAAATTAAATGGGATTTGCCAAATTTGATTGACTAGGAGAAAGTAAGGCATATTAAGCCCTTGATAGATAAGATTGTTTGATTAATGTGGGTATTGAGAAGGATCCTAGCTTGGTCTAGATTGGTTCTACATTGTCCTCGGAGGAGCATGAGTGATTAGTTGTTTTATTAAAGGTTTCAAAAAATATTTTTTGCGTGGTCCTATGAAGACATGCTTGGAATTTATCTTGAGATTGTATAGCATAGGATTACTCTCGACCTAATCTTGACCCCCTAGCTTTCAAATTTTGATTCGGTGTCCACTAATCAACAAATTATAGAGACTTGCATTGCGAATTGGAAGCAACCCTTGAAGTAGAGGCAATAAAATTTGGATGTGATCGGAGATTCAACGAGGTTGTTTCTTAAGCCAAGGGAGACCAAAATGAAAATCAAATCCCATATTTTGAGGGAAGAATATTTATGAAGGACAATTGAACTCCTATCCACAACCCAGAGCAAATTCAAACCCAATTAGCTAAGTCCCTACATCATCACGTCTATACGGTCAAGTGTAGTGGCCATTTTCATGGATTTAGATTGCCTAGAGTTCTCATATCCAATCAACATGGACAAGATAAAACAAAGTACCACCCTTGAGAGGCTCGGCGAATGAGAATTGTGAAGGCAACCCAGGCAAAAGTTAGAGTATGAAAAAATGAACAAAATGAAAAATGAAAGAATAAAAATGAAAAATAAAAAAAGTTAGCAAGGTCAAAAACACGAAAAGCGACTTTTGGCAAAAGTTAGAGCACAAAAGGAGAGTGTTAATACCCAAGTGAACCTTAGTGTGAACAACGTAAATCACGATTCCTATCTTTGGGATACATAGGCGACTTCATCTTGAAGTTGGCTCCAACCATTTTCAACTCACTCATCCTATCCATGTTTGATTGGCCCATCTCGATTCGATTGATTGTTCTATTCTTCTTCCATAAGAGTTCGGTTCCATAGCGATTTAGTGGTAATATAGTATATCCTACTCAAGTTATCTAATTTGAGTTGGTATATCTCGAGGTTGATTTCATGTTGGCGAGTAGTGGCCATTTGTGAAACAAATGTTGAGGACTTTAATGAGGGTAATTGATTTTCCCAAAAATTATTTCATTTTTGCAAGGCCCAAACCATTCTTTAGACCAAAAGGAAAAAATTAGGTGCTCATAGCCTAACACATGACTTCAAAGCAGCGAGTGGAATGAGCATGCTAATCTAACTCTCATGTTGATCAAAATCTTTTTAGTAGACAACAAAAAAGAAAAAATTCAAAGTGATGAACTAGGGGCATAGTCAAGTCAAGTTTTCTGTCATTTCCCCACACTCTTCAGTCCTCGTCACCAAGTTGACACTAACTTGTACTTTTTCTTTAAGTCGAGCACTTTCATTTGAAAAATGCACGATGGTTGTCTCTGGCGATGTCCTTTAGTCGGTGGTCGATTGGTGATGTTTTGTTTAGTATCCATTTTGTTCCAAGCGTAAATGGGTGCGTTTGGGATGATTTTGCTTTGTTTTTATTTTATTGAGTTATATTTTGGTGAGAATGCATTGAAATGCAACCATTTTCAATTTCAAAATTCAAAACAAAATGGTTTTCATGCTCAAATGCCTTTCATGCCATTCAATTTGCAAAAAAACTTTTTTTATATTAAATGTCGATCAAACCTCCATCAAAGTTATACAAAAGAGATTTGAACCTCAATTTCCCACTCTAAGCAAAAATGCAAAAAATAAAAATAAAAAAAAAAAATCTGAGAATGCAATCATTATTCTTGGTTTACGGCAACTTGTGTTTTCGGCGACAAAAGGTTCTGGTGACACTTTAGGTTTACCACCCACTTCCATTGTTGGTTGAGTCACTTCATCATTGCTCTCGAAAGCCCTTGAAGACTTTGCCTCGGCATTGGCAAAGCTTCAAAGAGATTACTCCCCATCATCCAGTCAAATGAAGAACAGAGGAGCTTTGAATCGAGCCACATAGGTCGTCTAGTATTTAAACTCTTTGTTTTCTTTTTCAAGTCGTTAATCTCTTCTTGAGAATCCTTGTACATATGCTAGAAGCGAGGTGAGTTGTGCATTTATCAATGTGCTTCGCTTGTCCTACCTGCGGTAGGTGGGACAAATTGGACCTGCGATCATGATCTCCACGTAGGATTTCAAAGTGTAAGAGTTGGCCTTGATGCCAAACTATGCTTCCATCAATTGCTCAACTAACAGCGCAAGAAAATTGAAAGCAGTAGGGGCTCTCTGTTGATGCTCGAGAGAAGTTGGCATCGGCAATCTCTATCAGTCATTAAGATGCAGGAAGATCAAAAAAGTCACGATGGGATGAGGCCATGGAAAAGGAGAGTAATGCCAAAAGAGAGAGTTGTAGAGTGATTTTATAGTTGTTGGATTTGCTCTCTCTCTCATAGATTGTCCTTAAGAAGAGAGGAAAAAATGAAGGAGAAAAAAGAACCCAAAGGAGAGGATTTGAGGAAATCGTTGAAAATCAAGACGATCCAAGCTATTCATTGTTGTCGGTCGTGATTGTTGAAATCATGCGCCAAACACAACATTTGAAGGAGACAGAGGAGGGAGAGAGAGACAATAATAATGGAGAGAAAGAGAAAGAGAAAGATGTATACATTGTGCATTTGTATATGTATATGTATTCCGTATGTGTGTATCTGTATGCATTTGTTTGTATGTATATGTGTATCTGTATATGTGTATCTGTATGTATGTGTCTATATGTATATGTATAGGTGTATCTATATGACTATATGTATCCATATATGTCTATGTATGTATATCTGTATATATCGTTTGTATCTATATATGTATATATGGTATGTATCAAAAAAATTGAAAAAAAAAAAAGAAAATTTTGAAAAGAAAAAAAAATCATTTTCTATATTCATTTGTTTTTGCATCAAATCATCGCATTGCATATTACATGTCTCACATTGCACCCTTCATGTTTGGTGCATTCCTTTGTCACACTTACCTTTGTCTATTACATTTATCATACATGGTCAGAGCTGTCACACTATTACATCACTTGGCAAAAATCTATTCACATTACTTGGCTATAATTATCCTGACATTTGATTACAACTCTTTCCTCTTGACTAGATTGAACAAATCCCATGTTTCATGTTGACGCATGGTCTAGGTATCGCTTGTTGACTCATGTCTCCTTTACCCGGTTGAAACTCATTCCCTATTTCGTATTCAGGTACGATCTAAGTCTCTCTTGTTTGTTAAAACCCTTTTCTCCTTTACCCGGTTGAAACCAATCCTCTATTTCATATTAAGGTATGGCCTAGGTATTGCTTGTTGGCTAAGAGCCTTTTCTTCCTTACTCGGTTGGCACCAGTCCCCTATTTCATATTGAGGTACGACCTAGGTCTCACTTGTTGGTTAAGACCTTTTTCTCCTTTACCTAGTTTGAACCAGTCCCCTATTTCATATTTAGGTCTCGCATGTTGGTTAAGACCCATTTTCCCTTTACCCAGTTGAAATCAATCCACGATTTACGTATTGAGAGTCTGGAGTCTCGCTTATTAATTAAGACCCATGTCTCCTTTACTGATTGAAATCAATCCATTATTTCATATTGAGGTATGGTTTGGATCTCGCTTGTTGATTAAAACCTTTATTTCTGCTCTTATGTGAGTGTGATTGCATTGTACCCTTGTTATGCTTCATATCATTTGCATAAGGCTTGCCTGCATATAATACTGTTGTATTGCATTACATAAATCATGAACTTTCAAAAGAAAAAAAAATTGGCCGTGAAGCATGTAAGTCAACTTTCAATTGCATTTGAGATTATCATTTGCATCTTACCCTTGAACTCGTTAGTTTGACTCATTGAAAAGGGTTCGTATGCAACCCTCGAGTTCAACCAATTGCATTTGCGGCTTGTTTGGTTGCCCAAGTTTCTGACCTTGTCAAAAGGGTTGCTTTACGCTTTGACATTTACTCACGTCATGAAATGACTTCAAGCTCTATTGAAGAGAAGCGTAGACACCCCATTTTGACCGTCCCTAAGACTTGGGTACTTTCTTTTGATTATTCGATGATGAAAATCGAATGTGTTTCTCATTATCTTGATGTCGAGAGATGAAATTTGAGCTTTATTCCTAACCCTAGGCCTACTTTGGCCAAGTGTTTAAGCCCCGTCGGACAACCTGTAGACACCCCATTTTTGACCGTCCTCAAGACTTGGGCATCACCGCTTGAACACTCGGTGATCATCCATGTTTGTGTTTGTCTTGAGTTCCCGGAGGTCTCGGCTGCGCGCCTTGCCTCAGGATCTCTCGACTCGACTATTTCGTGTTTGGTTTTGTACCAAAAACTTGTGTTTTTGCCTTGAAGGGCAGGGAATGGCTTGTTGCCCATCCCCACACCTCACCGGCCACCCCCTTACATCACCGGCCGTTTATTGGTTCCACCGGCCTTGGCTTCTTAATACCAATGGCCGGTCGGCACTATATTTGGCCAACTGGCACTTTCTTTGGCCGGTGACCCCTTTTGCTGGCCAGTCTGCACCTTTTGCACCCTTCAAGCATGGTGCATGCCAGCTGTGCCAGCTGGAATGCACTAACACTCCTCCCCGTGCACATTGTGGCTGTTTTGAGCCTTTGAACCCCTTTTCCTTCTAGAAGGATGAACCCTTTGGTCAAGCTTCTTGGAGAAGCTTGACCCTTTTGTTATGGCTTCTTCAAGAAGCCTTGACCCTCTTGCCCCCTTTGCCCCTTTTCACTTAGCTTCTTTGAGAAGCTTAAACCATTTTCCCTTGCCTATATAAGCACATTTCCTCTTCCATTGTTAGGGGTTAGAGGTTTTGAACAAAAAAACCAGAGTTATACATATATACATCTATCATATACTCTCTCTCTCTATATATATATATATTCCCCTCTCTCTCATCCTTTGTGTGTGTTTCGGGAGCCTAAAAGTGTGTTTCTACCTCAGTTTTGCACTAAGACACACACCATTACACCTTGCTTCAACTTTGAGAGGCTTGGAGGGTTCATTCTTGAGTTTTTGGAATGATTTTGACCAGAAGAAGAAGGCTGAGTTGGCTGTTCTTGAAATTTATTCTTCAAGGGTAATTCTTTTACTTTAAATCCCCCAATCCTGCACTAGTTTTCTACCTGTCTTGCAAGCTGAATTAGGCTTTGTGTATAACTGAAAAAAGTCTTATATTTTCATGGTTTAAAACTTTCATTAAGTCACTTTGGTGTTGGGGTCGACCTCCCCCTCTTAGGCCTTGTTTGGCCCTTTTGGTGCTTTCCTTGTTGAGCTTTGGTTACCATTGTGTATTGGCCTTCTCACCACTGAAATCTAGTGGATTTTCAGTGGTGAAGAAGAGGTTTTTAAGTCTTGCATAGGGAGGACACCCTCTCCCTTTGTGTCTCATTTGTGCATGTTTTTGGCTCATAAGGGTAGCATACATGCTTGTTTGTTTTTGGTCCCATTTCAGAGGTTTTTGGATGTCTTTTGGTCATGTTATATCTCTGTCTTTGGTTGGATTTGTGGCCTTTTGTATGCATAATACCCTTGCTTTGTATCCCTTCATTTTGCATAGAAATGCCTCTTGTATTTAGGCTTCCATGCTTGCATGATTTAGCTTAGCTTATTGAAGCTTTTGGTCATGATTTGTCATGCTTAAGGTCTGTGGGGTACTGATTTGGTCATAATTGCCATGTTTGATATAGTTGCTATGCATTGTGGCTTGTGAGCCTTGAGTGTATGGGTCTCTAGGATGCTTAGCTTACCTTAGTCTCATGATTTGGCATCATTATAGATCATATCTCAGTCCCTAATCCATGCTTGTATGCTTGCATTCATCATCACTTTCATGTCTTGAGGGGTTGCCCCTTTGTGCCTTGAAAAGGGCCATAGTGCATGCCTCTTGTTTATATCATTTGGGCTACCATATCAGAGGGTTTTTGGGTGTATTTTGATGCATTGACAATCTGTTTTTGGTTGCTTGGTCCATGCCATGAGTGGTTAGGGTGGGTGTAGAGTAATGCTCCACTTGGTGGCTTTGCATACCTTTTGTTTTGGGCCCATTTCTTGGCATGATTTGACTATGTCCCATGCATGTCCTAGTCATATTTTGGTCTGCCCCTAGCCTGTTTTCAGTCATCTTGGCCTTGCGGGGCTTGGTTGACATGGCCTTAATCCAAGCATCTTGACTAGCTTTGAACCTTGGACCAATTAGCATGCTTGTTTGCTTCACAATTTGTTACCTTCATACATCATTTTGGCCACTGTTTATGGCAAGGCTGAGGTCTGCCATTTATGGTTTAAGTCCACCATTGCATATTTGTCACATGTTTGTTGCATGTTTGACTCATTATGTGTTGTCACATGATAGTCTTGTTGCATAATTGTCCATGTTTGCATTGAATTTGCATTTTGTATGCTCTAGCACTTTACATACTTAACATGATAGATTGCATCACATTTGACATGTTTTGCATCTTAGCCTCTTGTTGCACAATTGAGCCATGTTTGTCTACATGCATTGCATTGCTTGGTTTGGGGTGTCAAACCAAGCATGAGAATGAGGAGTGTTTGTACTTCAAGTGACAAAACCGTCTCAATCCTCGATCAAAGGCCCTTGACTCTAACATGATGGGATCTTGGTACTCATTTGTGTGTTGCATGCATTCTACATTGAATGGCAAGCTTGGTCTCTTAGGCCATCACGCATAATTGATGGCCCGAGGATCGAGGGTTATGCTTCCTTGAGTCCAATACATGATAGGGAGTATGGCCATGCTTACATTTGCTTGAAATTCCATGCCATACACTGTCTGTCCTTTGTTGTTGTCAAAAACCAGTTTCTGCAAGCCGTTTTGGCCGACCGGCCGTACTGAGTGCCGACCGGCCAGGAATGTGTGGCTGATAAGCTGAAAGCCAGCCGATGGACATTTGCTACGGCCAGTGGACATTCCCCTTAGCCGATGGTGTTCTACAATGTGCAGAGAGTCTATCCCAAGACTTTGGCAATTTTGAGAGGCGATTATAGAAGCGGCGATGGCATGGTACGGGTTTTCCAGGCGAGACAAACTCAAGCATGCATCATTCGCGCATTCCGAGACAGGGCTACGGCCACCTTCTTTTTTACATTTAATTTATTAATTAAATTAGAATTTTTGTAATATTTAATTAGCTAGGCTAGTTGATTTATTCATTAGGTTTGTATATTCTTTTGGTCCTCCGGCGAGGCAAATTTGTAATAAGTGTGGGTGCGTGTGTGCATGTCTTCCAATCCCTACTTCTTTCTCCTCTTACTTACACTTTGATGGTTAGTATTAGGGCATGTCTAATTAGCATACCTTATGCTATGCATCGTGCATCATTCATCGATGTGCATGCATCGGGCTCGGCACATCATGCTAAGCGCATTAGTATTTCAAATCTAACTTGAATCGTGCATCAAATGATTGCATTTCACATGCCATTTTAGGATTAGCGAGCCTAGCCTAATTACATTACGTATGTGATGCATTAGCCACTTTAACATGAACTAGGATCACGCATGTTTGCTAACTAGTTTCTTGTTTTGGCAATTACTTGTGAGTATTTTATGCTTTAGCATCTCGCATGAGTGTGAATGTTAACATGACATAATGCTTACCATGTGGCTAGATGCTTATGTGTTATAAGCTGAATACTGTGGGTGAAATTTGGATTGTTTGAGTTGGAATAACTCGTTGACATCCGTGTTTTAGCCTACTTGCGGTAGCAATTTCAAACTATTTTTCAAACGAGCGGATATGCAATGCTTTGTTCCAAATTAGGCGACCTAGTCTATACTTGTTTGTTGTGCGCATAATATAGAAATTCTAGACTAATAACCGGAATAAGAGCATATAACGTTTTCAAAATCGGATATCATGGTTAGTAGAGGCCGATCTTCGGATCGGGCGAGAGAGGGTGCTCATAGCTGAGCTTCCCCAATCGTACCCAAGTTCCCGAGCTGAGGCAACTTTGGTGATGATGGACACGTGGCCTTTGGCACCGAGTCAGGGTTTCCTAAATTCCCCCATTATAAAATATTTAGGTGGCGACTCTGTATCTGGCAAAGTAGTCCACGTTTGACACTTCTTTTCTAAAAATCTGTTTTCTCAAAATGATTTGCCGGATTTGGACCCTTTGGTTCAGATTTAGAACCGCAACAAAATTGAGTCCGAACTGTAGAGTGAGGCCCTCACCGGGTGCGTCTACACAACCGAAGCGAAGTGGGATTGAACCAAAGCAAAAGGCAATTCTCACGGTTAGTCGACTACCCAAGGATAGTGCATGATTTTGTTGGTTGAGTGGAGAACTTCACAACCCCACATATGCACTGAATGGATGTATACTCAGCCTCCATTGCCTAGTGCTTGATCCATTAAAGATAATGCTCCCATTAGTCCTCCATTTTTTTCTTTCACCATTGTTCCACTTGCATTGCCTATATAAGGAGAGTTCAAGTCTTGATTTTGGGAGATGAATTTGAGAGAAGAAGTGTAGAGAGAATGATGAGTTTGGGAGGATAGATTGATTAGAAGACTAGAGACATAGAAAGAAAGAGTCTAAGATTTGAATTCAAGAGTTGGCCAAAATTGAGTGTTAGTTGTGAACTTCCATTTTCTCCAGTTATATACCATATCTCATCTTCTATTATAAAAGTCATCCAAATCATGTTATAGTCAAATTCTAAAGCTTTGATCAAAGAGAGAATGATTGTTGTTGAAAGAGAGAAAATCAAAGAGTTCTACAATTTTCCTTCACATATAGTGTTACACAATTCAAGTCACCATTCTAGCTCAAATTCTAAGATTTTGAATTGAGGATTGAGAACATACTTCACAACCTTGAGGGTGATCAAAAGGAAGTTTGGAAATCAAGAAGTTCATCTTTTCTTTGGAAGGTGAATTTTCAATTTCTCTCATTTTTCTTGTATTATCTTTCTTATGTTAATTTTCTTGCTTTGATTTCATATTATAAACTTGTTGTAATCTAACTAGAAGTGGTTAGTTGAGCCACCTACATATTCCATATTTGTTATTTTCTTGGTGTTGTAACAAGGCGGTTTTGCTAGGCCTAGGCGGTTTGGCTAACTTCTTTTGAACATAACAGAGTAGTCTTCCGGTGTTGGGCATAAAAATTTTCGATGGCCTTCAAGGCGTATGAAGCTTCTATTTTGTGTAGCTCGGCTTTTTCGTGTCCCCTTCGGACTCCCATGGTTCTGAATCTAATTTCACAAGTGCAATGTGAAACTGATAATCACCAAAGAGTCCAAATCCAACAAATCTTTTTGGAAAATCAATTTTAAATCAAATAATACCAAAATTGGATTGCTTTGCCAAATACAAAGTCACCACCTAAATATTTTATTTTGTGGAAATTTAGGAAACCTTGACTCGTGCCAAAGGCCACGTGTCCATCATCACCAAAGTTGCATCGGCTCGGGAACTTGGATACGAGAGGGTAGGGTCCTAAAATGAGCACCCCCGCTTGCCCGATCAAAGTCGGCCTCTACTAATCATGATATGCTTTTTATAAACATTATGTGTTCTTATTCCAGTTATTAAACTAGCATTACTACGTGATGCGCACAAGCAAGTATAGACTAGTTTGCTCAAGTTGGAACAATTTAACTTACATTTGTTTGCGAAAATGGTTTGAATTTGCCACCTCAAGTGGACTTAAAGATACGGATTTGCCACAAAACATAGTGGGCTTGAAACAGTGATTTGCCACCAAAGTGGGCTTAAAACATACATTTATTGAATTGTTCCAATTCAAACAACAAGCCTTCATCCATAGGCATTCAAGCAATTTATCATTTAAGCACATAGTCTCATGACAAGCATGCTAATCATGGCAACATTCATATTTATACAAGTATGCTAAAGTATAAAAACTCACCTAGTACTCCGAGCCAAAACAAAAACTAGTTAAAAAGATGCATGATCCTAACTATACAAGATGCCTAATGCAACACATGTAATAATGCAATTTAATAAGCTCGGCTACTAATATGGCATATGGATCAATTTGATAACATGCGGTTAAACACATATTCAAAGAATTATTTGAAATGACAATGCAATTTAAATGATCATAAGCCTCGGCATGCAATACAAATGAATGGATGCAAACATGTGATATGCTAATTGAAACATGTCCTAATCTAACCATAAAAAACTATTAAATAAAAGGGAAAAAAGACATGGGGTTGGAAGACATACACACACGCATACGCATACGAGCAGCTTAATACAACATTATGCCCTCGCAAAGGAGGGTCGAATGAATAAGCTAAGCTAATCAAATGCTAAACTAGGCTAACTAATCTAATTAAACTAATTAAACTAATTATTACAAACCAATCGAATAACTACTAGACTAATTACTAATTATTACAATACTTTAATCAACTAGTAAACTAATTAATTAAAATGAATGCACACTAACTAAGCATGCGAGACAATAAACTATACCGCCTGCTCGTCTCGGGAAGTGGAGGATGCATATCTTTCGGTTTTCGCGAAAAGTCTTCCTTTTGCTCTTGAGCAGGCTCTGCTTGTAAGGTTGAACATACTTCATAACCTTCTGCTCCACCTTACCAAATATTCCACAGAAGTTGACACGTGGCTGCTTAGAACATGGATGGTTGTTGTCGACCATCTGCCGCATGAAGAGGGTGCCTTGCGGGCCAAAATGAAGCCTTCGGCCATTGATGAGGCACTACTAGCCACTGATGCTCGAGTCACCATACTATGAGAGCACAAGCGAGCAAAATGAAGGTTTTTCGAGGGGTATGTTTGTATTGCCCTCCTTATCATCTCAAAACCTCAAAGGGTGACACACTTGGATCCAAAACCACCAATCAAACAATTTCAATACATGATGGCTAAAGATCCAAGTTGGTATAATTCGATAAATGCACAAATATGACCAACAAGACAACCACCCTATCATGCATGATTAAGGGCAATGGAGACCAAGGAAAGTGACACATTTCATCATTATTGAGTATGAAATGTCCCATTTTCCTTATGTTCAAACTAACGTCGATTTAAACACATGCCTTTGCAACACAAAGATGTTTATCTTGCCTCTTTTACTTGTTCATTTTATTTACTTATTTTACATTCTTGATTCATTCCTTAATCAATTAAGTCCATTAGTGAGTATCCTCTAATGGAAAGATAACTCAAACCATAAGGTGCTTTTAGGCATGAAAGAGGTATTACATTGTTGGTAATGAACCCCCCTAAGGGATTAAACCATTAGGTGCAAGACCTCAATTTCACACTTTGGCAAACAAGTGGTTTAAAACCACTTGCAAAGCAAACAAAAGAGTGACAAATTAAGGGAGATTGTAGAGATTTTAGATGCTAAAATGAAGTGCAAAACAACACAACAACATGCTATTGACTCAAAATAATGATGCTAAGAGTCTCAAAACAAGAAGCTAATGAAGGAACTAACACTACAACTATGCAAAAGAAGCCTCAACTGAACTAACCAGCCCAAAACAGAGCCAAAACAGGTTAGTTTAGAGGAAAAAACATGCTAGACTTAAGCTAAATTAAGCTAGAGAAACATGCTAACATATGAAGCTATCTAGGCATGCAAACAAGACACAAGGAGGGGAGGCTACCCCCTAAAATTTTGGACTTCAAAAGTTAATTTTTACCACTAAAAAACCTCTGAGATTTAGTGGTTTAAAGGCCTAAAAAATTTGATTTGAAAGTGGTGAATAATAGCACAAAAGCTTAACAAACAAAGGAATAAAAAGGGTAGACCACCCCTTAACTCAAGATAAACCTCAAACCGCCATTTTTTGAGCATAAAAAGAGTTTTGTACACTTCAAAAATAGCCTTAAAACAATTTAAAATGATGGTAAAACAAGTATTTAAAACAAGCTTAAGTGACAAGCATTATACCTCTTGAAGCAATGGCACAAAATAGGCAAGAAACCAAGCTTAAACCTCCTTCTAGAGCTCAAACAAAGCTCCAAGTAACCTCAGCCCAAAGAGAAGTGACTTCTATCAAGGAAGTGTATGCAAAAGTGTAGAGAAAAACAAGCTTCAAGGCATAAAATTGTAAAAGAGAGAGAAATCTAAAGAGAGAGATAGAGAATTTTTGTCTTCAAATTTTTCTAACCCCCTCACATGCAAGGGAGGGGTCCTATATATAAAAAATACAAAATTCCTTCACAAAGATCCAACCACACATGTGTTGGAAGATGTATGAACCTGTGCAAACATCTGGCAAAAAATATCACAAAATATCTGCAGGAAACACTGATGGCCGGCAAGGCACATCAATGGCTGGCAGGCCAAGAGCCATGGCTGGAAGCTGTAGACACCCCATTTTTGACCATCCTCAGGAGTTGGACGTCATCTTTTGAACACTCGATGATCATCCATGCTCGTGTTCGTTTTGAGTTCTTGAAGGTCTCGGCTGCGCGTCTTGCCTTAGGATCTCTCAACTTGACTGTTTTATGCTTGGCTGTGGACCAAGGACTTGTGTTTTTGCTTCTGAGGGAAGAGGGTGGCTTGTTGGCCATCCCCTCAACCCATTGGCTGAGGCATAAAGCCATCGGCCTTGTTTTCTTGCCATCAGCCAAAAGAGTTGGCCGATCGGCACCCTTTTTGGTCGATCGGCACTTATGTTGGTCGATCGACCATATTTTCTAGTGAACCCTATTCATCGCTTTATGCGAGATATTTTATCTTGGCATCCACAATTCACACCCTCCATACGTGTATGGAGGATTTGCCTGCTTAGCTTCTCCAAGAAGCTTTGGAATTAATTTCTATAAGAAGGGCTCCTCCTCCCTTCTCGAGGTTTTGAAATTTGGGATTAAGAAAGTTGTATCTATCTATCTCTATATTTCCCTCTCTCTATACATTTGTGTGTGTGTTTGTGCTTTAAAGTGTATTTTGTTCATACTTTTGCACTAGAGCACCTAGTAGAACACCATCCTTGGTTCTTTGAGGTGCTAGGGAGTTGATGTTAGAGTTCTTGAGGTGGTTTTGATCGGAAAGCGTCTTTGGAGCCTTGTTCTTGAAGGTGTTCTTCGAGGGTGAGCAAACTTGCTTTTAATACCCCTTTCTTGCATAAGCTTTTAGACCCTTTTAATTATTGTTTTAAGCTTGAATCTTAACTGATAAAAGTTCTAATTTTTGATGCTTTAGACCTTTGTTTAAGGTCACTTTTTGGTTTGTGGCTGTTTACCCCCTCTTAGGCCTTGTTTGGCCTTATTTTAGGCCATCCCTTTTGGCTCTTGTTCTTTGCTTTGCATGACCTTTCTACCACTGAAATCCAGAGGATTTTCAGTGGTGGAAAGGTGGTTTTGGAGTTTTGAATAGGAGAGGGACACCCCCCTCTCCTGGTGTCTCATATGCTTGCATTTTGGACTTATAAGATTAGCATGTTTGCTTACCATGTTTTGGCTTCATTTCAAAAAGTATTTGGTGTTATTTGACCATGCTATACCTCTGTTTTAAGTTTCTTTAATGGTCTCTTGCATGCGTCATACACTTGCCTTGCAATCCTCTCATTTGTCTTAACATGCATCATGCATTTGGACCATCATGTTTGCATATTTTGGCTCAACTCAAAGGAGCTTTTAGTCATGTTTTACTGTGTTTAAGCTCTATTTGGTGTTGTCTTGGTCATGCATACATTGTTTTGCATAGCCTTGGTTCATTCTAGCTTGCAAGCTTTGTGCCTTGAGTTCATTAGCACGTGTTACTTGAAGTATTTTCATGATTTAGCATCATGTGAAATGTGATTTCAATCCATGTTTCATGGTCACACACTTGCATTCATCACCTATTCCATGCTTTGGATAGTTTGTGTTTTATGCCTTAAGAATAGGTCATTGTGCATGCCACCATGCTTAGGCCTTTGGGATGCCATCTCAGTGGGTATTTGGGCTTATTTTGACATGTCATAACTCTAATTTTCATTGGCTAAGTCATGCCATGTTTGGTTGTAATAGGTGTAGTATAACACCTCTTTGTTAGCTTTGCATGCCTCATGCTTATGCCCTTTGTGTTGGCTTGTTTTAGCTTTGGCCCTTGCATGTTTTAGACTCCTTTTAGCATGATTTAGGACTGTTTTGGTTGTCCTTGGCTCTTCGAGGCTTGGTTCATGTGGCCTTAGTATAAGCTCCATGGCTAGCCTTAAGCCTTGAGCCTTCTTGCATGCATGCTTGCATTGTTTGGTTGATTTGGCATCATTCTATGCTTATTTTCAGAGCTTATAGTGTTTTTACACTTCCACTTATGTCACTCTTTTAGCACTCTTGAGAGTTGTGCTTTTAGGCATAAGTGATGGACCAATATGTGTGCATGTTTGTCTTGCATTTTGGTCCTTTAGCCTTGGTGTTTTGGCCACTGATTTGGACATGCTTGACAGCTGTCCACTTTAGTTTAAGTCTATCCTTTTGCATGTTATTGCATGCTTGTGCTGTTTTCATGTTTGCTTGCATGCTTAGGTTGCATGATATTGAGTTGGCATGCCATTGGCCTTGGTGAGTCAATCATTGTTGCATTACATTGCTTACTTGCATTGCATTGTATTTGGCACACTTACATCGCATTGTGTTTGGTTTGGGGTGTCAAACCAAACATGAGGAGCGAGGGACGTTTCGTACTTAAAGTGACGAAATGGACCTTAATCCTCAGTCGTCGACGCTCCTAATTACGCATGATAGAGTTTTAGGCATTCATGTGTTTTTGTGCATTCATTCTACATTGAATTGCACACTTGGCTCCTTTGGCCATCATGCATCGAGATGCGTGATTGTTGGCCCGAGGGTCGAGGACTATACTCCCTTGAGCTCACGACACGATAGGGAGGGTAGTAGTTGCAAACATTGTCATGTAGATGTATTGCCATGCTCTGTTTGTCCTCTGCTGCAACAACATGAGCTTTTCACAGGAAGGGATGGTCGATCGACCATATTAAGTGCCGATCGACAACAAACATTTGGCCGAGAGCCCTATTTTTGGTCGATGACCAGCTTAACTTGGTCGATGGCCTAATTTTCTGGCCGATGGCCTCACAGCATGCCCATAAGGTGGTTCAAGTGTCTCAGGAGTTGGCACAATTTTTGAGGTGCAAGCGGCAACAGAGGCAACATGAGGCATGGCGATGGATTTTGAGCAAAGCCGGCCGAGCATGCATTCGTCCCTCTTCCGAGGTCTTTCTTTGCTTTTAATAGCTTAATTATTTGTTTAAGTAGTTAAGGGTTGTGTAGTAATTAATTAGCTTGTTAGTTAGTTAATTATTTGGTTCGTATTATTCTTTCGGACCTCCGTCGAGAGGGCATAATTCTGTAATAGCAGCGTGAGTGTGTGTGAATGTCTTCCAACCCCATCTTTCTCCCTTTTACTTACACGCTTTCGGTGATTAGTTCTAGGTCATGTTTTGATTAGCATACTTATGCTTGCATGTTTGCATTCATTCATCAAATCTTGCATGCACCGACTCGGCGCATCATACTAACTGCATTGTATTTCAATACCAAGTTGAATACATGTATGAATTGTTGCATTTCACATGCCATTTTAGAATAGTCGAGCCTATCTTAGTTGCATTCTTGCATGTGTTGCATTAGCCATCTTAACATGAACTAGGATCATGCATGATTTATAACTAGCTTCTTGTTTTGGCTCGGAGTACACTGTAACTATTTATGCTTTACATCTTGCATGAATGTGAGTGTTGCCATGACAGCATGCTTGCCATGAGGCTATTTGCTTAAATGATATAATTGCCTGAATGCTTGTGGGTGAAGGTTGGATTGCTTGAATTGGAACAATTCATTGAAATGCGAGTTTAAGCCCACTTGAGAGTGGCAAAATCATGTTTTCTAAGCCCACTTGAGGGTGGCAGAATCCACGTCTTAGCCTACTTGCGAGTAGCACCTTCAAACCATTTTCAAACAAACATGAGATTTTCGTTCCAACTTAGGCGATCTAGTCCACACTTGTGTGTTGTGCACATCACATAGTAATTCTAGACTAATAATCAGAATAAGAGCGCATTTGTTTTCAAAAACAAGATATCATGTTAGTAAAGGTTGATCTTTGAACGGGCGAGCAGGGGTGCTCATTGCATGACCTTCCCCTCTCATACCCAAGTTCCTGAGCCGAGGCAACTTTGGTGATGACGGACACGTGGGCTTAGGCACGAGTCAGGATTTCCTAAATTTCACAAAACCAAAATATTTAGGTGGCAACTCTGTATCAGGCAAAGCAGTCCATGTTTGGCACTTCTTTACAAAAATCAGTTTTCCAAAACGATTTGCCGAATTTGGACTCTTTGGTGATTTATCAATCTCGTATCGCACATTGTGAGATCAGATTAAGGTCTTGTTTGGGATGTAAGGAATAATCCAAAAAGCCAAAAAGTTACTCAAAAAGTTAAAAAGTTAACACTATTCACCAAAAGTCAACAATTACGGCTGCACAACTCCCAATTCAAATTTTCCTCTAAAAATTAATTTTTACAATTTTTTATTACACATTTTTCCATAAAAAGTCAAAACGTTAACCCAAACATCCATATTTTCAACCTCACTTTTTTAGTCAAAAAAGACAAAGAGTGCACTTATCTAGTCTTCCCAAACAAGGCCTAAGAACCGTGACATTTGAGTCCGAACTGTAGCATGAAGCCCAAGGGCGCATCAACAGTTTCTAGCGACTCTGCTGGGATTTAGAGAACTTGACTCGAACTCATGATATCTTGTTTTGACTACACTTATGTGTCTCTTTGCATTGCATGTGCATTGGTGCGCCTAGGACATCGTGTTTGCCGTATTCTATTCCTGAACGGTTTCCAGAGGCTTGCTTTGCAAAGCGTGCCATAAGGCTGACTGATTATGGGCTCTGCCATGACGAAAACACAAACCTCGATTTTTATTGGGGCACCCTTTTTGACCATTCGTCCTAGTGCATATCGGAAACTGTAGTGACCATTCCAAGCTAGGACAGGTTGCTTACCCGATTATAGGTTGTTTTAAACCGCTGTGTGCGTAGTGAAACCCTAACTCCTGACGAAATAGGACAGGAAAACCATACCCCTCCATAGGGGTGTTTTGGCTCTCACTTGCTTGTTATGTACTTTTAGAGTTGGCCTCTACAGGAATGCATGTATCAGCTTGCAAGTCTGGGTATCAGGCCTACGGGCATCAGCATCGGTATTTGAGGAGTCATTTTTACCTACGGGTATCCAATTCAGATTTGGGGCAGTGATTTGGGAACAGTGATCAGTGGTTGAGAACAGTTCGTCCAGGTTGTATTTGCCAACTGTGTGTTGTCTTCATTTAAGCTGTTATGCTGACCGTTTTTCTGTTCATTGTTTCCTTATTATGCTTTTTTTTATCTTTTTGCATGGTAGTTTATCACAATTGCATCGACCGAGAGATATGTCCCGAGCACTACGGGTTAGAGGTCGCAGACTTAATTGATCTAGGGATCGATGAGCGGACAAGCGGTGTTCCTTTCTTTACCCCGGTTACTAGGCGGAGGTCGAAAAAGTTGATGTATCGATGGCCGCCAGATCGCGGTCCTGCCCCACCAGTGAATAGTCGGCGAGGTCTCGGATTTACTGCGAGGGGCAGATATCTGTTATTCGGCTTGACAGTCGGCACAATATGGCAAGCTTAGAGGAGATGATCGTCGACAGAAAGTATGAAAACTATCGTGAGCAGCGGGACCTCGCCCATCAAGTAGAATTTGCGAAACAACAGGCCGAGGTCATGACCCAACAGCGAGTTAATTACCGTGCTGACAAAGAAAGCTGGAGCATCTGCAGACTAGGTTCCTCCCCCACCAAGAGTTCCCATACTCAGGGAGATAGCTAACGTCCAGGATGATACGGACGTTCCAACAAGGCCAGCTCCGCCTCCGATCTTACCTCAGCTGTCTAAGGCACCCACACCCACTAACCTACCAGATCCTTGCTTTGAGTTCGAGGTGGATCCCACAGCTCTAGAAGTGAGCATGCTTGAAAAGCTGTTCAAGAAGTCTTAGGGCGTGAAGTCCATTCCGGATATCGAGGATGGGTACACCGACTCAGCTGTGACTCTGTCGGATTGGTTTAAAATGCTGTACATAGACTATTTCAACGGGTCTGGAGATCCTATGGTGCATTTGCGGCTGTTCTCAGACATACTAAGGCCGATGGGCCTTTCGGATTCTAAGCTTTCCTATTTGGCGGACCTGTCCGGATGTAGTGGCTATTTGGTATGCAAAACTGGAGGACTCCGTTAAGAGGAATTGAGATGAGATGGCTGAGGCCTTTGTAGCGTAGTACTCCTACAATACACAGATCGAGGTCACAACTCATGATCTCGAGACAACTAGATAGGAGCCGAAGGAGAGCTTCTCCGATTTTGTGACCTGGTGGAGGGCTAAGGCCTCGATGATGACCATCAGACCTGTTGACAAAGATCAGATTCAGATGGTTGTCCGCAACCTCCAGCCTAAGCTCATGTAGAAGATGATCATCCTCCCCCTACCCACCTTTACAGATATACATGAGATTGGGGTGCAGATCGAGGACGCGATGAAACAGGGCCTCATTGAATATGAGAGAGAGCAGCCCAGGAGGGCATTCAACCGCGATCTGAATCTGGACTTAAGATCCTACTACTACATTTTTTGAGATGTGGGTATGGTCACAACTACCACCACCCAAGAACCCTTTGCTACACCATTCACCGGCGCATCCGAAAGTAGCTCACAAACAACCAAATTCCCACCCCAAGGCCAGAGAACCTTTACCCCACTATACATGTCTTTGTCTAAGGCTTTGGGGGTTTTGATCAAGAGAGGGCACATGAAACCCATAGAGTCGCGGCCACTACTAGATAGACTCCCTGCTTCCCATAACCCAGCCAAATACTGCGCCTTTCACCAACAGCATGGTCATGACACTGACCAGTGCTTTCGATCGCATCATGAGATTCAGGATCTCATTTATAACAAGGTGATCGTGCCTCCGGAGAAACCGAATGTCACAACCAACCCTCTCTCACCACATAACCAAGCTCCACCTTCCAAACGCATCAATCTAATCCAAACTGAGGTTGTGTCATACTACCCTAGCATATATATCACCCCTTTCCACCTACCCAAGCCGAAGGTGCTCATTCCCGACAGCACTAACTTGTGCGTGTTGGACATCTCCCGAACCCAACCTGAAATGGTGGTAGTAGCTATCGAAGATAGAAGTGGGTCGATTGTGGAGGCAGATGAGAATGCGAATCTGAGAACTGAGGGTCTGCGAGCTTTATGTACAACCCGGGTTACATCACATCGCCGAAAGGCTAGGCCATGGTGGATTTGCGGTGGGCGAAGATTTGTGTAGTGCGGGAGAATGGACTTAATCGGGGCTAGATGACTTAGTGGATGCGGAAAAAGACATTGCTAACCTTGGTTTTTAACGAAGAAGATCCAGAGGCGTAACGATCAAGCGCTTTCATTAGGAATGGTCAGCGAGGCTACCGGTTGGCTCGATGAGCCGGATGTTATTAAGCGATCTCCACGAATGGGGTCTGTGGCGAGGAGGACTTGATTGGCGAAAAGGGTTGGGAATCAATTTGCACCGCCGGAGAGCATCGGTGCTAAGAATTTTGCTCGGGATCAGAGCGGTTTGGGTACAGAAGATACTGAACAGTAGGCTGCACTGAAGCAGTTTGAGAGGGAAATGATCGAGGATTCTGAAAGGGCCAGAAAGGCCAAATCCCCTGCGGGGATAGAAAGTGCTGTGTGCGGGAGCGAGCGTCTTGTAACATAGGGGCGGAAGGTCTTTGCAGACACGAGAATAGTTATATGAGGACGGTTGTTTGTACCGCCTATGATTTGTGGTGGGAAGATGGCGACCTATGTCTTGCCCACAGATGAAGATCGGGACAAGGCGGTAGGATTATACAGTACATGGGAGCGATCGACCATATAACTAGGAAGCGGTATTTCAAGCCCCTGCACTTAGATCAACCAGAAGCATTAGGGAAGGACACGAAGGCAAAGAAGCAGCAGGAAAAGCTACTCGAAGAAGAGGCTGTGCTGAAACAGCTTAAAAAGATACAAGCAGACATCTCCATCTAGGGACTACTTATGGCTTCAAGAGTTTATAGACAAGCTGTCATTTCTGCAATGGACAAGGCCAAACTCTCAATAGATACCACGCCTGAGCAGCTGGTAGGGTGGTTTTTCAGGAGAGGTTTCCCCGACGTTGACCTTTTCTGACAAAGAACTGTCGCTAGAGAGCACAAACCACTCTACATCTCTGTAGAGTGTAGAAACAAATGGGTACCACTGGTTCTTGTCGACACGGGATTCACCATTAATGTGTGCCCTTCAGGGCGGCATATGCAATCGGGTTGAAGCACAGACTTTGTACTGCCAGGTGATAAAGGCCTATGACAATACAAGCAGAGAGGTGATGGGGACCGTGAAGATTTAGACTTCGAGTTGGTCGAGACAGTGAGGATATTGACTTTCATGTCTTGGACATTCCTACAACCTTCAATTTACTCCTAGGGCGGCCTTGGCTGCACCAGGTGAAGGCGGTCTCTTCCACCCTGCATCAGATGTTAAAATACCCCTACGGGAAGGGGTGGCTATGGTTTTTGGGAATTCGTCAATCTATCTGCCGCCAGAGGTGTCTATACCGATTTTGGAAATCGAGCATGGCACGGAGGATGTGTTCTTATCAGGATTTACCCTAGCCGAGAACCGGGTCATTCAGAACATTTTGGCTGTTGATAAGGGGTTATATGTCAGCGCACAGTCAGTGTACCTCATGAACAAGCTCTAACACATCCCTGGGATGGGACTAGGAAGAAGTGGCCAGAAGGGCATTGCTGTATCGGCCGAAGTGCCGCACAACCCGCATACCTTTGGCTTGGGTTATCTGCCCACCAAAGAGGACTGGGTAAGGAAAGGTAAAGAAATGGCTGGGAGAGCCAAAGCCAAGCAGGCGGGGAAGCAGTTTCAGTTGATGCATTGGCCTATTCAGGGCACCCTGAACGAATGCTTTATCCGGGAGGAAGAGGACTTCCCGTTCTGCGGCTTCCCATAACCATGGTTGAATGCATAGAAGAGACGCCTACCGGGGTTTGAGATCTTTTTTGACATGCAGTTGTCCGGGGATGATGTTGCCGAGGAGCAGACAGACCCATCAGCTAAGGTTGAGCAGTGTAAGGAAATGGATTCCGAGAGCACCGAGATCAAAATGGGGGTAGCACTGGCTTGTCTACTATCAGATCATTCGATCGCACATGAGTACTTGGGGGATGATCTCTCAGTGTCTATGATTGGGAATGAAACGGCTGCGAGCCCATCTTCAAACATTCTGGATGCGTCCATCGCACCTTCCCTCGTCTGGCAGTACGATGAAGGATTCTTATCGAGCAGCACCGGGTCAGGTAGTGAGCCGGAATCTGATTCCACCGAGTCTAGTGAGTCAGAATCAGGTTCCAGCTCATTTGAGTCCGAGTCGGTATTCACAGGGGTGACAACCGGATGCCGATCTTGTCTAGGTAGTCTTTTTCTTTTTCCTTTGAGTCTGTTGTAACAGAGGAACCAGGTGACTTGGAAGAGATTAATAAGAATGGAATGGCTGTGGCCTTTGAGTATTTTTCTATGCCTTTGATTTATTGCATTAATTCAGACTTTCAAAAATACGATGAAAATGACGAGGAATAAATTCCTTGATTTTGAAATATTTGCTTGAACAAGAGCAGAGAGGTTTGTTAAACATTTGGTTGATGAAATCATCAAATTAATGTTAGTCTTGAAAAGGACTCGCGGTTGGTGCAGATCGGGTCCACGTTGTCTTCGGAAAAGCGCGAGTGCTTAGTCGCTTTATTAAAAGATTTCAAAGATGTTTTCGCGTGGTCCGACGAAGACATGCCTGGAATCGATCCTGAGATTGTACAACACCAGATCCCTCTTGACCCAGAGGGTCGACCTGTTAAGTAGAAACTCAGAAGGATCCGCCCAGACTGGGCTCTCAAGATCAAGGAAGAGGTCACCAAGCAAATTGACGCAGGTTTCCTGCTGGTATCTGAATACCCAACTTGGTTGGCCAATATAGTTCCGGTGCCGAAGAAGGATGGTAGAATTCGGGTATGTATGGACCTCAGGGATTTGAACAAAGCCAGTCCGAAGGACGACTTTCCTCTGCTGCATATCGATGAATTAGTGTACTTCACTGCTGGGCATGTGTTGCTCTCGTTCATGGATGGGTTTTCAAGCTACAATCAGATATTGATGTCACCCGAAGACCGGGAGAAGACTGCTTTTACCACCCAGTGAGGGACCTATTGTTATAGGGTGATGCCGTTTGGGCTGAAGAATGCTGGAGCTACATATCAACGGGCTGCGACCACAATATTGCATGACATGATCCACAAAGAGGTTGAGGTGTACGTGGACAACATGATTGTCAAGTCCAAGGAAAGAGAGGGCCACTACACTGCCTTGCAAAAATTCTTTCAACGGATGAGGGAATATCGGTTGCGGCTGAATCCCTAGAAGTGTACGTTTGGTGTTACAGTAGGGAAAATGATGGGGTTCTTGATCACACAAAGGGGCATCGAAGTCGACCCTTCCAAAATCAAGGCCATCTTAGAAATGCCACCAGGGGCGAAAAGGAAGTGCAAGGCTTTCTGAGTAAAGTGCAATTCATAAGACGGTATATTGCAAAATTAACCTTGACTTGTGAACCACTCTTTGGTCTCCTGAAGAAAGGAAAGAAGTTCCAATGGGATGGTCGATGCCAAACTGCTTTTGAACAGATTAAGCAATATTTACAGAACCCACCTGTGTTGTCACTACCTCAGCCGGGGAAATCGTTGATTCTGTATCTTTCAGTGACTGAAACTACAATGGGCTGCATGCTTGCATAGGAGTCTGAGGACAAAGTGAAGAGAGCTATCTACTACATGAGCAAGAAGATGTTGGATTACGAGACCCGCTACACTCAGTTGGAGAAGGCTTGTCTGGCCTTGGTATGGGCTACTAGGAAGCTGCGGCACTACCTGTTATCTCACTTTGTAATACTAGTTTCGAGATTAGATCCCATCAAATATCTCTTCGAGAAACCAGCACTTACGGGTAGGCTAGCCCGTTGCTTGCTTCTGCTTTCCGAATTCAATCTGAAGTATGTGACTCGCAAGTCAGTGAAGGGGAGAGCGGTAGCGGAGTTCCTAGCCGATCACCCAGTTGAAGGGGATGAAGCAGTCGAGTATCTGTTTCTAGACGAGGCGATTCTGTATATCGAGCACGAGACGTGGATGATGTACTTTGACGGAGCATCCAACCAATACGAGTATGGGATAGGGGTGTTGCTGATAGCACCCGACAATTCCCGTATCCCTCTGGCATTCAAACTTCGGTTCAAAGTATCGAACAATGAAACAGAGTATGAGGCATGTATTGCTGGTTTAGAAGCAACCCTGGAACTAAGGGCAAATGGTTAGACGTTATCGGGGACTCGAACCTTGTTGTATCCCAAGCTAAGGGAGATTGGAAACTCAAAGAAGAAAAGATGAGAATCTATCACCAAACATTGGACTTGCTGATTCCTCGGTTTGAGAAATTGAACTTCGCTCATCTATTAAGAGAGAACAATAGGTTCGCTGATTCACTAGCAACTCTATCTTCGATGATAGACATCCCTTTTGGAGTCTGGATTCGTCCGATCATCATTGACCAAAAATTTGTGCCGACCTACGAGCTGATTGCTGCCATAGATGAGGCACAAGATGAGAATCCCTGGTATTACGATGTCTGGAATTTCTTGGAGAAGAAAACGTATCCACTAGGGGTGAATGCCAAAGATAAGAGAGCAGTTAGAAGAATGGCTGCTCAGTTCATCGTCTGCGGGGGTAAACTGTACATGAAAGGTCATCTCGGAATGCATAAACTGTGTGTTGAAGCTGAAGAATCAAACCACCTAAAGGACGCCATCCATGGAGGAGAGTGCGGAGCGCACATGAACGGGGTGATGCTAGCCCGGAAGATCCTTAAGCAGGGTTACTACTGCTCCACCATGGAGGAGGATTGTATTGGCTTTGTCCGGCGATGCCACAAATGTTAGATCCATGCAAACCACATGAACATTCCGCCGTCAAAGCTGTACAACATGACTTCACCATGGTCGTTTTCAGTCTGAGGGATTGATGTAATCGAGGCTGTCACTCCGAAGGGGTCCAATGGGCATGAGTTCATTTTGGTCGCGATAGACTATTTCATGAAGTGGGTTGAGGCCCAATCTTATGCGGTGTTGAAGGCTTCGCATGTTGCTAAGTTCATCAGGAACAACATCATCTGTCACTATGGGGTCCCGAACGAGATCATTTCAGATAATGGTTCCCACTTCAAGAAGGAAGTGATTGACTTGTTGGACAAGTACAACGTGGCTTTTCACAAGTCATCTACATATCGGCCGCAAAGCAATGGAGCATTTGAGGCCGCCAACAAGAATATCAAGTACATTCTGCAGAAGATGGTGGAAACCTACCGGGACTGGCCAGATAAGTTGCCGTTCGCTCTGTGGGGTTGCCGGACTTCAATTCGAACTTCTACTGGAGCAACTCCGTATTCCTTGGTTTATGGGATGGAGGCTGTTCTGCCTATCGAAGTTGAGGTTCCGTCATTACGGGTACTAGCTGAGTGTTAGATAGCTGAGGCAGATTGGCAGCAGAGCAGATTCGAAGAACTCATGCTCTTTGACGAGAGAAGGCTGAAAGCACTGTACCATGTTCAGGGTTATCAATGCAGAATTGCCAGGGCTTTCAACAAGAAGGTTAAGTCCAGGAATTTGAAAGAAGGAGATTTGGTCCTGAAATACAACCGAGCTCCCATCCACGAACCAAGGGGCAAGTTCAAACCTAATTGAACCGGTCCTTACCTCATCAAGTCTATCTGGTCGGGTTGAGCTATAGTTTTGATGGACCTAGATGGCCTAGAGTTCTCCCAACCAATCAACATGGACAAGTTGAAGAAATATTACCCCCGAGTGGCTCGCTAGGCCGAAAACCCGAAAGGGCGACCTAGGCAAAAGTTAGAGCACAGAAAATTTGAAATTATAAAAACTGAGCTTGCAAGGTTGAAAACCCGCAAAGGGCGGCCTTGGCAAAAGTTAGAGCGCAAAAGGAGAGCGTAAATACTCGAGTGAACCCGGGCCAAACTACGTAAGGCTTGATTCCCATCTTTGGGATACGTAGGCAACTTCATCCTGAAATCTAGCCGTAAACACTTCCCCGATCAACTTTGTCCATGTGATCATGTTTGGTCATCTTTGTCTATTCTGCATTCAAGAGCTTGGTTGTGATGTCCAGTGCAGTGCTATTCAGACTAGGGGCAACTTTCCAGTTGCTGGGATCCAGGGTTGTGCATCTCAATGACAGATCTCAGGCGTGTCCAGTTCCGATCCATATCGAAAATGGTTTTTGAAAAGTTTTAATAAAATTTGATTTTTCTCAAAGTAATCTTTTTACAACTTAGACCATTTTTGGACCAAACGAAAAATTCTCAATACCCACAACCTTCAATTTCATTGATTTCAGCATAGAGTTCTCCTACTCTTGAATACAAATTGAAGTTGCTTTTCATTACATTCATAAAGAAAACTTGAAAGTTCTGATTAAAGCAAATAAATCTGGGGCATAGTCAGGTGTTCCTGCGTCCCCTCCCAGAGCTGGTCGAAGCCTCTGATGCCAAAGTGGGCCCGATCTGTGCCTCCTCATTGAGCCAATCTATGCACTCATCAGAGAGGATGCAACTGAAAGTGGGAGCAGGGGCCAGAAGCTCTCTTGTCCTCCATGCTGTGGCATACTGTGCTAGTTGTGCGCCTCGGACCAGAAATGCAGCAGGGTACTCAATTCTCTCTTCCGGGCAAGTCTGATCATGTCTAAACTGGCACCAGATCCGGAACGGGAAGTAAAGGACATAGTGTGTCAGGGCAATTAACTGAATCTCGAAATTTTGGCGGGTCATCTTTGTAGCTCATCGCCGGTAGATTAAGCCATGGGCAGTGCCAAGCAATGTGGTCCGCGGACAAACTGCACATCTAGTTGTACCACCATCCCTCATCCAGGACATCGACCAAGCGTCGTCGGAAGAAATAGCTGCGAGCTAAATATGCCGGACACGAGTCCACTACTCTCAACTTGTCCATCAACCATACCTGGGGAGGGATGAAAAATTAGAGATTAAAGAATAGAGGGGTGTACGTTGAGAGAAAAGTGAGAAAAGGGTTTTTGAGAGAAAACTGAGCCCGAGGGCCGAGTGATGTGAGCAATATATGTGAGATGGGGTGGGAAACATTACTTGCAATAGTAGTTTACTCCCCGCAAACCTAGTCGTCTCCCGGCGATGAAAAGCGTCCAAGCCCATCAAGATCTCAGCTAATGTCATGGCGATGCAGCTTTTGCCTCCTTTTAAGCCCTCGACAACTTTAATTAAACGAGTGCTAAACCCACCGGAGCCTGGGGCAAGCAAGAAATGAGACAACATGCACAAGCAAAGCACATGTTGCCGATAACCCTGCCAATGATGGTCGCCACGGTCACCGGCATCAGAAAACTGGCGAAGCAAGCTTGGAATGTCCAGCTCTTCATCGTGAATCAATGATCGAGCGTCATGCAAAGTAATGCCGCACATCCGTCCTAAGGCTTGGACGTGGCCGAAGCAGAATTGAAGCAAGATTTCTTCGTCGCGCTCGGATTCCATTAAAGCTTGGAAATCCTTGAAAGTGGGTCACATCTCTTGTCCACTAAAGCTAAAGACATGTGTCACCGGATTCCAAAACCTTGCCGTGGCATGGAGGAACGGAAAACGCAGCGGGGTGCGACTCAACGTGAATAGTTCATTTATGCCAAGTCCCCGGAAATTCAGCTTTTTCGAGCCATCCAAGTTGGCAATCCAATTTGTGAGATTTTGGACAAGAAATATTTCCATTTGGTGCAAAAACAGAACTGAAATAGAGAGAACTATGAAGTTGGGGCTTTTAAAGAAGATAAGGTTCTGAGTGGAAGACAGGTGTCAACATTCTGGAGGTCCTTGCCATCTTTGGCAGATCGGCCAAAAAGAGTGCCGACTGACCATCTTTTTTGGCCGATCGGCTAATGATGTTGGCCGATGGCCATTTCTTGTGGCTGATGGCTTCTCCCTTTGGCTGATGGCCTTCCCTTTTGTCCTCTGAGTTGTCTATGTGTTGTAGATGCTGAGAACTTATGATTGGTTCCACTTCCAGTGCCTTCCGGTGATGATTTTCGAAATCGCTTTGTGTTACTTCAATTTGTTTATCGAGTTATTGTACTTTTGTTTATCGAGTTGTATTTTGTTTTCTTTAAGCCTTTGTTTTGCTTGTCGAGTTGTATTTACATTTGGTTAACTTTTCGGGTTCTTTGTTTTGCTCATCGAGTTGTTTTGTCGTTAGTTGGCTCACTACCTGATTAATGCAATTCGAGTGTTCAGTTTTCAAAACAAAGGTTCAATCTCATTTACTTTGTTATGTAATGCGATGCGATGGGATGCATAGAACGTACAAATGTAACACTTTTTGAACAAAAGGGCTATTTCATTTCATTCATTTTTATCTTTTGCAAAAGTACATAGTTTTGAGAAAATAGAACCTGCTTGAGGCAGTACAATGTGCTCAAACTACAAGTAAAAAGAAAAGTAAAACAAAAAAGGAAAATCAACAAAATGTCTGAACAAAGCTAAAAAGAAGAAAAGCAGCAAAAGTCCGGATCAATATCAGTCATCTCAAGTGCGGGAATCCGTCCAGGTCCTCTTCCTGGACGACGGTCCAGGATCACCACCGCCGGCTCTGTAGTCAGAGTTTGAGCTATCTCTAGCCTCACCCTGGGATGATGCCGTCTCCTCATCAGAATCATCGGGGGAGGGCTCCCGTGAACTGCTCTCAGCACGGGCGCCCCAATGTCTGCCTCAGCTGTGGATCGTCATCCTCCGCCTGACTCCCCCTCCTCCTCGGGCAGGAACAGAAGGACCAACTGCGGCAACCCCTGCAGCCGGTATCTGGAATGGGGCCTAAAAAGAACAATTGGCAAGCGCATCAGTTACGCTATGCGAAATCGAGTATGAATATCAAATACAGTGTATGAGTATAATGTGTGAATGCTGTGAGCAGTGTATGAATGCCGAGTGCAGTGTATGGATGCTATGAGTATCGTGTCGGTCTTTGTGAAGCGATATATGGATTCTGATGTATCAGTGCCGTGAGTGGTATGTGAATGCAGTGTATCAAGTGCCGTATTGATAATGTGAGGTATCAAATCAGTATGGAATAGATTGTGCAAAGTTTGGGATTGGGGTTGAAAGAACTTACCGGGATACCATAGATGGTCAGCAGGTCTAGGCTCCTCTGTAATATCCCCATCACTGAGGCCGTTAGCTCCAGGGACTGTCTAGTGTACTCGATGGAAGCCTGCAAAAGTGTTGAAAATCATTAGTATTCTGCGGGATATCAAATGAATTGAAATGACTGTGCAAAATGAAAAGCATGGTACGTACTGGGGTCGAGCCATAAACTTCGACAAGCTCATGATCAGCCAGAGGAGGAGCGATGGGTATCTAATAAGTCTCCCCATCCTATCCTCGGCATGTCATGGTGGTAGGCAGTGCTGGCCACTTAGCTCCACGTCCCCTCCGAGACCCACTCCTACGACGGGCCTGAGTCGCCCTCGGTACTCCTACTTCGGTCGTTGGCGCTGCAGGTCTCTCTCACTCAACTCGACGAGCACCGGTCAGAGGGTGCATCAGATAAGTCTCAATATACTCGGCATAGTCACCCTCAGCTCTAAAAAGGTCAGAGTCCCAGCCGATGGTGTAATCCATCATATCCTGCAGAGTGTACCGCTCAGTGTTCCTCGCATAGGAATGAGGTGGCCTCGGAACTATCTGCTCTAGTAGACCGAGAGTCTGGCATAGGAAACGCTCCTCGAAATACCACGCCCGACAGACTGGGCCCTCCAGCAGAACCCTGAAGTGGGCAGTCTCTCGAGCACCCCCGTACCCATCTATCACTCTATCTGGTAACATCGCCTAGGGTTGCCAGGTGATCTGTAAAGGACAGGACATACAATTTGTTATCTGTTATTCAAAGTACAATGTGAAGCGAAGCTTAAATGAATTGAAAGGTTTGAAATACCTCTGCGGCGGTAATAGTGTCGAAGTATCGGCGGAAGAATACGAAGGACTCCCGCGGCCTCCGCACGCACCTCACATCATAGCGATGAGAGTATGGAACCATGGGGGGCGTCTCCTCATCAGGCACTGGGGCAAGCCTCGGAAAGTAGGCATATACCCACAACTACAGAATGCGACAAAGCAAAAGTGAGTATGCTTGTTAGATAAATCAGAATGCAAATAAAGAAGAAATCACAGAACGGTGTGCAGTGTATAGTCAGTGTAAAGTAGATTGTATGTTTGCGATGTGTAGTGTCTGACCAATGTAAAACAGAGATCACAGAACGGTGTGTGTACTGTACGGCCAATGTAAAGCAAATTGCATGTTTGCAGTGTGTGTAATGTACAGCCAATGTGAAGTAGATTGCGTGTGTGCAGTGTACAGATAGTGAAAAAATAGAACTGTAAAACGGAAATGGAAGGTGTACCTCCCAGGCTCGCCAGTAGCCTCCAAGCAACTGTCCGTTGCAGCGAGAAGATGAGCTTATATATCCATAGAGTGTGGCTAGGCCTGCGCCAACCCAGTCGTAGTGGCGAATCCGCGCCACATCCACTAGCGCACTTAACAGGTAGAGGGCAACGGTGTTCGCCCGGCCGGCGAAGAGTGTGGTCCCCAACAGGAACATAATGAAGCCGCGGGCATATTGCTCCTCCTGCTTGCGAGTCGTGGGCGCCTGAATCCTAAAGCGGTCCTCAAACCAGGAGTACCTCACAAATCCGAGACGGGAGAGAGGTTGTCGAGCACCGAGCAGGTAGATTTGGGTAGCGTCCCACTCATCCATATCAGTATCAAAGGGGATCGGATCACCACCTACTCCGATGCCGGTGAGCATGGAGAAGTCAAAGGGAGTCATCGTCATCTCCCCGGTAGCAGAAAGATGGAAGGAGTCGGTGGTGTCCCACCACCTCTCCACTAGTGCACCCAAAAGAGGCCTACTCGTAGTAAGGCGCGAGAGTCCCCTATGACTTGAAGCTTGACATGATCAACGATGTGACGAACTGCGTCGGGCAGCTCCATGTACCATCATCGGGCAACTGTGTTCCCATACCCCCAGAAGGCATGGGAATCTCCCTGTTTTCAAAACAAACAGCTGCGAAGCAATGTTAGAAAGACAGTGTTTAAAAGCATTCAGAATTGATGACAATGCAGTGTGTGTGCATGCGTTCAAAGTTTACACAGATACCGGGTGTGGGTGCGCTCACGGATGAACTACAGCATATGATATATCAATGTGCTTAGGTTATTCAGTTGACAATGCAATGTGTGTGCATGTGTTCAAAGTTTACAGAATCTTGGGTGTGGGTGTGCTCACAGATGAACTACAGCATATGATGTATCAGTGTGCTTGGGTTATTCAGTTGATAATGCAGTGTGTGTGCGTGTGTTCATAGTTTACACAGATATCGGGTGTGGGTGTGCTCACGGCGAACTAAGTGTTGATATATCAGTGTATCTGGGTTAAGCAGTTAAAGAACGGTTTCGACTATTGTAGCTACATATTCTACATTGCAAAAAATGAAAAAGGGAAAGAGTGTACCTTAGCAGCGCTGTAGGATAGATACGACTCTAGCTCGCGTAGCAAGAGCTCCAATGGCGCGCCCCGCGCATAGCTCCTGAACTGCCAGATGCCATCGGGAGGCAAAACGTGTATCGCCAGTCTGTAGGTCGCCGGGTTGAACGGTCGAACGCTCAATGGCAAGAGCTCGACCTCAGGGTCCACATCCATCTCCGGGGGAGTTCCACCTCGTGGAATGTTGTCCGCCATGTCGAGAAGGGTGTAAAAATGGTAGAAAGTGTGAAAAGTGGGTGAGAATGTGAAAAGTCAACCCAAAAGTCAACCTCGAGGGGTGAAAAATGGAAGACAAAGTCAAAGTGCGAAAAAAGGCACAAAAACCAAGGTAAACTCGTGGGAAACAAGCCCCAAGTAGAGGAAATCAAGAAAGGGAGCATTGAAATCGGGTTTTGTTCGGTTCAAAGTGTGCGAAACGGGGAGGGTTTCGCGAATCGAACGATGGAAAAGGCTCGAAAACGGGAGAAGAACTCGGATCTAAGGGTGGAGAATCACCTAGAGAGAGAGAGGAGAGATTTTCGATTTTGAGGAAGTGAGGATATGGGGTTTGGAACCCCATATTTAAAGACCTGAAGCTAAAAGGACAAAACTGCCCCGAAACTGCCATTTTTGGCCGATCGGCCAAATTATTAGCCGATCGGCTAAATATTTGACTGATGAACTCATTTTGTGGCTGATGGGTGGCCGATGGACTCTCCTTGTTGTCGATGCATCTCGAAAACCCTTTTTTGGGTCAATTATGCTGTTTGGAACCTTTATCTCTTGAGAAAGTGTAAGAAAACACACGATTGAAACTTAACTAGCCTCCGTGTTGACCTCGAATCGTGTCTTTCATTTGCGATGCTCGGTCCGCGTAAGGTGTATCCTTTTCATATCCTTTTGTATCTTGCGAGATTCGAAAATTGCTTTGAATATATCGCATTACAATGTTTTGTCATGCTTGTAATAAGCGCATTGGTTATACGTTATTTCACTTGTGCATTGAACATGCTTCGTCTTGCTTTAGAGTTACATCTCAACATCACGAATAACATGCCTTTACCATGCTTCCGTTGAACATGTGCCTCTCTTTGTTGTCGCATTGTTATGCACACACTATATGCACTGTTACGTATGTTTTACTCGCGCTGTTACGCACTTCTTTGACTTGCGCTGTTACGCATGTTTTACTTGCGCTGTTACACATGTTCTACTTGTGCTATTACGCACTTCATCTACTTGCACTGTTACGCATGTTACTTGCATTGTTATGCACATCTGCTTCTTATTGCACATCTTACTCATTGTTATGTGTACACTAAGGTCGCATTGTCATGCACCCCTTACTCGCATTATCGTGCATGTTTTACTTGCATTTGTTATGCATACACTTAGGTCGCATTGTTATGCACCACTTACTCGCGTTGTCGTGTATGTTTTACTCGTATTGTTATCTGTACACTTAGGTTGCATTGTTATGCACCCCTTACTCGCGTTGTCGTGCATGTTTTACTCGCATTGTTATCGTACGCACTTAGGCCGCATTGTTATGCACCCTTACTCGCGTTGTCGCACAGGTTTTACTCGCATGGTTATGCGTACACCTAGGTCACATTGTTATGCACCCCTTACTCGTGTTGTCGCGCATGTTTTACTCGCATTGTTATGCGTACACTTAGGTTGCATTGTTATGCACCCCTTACTCGCGTAGTCGCGTAGGTTTTACTCGCATTGTTATGCGTACACTTATGTCACATTGTTATGCACCCCTTACTCGCGTTGTCGTGCATGTTTTACTCGCATTGTTATGTGTACACTTAGGTTGAATTCTTATGCACCCCGTACTCGTGTTGTCGCGCAGGTTTTACTCACATTGTTATGCGTACACTTAGGTCGCATTGTTATGCACCCCTTACTCGCGTTGTCGCGCATGTTTTACTCACATTGTTATGCGTACACTTAGGTTGCATTGTTATGCACCCCTTACTCGCGTTGTCGCGTAGGTTTTACTCGCATTGTTATGCACCCCTTACTCGTGTTGTCACGCATGTTTTACTCGCATTGTTATGCGTACACTTAGGTTACATTGTTATGTGCCCCTTGCTTGCGTTGTCGCACATGTTTTACTTGTATTGTCATGCTTGTTTGATTTGCATTGTCATACCTTGCCTTCACTAGCGTTGTTACACACTTTTCACTTGCATTGCTATGCATGTTTCTAATGATATTGTACGGTTAAGTTTCTTTCTTTTCTGAGCGAGGATATTGTATATGCAGTTCATTTGAAGGCTGGCGGACGCATTTAACCAGCAGTATTGTATGTACTCCACGTGAGACGTAGTAAGAATTGTATAATTCTCTTACATCATTTCTACATGTAATGTGGTTTGATGCTTATTCGCTTGCTTAAACTGTTGCATGTTATGGCGTTGCATGTTATGCTTCATTGCAACTCTCTTTGCATAATCATAAGTTATGTTCGGCATTGTGCATGTCATTTGCATCTTGCCCCTGCCTGCAGGTGCACATCTTTGTTGTCTTATATGCTTGTCCAAGTCTTCGGCCTTGTCGAAAATGGGTCGTCCCTGGGGCTTTAACATTCATTCCCGTCATCTTATGACTTTCGAGTTCTATCAAAGAGGGGCAACTGTAGGCACTCCATTTTTGACCATCCTCAAGACTTGGATGTCATCGTTTGAATACGTGATGATCATCAATGCTCGTGTTCGTTTTGAGTTCCCGAAGGTCTCGGCTACGCGCCTTGCCTTAGGATCTCTCAACTTTACTGTTTTGTGCTTGGTTGTGGACCAAGGACTTGTGTTTTCGCTTCTCAGGGAAGAGGGTGGCTTGTTGGCCATCCCCTCAACCCATCGGCTGAGGCATGAAGCCATCGGCCTTGTTTTCTTGCCATCGGCCAAAAGTGTTGGCCAATCGGCACTCTTTTTGGTCGATCGGCACTTGTGTTGGTCGATCGCCCATATTTTCTGGCCGAACCCTATTCATCTGCTTTATGCAGATATTTTATGCCAGCTGTCACAGCTGGCATCCATAATTCACACGAGTATGGAGGGATTTGCACCTTTGCTTAGCTTCTCCAAGAAGCTTTGGAATTGGATTTCTATAAGAAGGGAGCTCCTCCTCCCTTCTCAGAGGTTCTGAAATTTGGGATTAAGCAAGTTGTATCTATCTATCTCTATATTTCCCTCTCTCTATACATTCGTGTTTGTGTTTGTGCTTTAAAGTGTATTTTGTTCATACTTTTGCACTAGAGCACCTAGTAGAACACCATCCTTGGTTGCTGAGGAGCTAGGGAGTTGATGTTACATTTCTTGAGGTGGTTTTAATCAGAGAAAGGTGCTGGAGCCTTGTTCTTGAAGGTGTTCTTCAAGGGTGAGCAAACTTGCTTTTAATACCCCTTTCTTGCTTAAGGTTTTAGACCATTTTGCTTATTGTTTTAAGCATGAATCTTAACTGATAAAAGTCCTGATTTTTTATGCTTTAGACCTTTGTTTAAGGTCACTTTTTGGTTTGGGGTTGTTTACCCCCTCTTAGGCCTTGTTTGCCCTTATTTTAGGCCATCCCTTTTGGCTCTTGTTCTTTGCTTTCCATGACCTTTCTACCACTGAAATCTAGAGGATTTTCAGTGGTGGAAAGGTGGTTTTGGAGTTTTGAATAGGAGAGGGACACCCCCCTCTCCTTGTGTCTCATATGCTTGTATTATGGACTTATAAGAGTAGCATGTTTGCTTAGCATGTTTTTGGCTTCATTTTAGCAAGTATTTGGTGTTATTTGACCATGATATACCTCTATTTTAAGTTGCTTTAATGGTCTCTTGCATGCATCATACACTTGCCTTGCAATCCTCTCATTTGTCTTAACATGCATCATGCATTTGGACAATCACGTTTGCATATTTTGGCTCAACTCAAAGGAGCTTTTAGTCATGTTTTACCATGTTTAAGCTCTGTTTGGTGTTGTCTTGGTCATGCATGCATTGTTTTTCATAGCCTTGGTTCATTCTAGCTTGTAAGCTTTGTGCCTTGAGTTCATTAGCACGTGTTACTTGAAGTATTTTCATGATTTGGCATCATGTGAAATGTGATTTCAGTCCATGTTTCATGGTCACACACTTGCATTTATCACTTATTCCATGCTTTGGATAGTTTGTGTTTTATGCCTTAAGAATAGGTCATTGTGCATGCCACCATGCTTAAGCCTTTGGGATGCCATCTCAGTGGGTATTTGGGCTTTTTTTGACATGTCATAACTCTAATTTTCATTGGCTAAGTCATGCCATGTTTGGTTGTAATAGGTGTAGTATAACACCTCTTTGCTAGCTTTGTATGCCTCATGCCTTATGCCCTTTGTGTTGGCTTGTTTTAGCTTTGGCCCTTGCATGTTTTAGACTCCTTTTAGTATGATTTAGGATTGTTTTCGTTGTCCTTGGCTCTTTGGGGCTTGGTTCATGTGGCCTTAGTTTATGCACCTTGGCTAGCTTTAAGCTTTGAGCCCTCTTGCATGCCGTGCTTGCATTGTTTGGTTGATTTGGCATCATTCCATGCTTATTTTCAGAGCTTATAGTGTTGTAACACTTCCACTTTTGTCACTCTTTGAGCACTCTTGAGAGTTGTGCTTTTAGGCCTAAGTGATGGACCAATATGTGTGCATGTTTGTCTTGCATTTTGGTGCCTTAGCCTTGGTGTTTTGGCCACTGATTTAGACATGCTTGAGAGATGTCCACTTTAGTTTAACTCCATCCTTTTGCATGTTATTGCATGCTTTAGTTGTTTGCATGTTTGCTTGCATGCTTAGGTTGCATGATATTGAGTTGGCATGCCATTGGCCTTGGTGAGTCAATCATTGTTGCATTACATTGCTTACTTGCATTGCATTGTATTTGGCATACTTATGTCGCATTGTGTTTGGTTTGGGGTGTCAAACCAAACACGAGGAGCGAGGGACGTTTCGTACTTGAAGTGACGAAACGGACCTCAATCCTCAGTCGCTGACGCTCTTAATTACGCATGATAGAGTTTTAGGCATTCATGTGTTTTTGTGCATTCATTCTACATTGAATTGCACACTTGGTTCCTTTGGCCATCTTGCATCGAGATGCGTGATTGGTGGCCCGAGGGTCGAGGACTATACTCCCTTGAGCTCATGACACGATAGGGAGGGTAGTAGTTGCAAACATTGTCATGTAGATGTATTGCCATGCTCTGTTTGTCCTCTGCTGCAGCAACATGAGCTTTTCACAGGAAGGGATGGTCGATCGACCATATTAAGTGCCGATCGACAACAAACATTTGGCCGAGAGCCCTATTTTTGGTCGATGACCGGCTTAACAGTCGATGGCCTAATTTTACGGCGATGGCCTCACAAAGATGCCCATAAGGTGGTTCAAGTGTCTCGGAGTTGGCACAATTTTGAGGCGAGCAATGCAAGCAGAGGCAACATGAGGCATGGCGATGGATTTCAGAGCAAAGCCGAGCATGCATTCGTCCCTCTTCAGAGCTGTTTCTTGTTTTAAGAGCTTAATTATTTGTTTAATTAGTTAAGGGTTGTGTAGTAATTAATTAGCTTGTTAGTTAGTTAATTATTTGGTTAGTATTATTCTTCGGACCCTCGTCGAGAGGGCATAATTTTGTAATAAGTGTGTGAGTGTGTGAATGTCTTCCAACCCCGTCTTTCTCCTTTTACTTACACCTTTCATGATTAGTTCTAGGTCATGTTTTGATTAGCATACTTATGCTTGCATGTTTGCATTCATTTATCCGTCTTGCATGCACCGGCTCGGAACATCATACTAACTGCATTGTATTTCAATACCAAGTTGAATACATGTATGAATTGTTGCATTTCACATGCCATTTTAGAATAGTCGAGCCTATCTTAGTTGCATTCTTGCATGTGTTGCATTAGCCATCTTAACATGAACTAGGATCATGCATGATTTATAACTAGCTTCTTGTTTTGGCTCAGAGTATATTGTAAGTATTTATGCTTTAGCATCTTGCATGAGTGTGAGTGTTGCCATGAGGCTATTTGCTTAAATGATATAACTGCCTGAATGCCTGTAGGTGAAGGTTGGATTGCTTGAATTGGAACAATTCATTGAAATGCAAGTTTAAGCCCACTTGAGAGTGGCAAAATCATGTTTTGTAAGCCCACTTGAGGGTGGCAAAATCCACGTCTTAGCCTACTTGCGAGTAGCACCTTCAAACCATTTTCAAACAAACATGAGATGTTTCGTTCCAACTTAGGCGATCTAGTCTATACTTGTGTGTTGTGCGTATCACATAGTAATTCTAGGCTAATAACCGGAATAAGAACGCATTTGTTTTCAAAAACAAGATATCATGTTAGTAAAGGCCGATCTTTAATCGGGCAAGCGGGGGTGCTCATTGCATGACCTTCCCCTCTCGTACATAAGTTCCCGAGCCGAGGCAATTTTGGTGATGACGAACACGTGGCCTTAGGCACGAGTTAGGGTTTCTTAAATTTCCTAAAACCAAAATATTTAGGTGGCGACTCTGTATCTGGAAAAGCAGTCCATGTTTGACATTTCTTTACAAAAATCAGTTTTTCAAAACGATTTGCCGGATTTGGACTCTTTGGTGATTTATCAATCTCGCATCGCACATTGTGAGATCAGATTAAGAACCGTGACATTTGAGTCCGAACTGTAGCACGAAGCCCAAGGGCACATCTACAACAGCCTTTAAGGATGGGTGGCCATCAACAACCTCTTTCTGAAAAAGACCTAAACATGGTCCAAAGATGAGACAAAATGGATGCAGGTTTGGAAAACTCAAACCTGTGGCATTCTGTCGTGAACTTCGAGTGCTCGATAAGCAATCAGACTTACCATCGGATGTACCTGCAAGAACATCCAAGTCTTAAAGGGCTGTAAAAAATTGGGTGTCTACAGTTGCCCCTCTTTGATAGAACTCGGAGTCATGAAATGACGTGAGTGAATATCAAAGCCCAAAGACGACCCATTTTGACAAGGCCGCAAGACTTCGACAAATAGTCAAGATAGCAGTAAATAATTGCACCCGCAAGCTGCCTACGTATCCCTTTGCAAGGAATCAAACTAGAGTAGTTCTGAGGCAAGATGCAAATGATATGCACAATGCAGGAACATAGCTTATGATCATGCAATGAGGCTGTAATGAAACATCTATATGTAAATGTTATGCAAAGAAATGCTACATTCATAAAAACCAAAACAAGGTACATCAATCTCATACACGAAAACAAGTAAATAAAGAAAATACGCTATGCGTAGGAACCACAAGCCAAACCACATTTCATGCAAAAAGGATGTAAGAAAATTATGCAAACTTAACTACGCATCACGCAGGAAAGGCAAAGAATAACATAACTGTCGGGCGCACTCGGGGTGTCAAACAAAATCCTAATGTGTTACACACATGAGAATGAAAAGGGTGGTATGAACACCGGGTCGCACCCGACTATTCTTAACCAAAGGGAGTGGTGATAAACATATGAATTCATCCAAATGTTTCCAATTGAAATAGGGAGTGGTGATAAACATCGAGACACGTCCAAATGCTTTTAACCAAAACAAGGACAGGGTGATAAACATCGGAACACGTCCAAATGCTTTTAACCAAAACAAGGAGTGGTGATAAACATCGGAACACATCCAAATGCTTTTAACCAAAACGGGGAGTGGTGATAAACATCGGAACACGTCCAAATGCTTTTAACCCAAACAAGGAGGGGTGATAAATATCAGAACACGTCCAAATGCTTTTAACCAAAACACGAAGGGGGTGATAAACATTGGAACACGTCCAAATGCTTTTAACCAAAACAGGGAGGGGGTGATAAATACCGGAATACGTCCAAATGTTTTTAACCAAAACAAGGAGGGGGTGATAAACACCGGAACACATCTAAATGCTTTTAACCAAAACAGGGAGTGTTTGATAAACATCGAAACACGTCAAAATGCTTTTAACCAAAACAGTGAGAGGTGATAAACATCGGAACACATCCAAATGGATTTAACTAAAAACAGAAAGGGGGTGATAAACATCGGAACACGTCCAAATGGATTTAACCAAAACACAGAGGGGGTGATAAACATAAGAACACGTGCAAATGTTTTTAACCAAAACAAGGAGGGGGTGATAAACATCGGAACAACTCCGAATGCTTTTGAACAAAACGGGGAGTGGGTGATAAACATCGAAACATGTCCAAATGCTTTTAACCAAAACAAGGAGGGGGTGATAAATATCGGAACACGTCCAAATGCTTTTAAACAAAACAAGGAGGGGGTGATAAACATCGGAACACGTCCAAATGCTTTTAACCAAAACAGGGAGTGGTGATCAACATCAGAACACATCCAAATGCTTTTAACCAAAACAGGGAGGGGTGATAAACATCAGAACATGTCCAAATGCTTTTAACCAAAACAAGGAGTGGGTGATAAACATCGGAACACGTCCAAATGCTTTTAACCAAAATAGGGAGTGGTGATAAACATCGGAACACTTCCAAATGCTTTTAACCAAAACAGGGAGTGGTTGATAAACATCAAAACACGTCCAAATAATTTTAACCAAAACGGGGAGTGGGTGATAAACATCAAAATGCGTCCAAATGATTTTAACCAAAACAGGGTGTGGTGATAAACATCGGAACACGTCCAAATGCTTTTAACCAAAACAGGGAGTGGTGATAAACATTGAAACACGTCCAAATGCTTTTAACCAAAACAGGGAGTGGTCTCAATGCGACGAAACGCGAGAGGGGGAAGTGAACTGATGGGTGATTAAGTGCGATAAACGCATGAGTTAAGGGAGTGCGATATATGCACATGGTGAACAAGTACGATATATGGACAAAGTTTAAGGAGAACGTTCTCTTACTAAGATGTAAATGATCTTATCTGGCACTTCTCTACATGTACTGTACATACAATATCGTTTGTCTGCATTAGTTCCATCGAATGAACCGTACATACAATATCGTACTTGCATAAGAAAGAAACTCAACAAGTACAACATATTAACGATGCATGTTCTATGCATGATTGGGAAAAATGCATATTCCATGCATGATTTGAAAATGCATGTTCTATGCATGATTAACAACTGAGATATAATGGCATGTTTTATGCAAACCAAACAATCCGAGGGCATATTCTATGCATAGTACAAGAGCAAAGGCAGTAAGCATGTTCTATGCATAATGCAAGAGCGGAAGCACACTCCATACAACTAGAGTAAGGGCATGTTCTCTGTGATGATATAAGTGGAATGCACGTTCCATGCGACGACAAAGAAACACATATTCTATGTGATAACAAACAAACAAAAAAAGCAAATTCGTTTAAATCAATTCAAGAACAACTCCCGATGTACCTCTCGGAAGAGTTGTAATATGTTAAAAAGGATACACCTCGCTTAAGTCGCTAAGCAACGAACATTGTACCACGAAGCGATCCTGAGCCTTTGCAGGGACATTTTGAACCAAACACTGAACATCCCCTTCAATTCTTGAAATCTAAGAACACAAAACAGAACCAAGGACACATAGGAGACCCTTGGACACATGCCGGCCACAATAGGGAGCCACCGGCCACCTGTCGGCCACCAGTGTGCCTTACCAGCCATCGATGGCAGGCCAAGGGCAAAATGGGTTTTTTGGCTTGGGTCTTAAAAAATAAGGCATGACACTTCATTTCCACACAACCCCACATCTGAAAATTCTTCCCTGTTTCTCTCTAGGTGCTCCTTCTCTTTAGATATGTGATTTCTACGTGTTTTCCAACACTCCCAAAATATTTTCTTCGCTAAACCCTCCTAGTTTTCTTCACTTTGAACCGATTGGAATTTGATTTCAACACTTCTTTTCTCATTTCCACCAGTCTAGGCTCATTCCCCTCGAGTTTCTCTCGAGTTATGTGCATTTTTGATTTCAACACTTCTTTTCTCATTTCCACCAGTCTAGGCTCATTCCCCTCGAGTTTCTCTCGAGTTCTGTGCATTTTTCCCGACTTTGACTTTTTCTTCCATTTTCTCTCTCCTAGGGTTGACTTTTTCAAAGTTTACCCCTTTTCTTCACTTTTCTTCATTTTCCACCTATCTTACACCTATTTCCAAATGGCGGATGATCTCCCTCATGATGGGGTTCCTCCCAAGCTTCCTCTAGTAGACTTCGAAACGGATTTTCAGGCTGAGCCAGAGCCATTACCGTTGAGTATACGGCCTCTCGATCCACCAAGGTACCATCCTCAGACACACATATTGCCTTCGTAGGGCATCGATCTTTCTTGACTTTCCTGAGGACGCACCAGAGGACCTCCTGTTGAGGGAGCCAGCGTCTCACTTGTCGGCCATTGCTATTGAGGTATGAAAACTATTTTTATGCACTACTGCTCTTAACTGTTTGCATTTCTTGCACTGCCTTCATCTATTCACTATATCTGATTGCATTTCATGCATTGCCTTGGTCTGACTACACTTCATGCATTGCCATAGGGCGGGTCTAGCGCCTTTAGGGGCTATAGTACAACGACGACTCGAGATTGGTACGGTGAGCTCCCAACCAGAGTTCATGACATTGTTGATGAGGCAGGCTTCGGTCTCTTTTACTCCAGCTTGACTCTAGTTATAGCAAGTCATTCTCTCTTAGGAGCACTGGTGGAGAGGTGGTGGGACACCACCAACTCCTTTCACTTTTCCACCACAGAGTAGATGATGATGACTCGTTACTACTTTTCCATGATCACCAGCTTAGGCATAGGGGGTGATCCAATCCCTCTTGACCCTAATATAGGGGAGCGGGAGGCAGCATGGCTCGAGCTGCTTGGGGCACATCCATCGATACTCTAGGCAAGCATGGTGCGATATAGTTGGTTTGAGGAGTAGTTCAGGGGGACTGAGCCTAAGACGATCAAGGATATAGAGTAGTATGCCAGAGGCTTCCTCATGTTCATCTTTGGTACCACCTTGTTTTCGAACAAGTGGAACACCGTGGGCCTGTATTTGTTGAGTGCGTTTTTAGTGCTCCATCGAGTTCAGTTTTATGATTGGGGTGGAGCCAGCCTCACCACGATTGTTTTGATCCATACATTAGCGACTGATAGCGACTAATAATCTATTCATCTTCTATTTCAGATCACATGGCAACCCTGGGCCATGATACCGACAGAGCTTCGAGGCCGGTATAATATAGCTTGGATCATTACCCGCCATCACTTTCTTCATGAAGGCCCGATTTGCTGAGCCTGATTCTTAGGCGAGTATTTGGTGTGTCAAACTTTAGGCCTGACTGCCCCATTTATACCGATGGCACCTCCAGAGTCCATGAGAGCAACACACAGTCTGTCTACCGACGAGGTGATCCAGTTCATAGTAGGGCTGGAGGTAGAGTATTTCCGTATGGAGGGCGACTATACGATCTTTATCTAGACACACTTGATGCCGCCTCTGACCGGCGTTCGTGGGGATGAAGGAGTGAGGGCTCTTGCCGAGGGTGAGGTGAGGCAGTGAGTCGGGCAAGTAGAGCCCGCGGCAGAGAGGCTTCCCAGATGAGACAGGGGACTAGTTGGCCAGAGCTTCCCACTACACTTACCTGTTGGCAGCATACTAGGGAGGCCTACCAGATCCCTATTGAGCTGGCACCAGCTGGGCATGAGCTTTTCAGGGCTCGAGGCCCGACACCAGTATGTACCACACTTTGCATTTTGTATGTCAAATTTATTTCAGTTATTCTTATAGAACCGTGATCTCCTCAACGCACTTGCAGGTATCTATAGAGTACACCAGGGATGCTTTCAAGCTAGCGGCTTCCCTAATGGGGATGGTGCAGAGGAGCATGAGTCTGCTCAGTGTCTACGGAATTCAAGTGAATTTTCCTCAATTTACTTTTCGTGACATCAAACTTTCTACTAATACACTAGCATTTCAACTTCAATCTATTCTCACACTGCACTAATCTGATATACCGCACCCAAACACTACATTTGACCCACACTACACTAATACATTACATCCAAACACTACATCTGAAATACTACACTTTCAGCTTGTATACATACACTGCATCTAAATTCATACATCCATTCTGCACATCGTACTTGCATCTGATACTCATACTGTGGCTGACATATGACAAACACCTTTTCAGGTCCCATCCATTATGGTAGTACCAGTGGCGGTTGCAGCAGGACCATTGATGCCCCATCCGGCGGCAGGAAGGAGAGAGAGAGAGAGAGAGAGAGAGAGAGAGACTCCGACATGCAACCGAGGCCGAGCTGGGAGCACCCAAGATGAGAGTGGCCCTTCAAAGCCCTTTCTGAGTGAGGGTGATATTGAGACCAGCGAGGCTAAGGAGGTAGCGAGTCAGTATGCCGTGTCATCTGAGAGCGGCGATGATGATGGTGACTCAGATTCTGCTAGTGGTGAGGCTGCTAAGGTTGAGGAGGGCTCCGAAGCGGAGAGCGGAGATGGCTCCTACTTAGACTCTGATTCATATTCAGACAGTGGCACCGATAGAGACAGTGCTGCAGAGTTCACTCCGCCGACGATGAGGACGAAGAGGGCCTCTTAAGCTTGAGATAGCTGGCGCTGATCTATCTCTATTTTTGCTTAGTTTCTTTTATCAGTAGTTTTAGCACTTTGTACAGCTTCAAACGAGTTTTTATTTCTTTAAAAACTTGTACCCTTTTGTGAAAAGTGACCATGATAGGAATGAAAACAGTTTTTTGATGAAAAAGTTTTATATTTTGCATTCTGAGCATTGCATAACATCGCATAGCATAAAAACGAGATTGATCTTGATCGAAAATTGCACATTGTATTGTCATTTTCTTAATCAGGTAATGAACCGACCAACAACCGAAATAATCAAAGCAATGCAACTTGATAATCAACATAAAGACAACACAACAAACTTGCTAAAGTTATAAGGACTCAAAACAAGACTTTAGCACACACAAATAACAGAATAAAACTCCTGCAAATAATTGAATCTTCACAAAAGAAGACAGAAGGCACAAAAAGAGGGCTGCCGGCCATCTATTCCTCCTGCCGGCCACCAATGAACCCCTGCCGGCCATCAATGGACGCCTGACGGCCGTCAATGAGCTTTGCTGGCCATCAATGCACAAGACCTCCAAAATGTTGACACTTGGCCTTCACTCACTGTGTTATCTTCTACAAAAGCTCCAGCTTCATGATTTCTTCATCCCAGCTGCTATTTTGCCACAAATGGAGCCATTTTTCATTGAAAAAATCTCTGATTGGATTGCAACTTCAGATGGCTCGAAAAAGCTGAATTCCCAGGGTTTTGGCATAAATGCACTATTCCTGCTGAGTCATTCTCTACTTTATTTTCCATTCCTCCACGCCGCAGCTAGATGTTGGAACTCAATCCCACATGTTTTTAGTTTTGGCGGGCAAGAGATGGGCCCTACAATTGAAGAATTCCAAGCTTTGATGGAATCCCGACGTGACGAGGAAATCTTGCCCCAGTCACATTTTGGTCATATTCAAGCTTTGGGAAGGATGTGCGGCCTCACTTTGCATGAGGCTCAATCTTTAGTTCAAAACAGTGCTGTAGACACCCCATTTTTTACCGCCCTCAAGACTTGGTTGTGCTTGTAGGTACATCCAACAATCGGATTCGATTGCTTGACGCTTTCGATTGTCGCGGCGGAACGTCACCGGTTCGGGTTTCCCGAACCTTGTATCCTTTCTGCCTCATTTTTGGACCTTGACTAGGTCCTTTCAGAGTGTACCATGTGGTGCACTGCCGGCCATGGACTTGCCTCTGCCGGCCACTGATGAAGCCTTGCCGGCCATCAGTGTCGCACTGCTAGCCATTAATGATGGCCGGCACCCCCCCTATCTCAGCTGGTTTCCGGGTAGATCTTTTGAGCCAGCTGGATTTTCTTTTGCTCCCCTCCATACACGTGTATGGATGGATGAAGGCCTTGAAAAGCTTGTTCAAGAAGCTTTGGTTTGGCATTGCTCTATATAAGGAAGAGGCTCCTTCCTTATACCAGGTTCTGAGCTTTTGGAAGAGATATAGCTCTCTCTCTCTCTATATATATTTCTTGCTCTCTCTCTCTATATTGTTGTTGTTTTATCCCATTTTCTTGCACCATTTGCACTACGACCCATAGCACAACACCCCCATCACTCATTCAAGCACCTTGGAGGACATTTGAATAGGTTGAAAGCTCAGAAATTTGGATCAAAAGCTGCTGGAAAGTTGGTCTTCAAGGGTAAGTCCCTATTTCCCTCAAACTTGCACTTTCTTTGTTTCATTGGCTATCCTTATTTGCAAGCATTTTTGTGCTCTGGCCTGAACTATAAATAGTCATATTTTGAGTTCATCTCCATGTTTGATCAAGGACTTTCTCTGTTTGAGGTCTTCTCCTCACCCTTTGTGTTTAAACTCTCTTTTAGGCCCATTTTTGCATGGTATTTTAGGCTTATTTATGAGCTGTTTTGGACTTGGCCATAAACTGTAAAATATCTTGTTTTGAGCCCCTCTTCAACTTTGTTGAAGGACTCTCCTCTGTTTGAGGCCAGATGATACCACTTGTCTCTTTATCCCTCTTTTAGGCCTTTTTCTTGCATGTTGTTTTAGCCTCACTTGTGTTCATTTTAGTGGCTTTCTATAAACTGTAAAGTGCCTTTTTTTGAGCCCCTCTTCAACTTTGTTGAAAGGATCTTTTCCATTTGGGGCCAGCTGCTGTCCCCTGTCTCTATTCTCTCTTTTAGGGCCGTTTTTCCATGATAGATTAGCCCTATTTGTGTTCATTTTTGAGACTTGTTATAAATTGGAAAAAGTCCTATTTTGAGGCCCTCTTGGTGTTTGGTTAAGGGAACTTTCTTTTTTAAGGTCATATGCTCCCTTGTATGCTTGATTGTCTCTCATTTTGAGCCTTACACCTAAGCTCCAATAGCATGCTTTGTTTGGCCTTCCAGCCACTGAAATCTAGTGAATTTTCAGTGGCTAAGACACTATTTTGAGCCTCCAAATCAGAGGGGGGTGACCCCCTCTCACCTTGACTTGTTTGGTGGTCATTTTGGCCTTCCAAAGAGGCCCTATCTTGCATGCTTTGTTGACTGATTTCAGGGCCAATTTGGTGAGTTTTGGGACTACCATATTTGATTTTTAGGTTTTTTTATGCCATGCTAAGTGTCTACCTTTTATGTGCTTAATAACCCCTTGTATGGCCCTCTAAAGGAACCCATCATTTTTGCATGTGTTGGTTGCATTTCAGAGGTTATTTGAGCATGATTTGGCATGTTTTATTCACTGATTTTTTCTGGTTTGATGAGTTCTTACCTGCTTCATACACTTTTCATGTAAACCATGTTTGCTAGTCAAAATTGCATGCTATTTTAGTCCATCTTGCTAGCACCTTTTGGCCACACTTTGAACTAGAAATGTCCATGTTTTGGGAGTGCCTTGACTCTGTCTTCATGCTTCATGATCAAATAATGCATGCTTTGTATAGCTGTAAGCCATCATATGTGCCTAGTTTTGAGTTTCGGGGCTCACCTCATGCATCGGGTGCCATATTTCCATGATTCGGGACCATTTAGCATCATGTTTCAGTGCTAAAATTTGCATGCTTGTATGTCATCTTGCATCTCTTGCCATGCCTTGGTAGAGTGGCATTTTGTGCCTTAGGATCGGTCCTCGGTTTGCGTGCATGTGTGCACGCATTTCAGTTGTCTCATTTTCATCTAATGGCTACTGATGTGAGTGCGGCTGAGGTCCACTCATGTTGGTGTAAGTCCATTACGCATTGTGTATGCCATTTCATTTTCATAGCATTGTGTATGCTAGGTTGTATGTTAGCGCATTGTGTATGCCATGTTACCTCGTGCATCGTGTATGCCATTTCATAGCATTGTGCATGTTAGGTTGTATCTTAGTTGCACTCATGCATGTCATGAATATTGCATTGTGTTTGGGATAGGAGTTAGCCCGAACGGAAGCGAGTGCGTTTAGACTCAGTGACAACGTGTCTCAATTCCCAGTCGCCGACACTCTGGATTATCCATGATGGAGTTTAGGTCTTGTTTTGTTTATATGTGCATTCATTTCATATTGAGTCGTGAAATTCGACTCCTCGGCCATTATGCATCAATATGCATGATTGGTGGCACGAGGATCGAGGACTACACTCACTGAAGAGTAGTCATGCATATATATGTGAAAATACTTTGACATGCCCTTTGTTGCTCTCTGTTGCAGCAAATCAAGAATCAGCAGCCTTCCGGAGCTTGGCACGCATCTCGAGAATAATTGCAAACAGAGGCTAATCAGGGCATCGTAATGGATTTCCGCGCAAGGCAACCCAAACATGCATCATTCATCATCCGGAACAGAGCCGAGGCAGTCCATGGATTTGCGTGCCAATTTACTGCTTTCCTAGATTAATTTGTTAATTAATTAGGATTTTGTACTTATTGGGACTGTATTATTTATTCGGACTGTATTTATTCGGGACTGTATTATTTATTCAGACCCTCTGCGCGAGGGCAATGTTGTAATAAGTGTGCGTGCATGTGATGTATGTCTTCCAAACAGTGGTGAAGATAACAGGTGAGAGAGTGGCTGTAATGCAGCTTATTAAATGTGCATCAATCATCTTCCATTGAAGTGCTTCAGGATTGCACATTTCTACACCAAATGAATTGCAGATACAGTCCACTGGACATGGATACGAGCCATCAACAAATTTCAGCAGATCGATGGCGCGAAGAATGTTCTTCATTTGACTGCTCCAGAAGATGAAATTTGTATTATCTAGTTTTTACAGTCACAAGAGAACTCAGATTAGAGACCAACATATTGAGATTTGAAGAGATTGTAGTTGAAGATGTAGTTGAAGATGATGGAAGAATCGCCATTGGAGATGACACCATGAGAGATGCTCGTTGGAGCTTCAAGGTTCTGATACCATGAAGAATTATTGATATTGAATATACTTTCTTGATTTCCTCTGCTCACTTACAATGATATATATACATATCAGATACAAGATATATTGCTAACAACCTAACTGACTAACCACCTCTAACTAATTCTGTTATAGCATATAATCATATGTGACACAGTACACCATATACTAAACTATTCCATTGTGATCTGCTGGATTATGAACTGCATTGTGATCTGCTGGATTATGATCTGCAGATAGTCGTTCTCTATCAAAAATTAGCTCAAATGAAAGTGGGTCAATCTTGGCCTCTATGGTTTGATCTCATTGGTTAAGTTAATTTTGTGTCACATGCCATGAAAAACAATGACAAGTTTGACTAAAAAAGAATAATCTATTACAAGGAATATCCTGAAAAGCATTTTGACAGACTTAGTCCCCAAGAAAAGTTCTTCAATGTATACACTTCCACCCAAATGGACTAAGGTATGCTCACATACACAACTATATATTGAATTTGATATATGATATTAGCTAGACTGACTTGGGCATTATAGTGTTCCTAGTCGACTACTGATCTGGTACTAACTGTTATTTCTTTTGTAGATCTCAAGTACCATGGCGGATTGAGTTATCTTCTTCATTGGGTTCTCGTCACCATTTACATTTTTTCCCTTTTTGTTATGTAATTGCTTTGTTACAAGTAAGAAACAATTTCACAAAGTATAGCACAAAAAGCCTACAACAATTGGTGGGTTGAAAGAGAAACCAAGTTACAATTTATACAATGGACTGATTGAATGAGATTTTTTCCAATGGAATACCCTCGGACTTGTTTCTCTGAAGGGGAACAAAAACTTGGGCCAACAAAATCCAAGGAAACGATTGATCCTAAAGTTCTTTGGTCCTAGGAAAAATAATGCGTGAAGAAGAGACTAAAACTCATGAGACAACTTAAAAGACCCATGTTAAAAACCAAACAATGGTCAAGCCCAAAATTGTAAAGCCCTGTATAATATGGCAAGGCTATTGTGGCAAAAGCACTCCCTCTTATCCCCACATCTCTTTTATTAACCAAAACTGTAAAGCCGTCTATAATTTGGCAAGCCTATTGTGGTAAAAGCTCTCCCTCTTATTCCCAATCTTTTTTTTTTTTTGGGTTATTAATAAACTGAAAAAAGATTAGGAGCCCTAAATTAAGAGCTCTAATTGGTGTGTGGGTCCCATGTGATAATGATGTTTTGACCTTAGTGCCATTTCTTTTTTTTTTTTTTTAATTTACGTCATTAGTGCTCTTTTAGAACTCCCAAATTAGAGGAATGTATTATTTTTGTAATAAACTCTCCTTTTGGGTTGCAAATTTGCTAGGGTTTTGGGATTCCCTTTCCCTATCCCTCTCACCCGACCAAAAATAAACACTTCAATTTTATATTTTCCTTTTGATGTGTATAAAACAAAAGCTCTCTTTTTGCAAGCCTTTGCACATTTGTGCGCTTTTTTTTGTTCATTAGACATGGGAGCTTGAGAAAAGGTGAGCAGCGGAGTGATTTTGGCCAACTAAACTAAACTCAGTTGCTTTATAGGTACCTTTGTTCATCTTAAAATGTCAATTGTTGACAAACTTAATGTTACAGCTAGAACTAACAAACGTAATTGGTTAATCTTTAGTTTGGTCAAAGAATAAACTTTTTAACAAAATCTGGGTAGTAGCTTGGCCTAAACCCAATTACATATTTTCCATCTAAAATTCAAGCAAAGGTGTAGGAGTAGAAAAATGAATTATCACTTTCTATATAACATCTTCTATTCTTTGATTTTTTTTTTTTTTTTTTTTTTATCGGCAAAGAAGATCTATATTGATGAAAGAATGAAAAAGGATACAAATCATCAATAAAGAGGAGCTTGGAGCTAACTGAAGCTCCAAGCGCCAGTTGGTGAGGGACCAACAAACAAACAGAAAAACAGAAAAAGAAGAGAAGCAGAATAGCCTGCAGACCCACCAAACCAGCAAACTGAGCTTGAAACACCACTGAATCTGTACAACAAGAACCAAAGGGAAGTGACTACAACAGATAGAGCACACTACAGGACTTGCAATTCTAAATGGAGCACACTGCAGGACTTCACCAATCAGATCCACCACACAGCATTACACCTTTGCTAACACAGCAAGAAGTATTTCACAAAACACACTGCAGATCACTTCATATTAGAATTAAATTCCCAGATATCAGCCCGCTGCAAGGCCTAATTGACAGATTTAGAGCCACAACACTATGCATCCCAACTGGAGTCATAATAAACCAGAATCATCCCACAGAGTTTCAGCCTTAACAGCTGCAACCTACGACTGCCAACACAAAACAGATTCAATACTGCAATTACTAGCTGCATCCTTTCAAGGCCAACCCAGATTCAAAGCAACAATACAAAGCATCCCAACTACATTCATGACAACAACAACTGCAGCACCTCGACAGGTCAAAACAGATCAGCAGAGCAGCTTGGACTCAACACAACACCCTACCACCTGAACCTTTCCAATTTCAGGTCAATACAGATTCAGATACATCAACACAAAGTAGCCCAGGGATAGCACATATATACAGACCAGCAGAAAAAGCACAGATGCAGATTACCATTTCAGCAACACAACACAGAATCAAACCACAGAGCTATAACAATACATAAGATAACTACACACAGAGGCAGAGTTGATTCAGGTTATATATAACATCATGCACCGAATAATTAAACCCCTTCAAAGATGAGGATACCCACCATGCTACTCTAACTTTTATTAGCTCTTCCAACGCATTCCAATCCGGTTGTACCTTATTAAATACACAATCATTTCTGCTTCTCCACACTGCTACCGGAAGTGTTTTCCAAACAATTAGCAACTTCTTCTTCATTTTTATACCTGACCACGACAGAAGGAGTCCCTCCACTGTTCCAGGGCTAACCCATTTGTAGTTCCACCAGTTCACTAAGTTGGCCCACAATTTCCAGATGAAAGGGCAGTGAAGAAAAACATGATTAACAGTCTCCGGCTCAGATCTCCAGCACCACCTCCAAGTTTAGTTGAGGCCTTGAACTCTCTGACCCACTTATGCTTCTGATGTACCCAGGAGTACATACATGGTCTACAACAATTTGAACTTCATTTCTTGGGTTTGCCGTAGTCACCAATCTGTCCTCCACAGTATCTCCTCTGACTTTTTGATTTCCCAAGTCATCCTCTGTTTCTTTTTACTACCGATGAGAGGCACTCATTATCATCATTTTTTCCCCTCGCATTTTCACCATACCCTGTTCGGCAACGGCTCTCTCATCTTCTCTGCTCAGCGCCTCCTTCCTTGGGTGTTTATCTTCATGGTCCTCCTTTTCTGGCTCACCATTTTTTGACAGTTGATCAACTTCATCTTGACCCATCAAACCAGTGACCTCATTTTCCATGCAGGAACTGTTGCAATAACACGGCTTCCCTGCTGCTGGAACTCTTCACACACTCTGACTAGGAACAAGCTTCCATTACATTGAACCTGGATCACCGTATTGATGAACTCCATTCTGGAAGTAACTACTCGTACCTTCCCCCACTGAAAAGAATTTTGAGTAGTAATACCATCATCAAATTGGACAACTTCCCCCCAAAGCTTGCCAATGTCTCTGAATGTATTAATACTCCACAAATTGAATGGGACACCCGCACATATGAGCCACATACACCTTTCCTATTCAACAAACTTGCCTTTTTCCCAATCTGAAATAGAGTCGCACCATTCTAGCATCCACTCTTCTAGCTTAGATCTAGCCTCCCTTTTGTGCTGCTGGGATTTAAAAGTTAGCACTACTACCCTTCCTCCTCCTTCTCTGAATCTTACTTCCTCCATCCCTCTTTTACCGACCTCCTTCTTAAACTCGTCGAAGGCAAGAAAGGATTTCAACTTTACAATCACACTATCATAAAGCCAGCCATTACCGGCTTCAAATGCCTTGACAACCAACTTCATCTTCTCATTACTGCCACCACTCTGAACTACTTCTGCGAAAGATCTTCGACCTATACTAACCATCCCTCTATGCCCGAAGTTCCTCTGTGGACGCTGCATCATCGGATCATTTCCTCTGTTGGGCATTGCACGTTGCTTAACCTCTCCTTTTTTGAACTCTGCTATCTTAACTTTCAGGGCCTTATTATCGCACCATAATCCATCAGCCTTTAGCACCGCCATTTCAGCAGCCACCTTGCAATCATACCGCACAAAACCAAACCTCGACCCCGTAGCTTTTCGTCTTTTGGATGGGATGAACGCATCCTGAACTACCCCAAACTTATTAAACAGGGTAAACAAAGACTTTGGAGTCATTGAGTTTGGGATCTCATCCACAAAGATAGTAACCACGCCATACTCCACTGATCTACCGTTTTGATTTGCAACTCATCTTCTTCTTAGCACCGGATTCCATCCTCCAATCTCCATCTTTTTTAAATATGTTGTTGAATTTAATTATATTAGGGCTTATTCAATTGTATGTTAAAACACCTGTTATAAAATCACTCTATTCTTTGATATATAATCACACTTGCATATGATTGTCAAATGAATCATATGTGAATAAATGTAGAAAAATTTGATGGGCATTGCAATAGATTTTCAGCAATTACTAAAGAGGGAAATGTACTCCTAATAAATTATCCCTTTCTATATCTCCTATTCTTTCAATTTTCTTTCTTCGTAGAGAATTTGCATCTGGGGCTGGCAAAATTTAAACCATATGAACTTACCATTTGTTTTTTCTTTTTCGGGAAAATGACACAGTTTATTACGAAACAGTAAGACAAAATTTGGATCTTGATTGTTTTTAAAGAAAATTTTGGATCTTGATTTCCTTTTAAGAAAATTAAATCGGATAAATTATAGGGAAAATTATTTATAAGTCCTATTAGGGAGACTTGTGTTACATTTGGTCCCACAAACAAACTTATGTTCCCATAAGTCCTGTGGGAAGTTTCTTGACACATTTACCCTCAATATTAGTTGTTAATATCATAAATAATAATAAAACCATATATAGGGAAATTGATATAAACGTAACGTAACGTGACACCTACATAAACGTAACGTGACACCTATACGTAACGTGACATCTACATAAACGTAACGTGACATATCTACATAAGCGTAACGTGGCGTGACACCTACATAAACGTAACGTGACACCTATATAAACGTAACGTGACATATCTACATAAACGTAACGTAACGTGACACCTATGATTTATGGTACTATTCAATTTTTTTATTAAGTTTGATTATAATATCTTATACGAATCAAATAAGCGAAAAACTCTTTTGTCAAACCATTAAAATAAAATTTAAAAAATCTTCAACATTTGTTATAAAATTCTAATATTTTGTAATTTTCGATAGTCCAACTTATTATCATTATAAAATAATAATAATAATTTTTTTTTTTAAAGTATGAAAGTGGATGCCAGGATTTTAAATTTTCGATAGTCCAAACCCATGATCACAAGCTTCCTTAGATATTGACCTCTTCCTTCTCACCAACGTAAGTATTTAGAGAGTCCTTCATGTTCAAATTTTTCATCTTATCAGGAAGCATATTTGCTGAGCTTCCATCCAAAGAATTCCTGCACTTATTAATGTTCCCAAAGGCAGACTTCTTATCATCAGCACTACAATTAAGATTACTTCCATCAACCTCCCCGGAATCTTTAATATTCAATTTCTTCAACTCAGTCGGAAGTTCCGATGCCACACTCGTACCAAATAAATCTGTGGGGTTCGATTGGAGATTTCAAGGGCTGTGATGAGAGGTGTACCAGTTATTATCGTGAATCGAGGTGTATGGAATCGGAGAGAAGAGAGCAGAGATCAGCAAGTAGAAGAAGAGAGATGGGTTTCCATTCTTATATAAAAAATGTTACACATTGGGGATCAATGCCTGTGTCAATTTTTTTATTTTTTTTAGTCATATTATCATAGATCATATTTATATAAAATGTAATATGACACCAACATATAACATTTTTACATTCAATTTTAAAAAATAAAAACTTATTAAGTTTGCGAACCGTAACGTGACACGTTACGTTACGTTTATGTAAGTGTCACGATACATTTATATAAGTGTCACATTACGTTTATATATGTGTCACGTTACGTTACGTTTATGTAGGTGTCACGTTACGTTACGTTTATATTGGTGTCACGTTACGTTACGTATATATAGATGTCACGTTACGTTACGTTTATGTAAGTGTCACGTCACGTTATGTTTATGTAGGATCTTATGGAATACATTCTTATGAAAATAGGACTTGAGAGTCTATAAGAAATTACATAGGACTTAGCCTAGCATAAGAGTCTGAAAAAGGACTTATAAATAAGTCTCCCTAAATTATAAACTAGTCCTATGCGATAGATTTATATCTATGAGTCCTGTACACTTTTTTAAGCCTTGTTTGGTATGTAATATTTTTAGTATAAAAATAAAAAAATTACTAAAAAAATCAAAAAGCTTATAATTTATATCAAAAAGTCAAAAATTTCATTTTCTCTCTACCTTCTACACATCTTTTCGTAAAAAAACTAAAAAGTCATTACAAACATACTAATTAGGTTTTTTGGAAGGATGGTTAAAAACTGACTTTTTGAATTTTTTGACTTTTTTTTTTAAATGTATAAAAAATGTGAGAGATGATGTGACTAAAAATGGATTAAAAGTTAGAAGATGACTTCTAACCATCTTCCCAAAATAGCCATTTTTCCCCCTCATATTTTAGCCAAAAAACTAAAAAATTATTAAAATAATTTGTTCCCAAACGAGGTCTTAATACATTAATAAGCTTAAAATACTTATTTTACCCCCAACACTTTTTAGAGATATTGATAAATAAAAATAGAAAAGAACTTATAAATAAATAACTTAACCAATATGACTGGTTCAAAAGTTCTCTAAATAAATAATAATAATAAAAGAAAAAAAATATGGCTCATGTTTCATATCTCTTTTTTCCTTTCCTCCTCTTTTATCTTCATAACTTTTTTAACAAATTCAATATCTAAATATGACCTAATTTTGGATTAAGTAACTTCAATTTAACCTGCCATAATTAATCGACAGAGTGATATGTATATATTATGAGAAAGATTATGATACACACATTTCAAAGGGTGTATATCATATGTACCTTATAATTGAAGAAAAAAAATGATATAACTCCATATTTTTTGAGTCATATTTAAAATAAAATAAAATAAAAAAAGTTGCAATCAAACACCACATTAGGCATAACCAAAGATCTCACGAATTATAATTGAAATATTGTCATAACTAAAGAAGAAAATTTGTGATAACTAAAGAAGAAAATGATATAATTAGACATAGATATTGTACACCCCTTTCAAGAGATATGTACAGGAAAATTTCCCATACTCTATATATATACACAATAACCCATAAAATAGTAATTTCACAGAAATTTTTTTAATGCATATAAATTGATTACAAAATTGAAAATAACACTCTCATGTGAGGTGGGATCCATTAAATACGGGGTCCAGTCCAAAGAAAATGGTTATATTTGATTTTATGATTGCATTATGTTTGAATTATGCATGCGTAGAAGAACTGGATTTCAAACCTTGGGTTTATTAATCTTAATATTAAAACAAGATTTTTAGTCTAGTGATTGTGTAGCATAATTTGTGTGGTCTAAGTATATGAGTTCAACTTCAACGTAACAGAGTTTAAAATCCTTTGTGATAATTTAACTCTCCTTTAATATCGGATTGTATATAGCTATTTATTTCTTGGCTATGGCCTATCTCTAGTTCTCCATCGAATTGGAGAGGTACTGTTGGGCCTTGTGAGCACACTTTTGGGTCTTGTTTTGATGATCAAAATTGTAACAATTTAGGATTTGTCGAGTACATCATCCCTGTAAAAAATCAAGTCGATCGAATAACAGCAACTATGTGTTTGGATCAGTTTTATAGGGAAAAGAAAAATATTGAACGGTAAGAAAATAAATGGTTTATTCAAAATTGATCTGAACACATATTTTCTATTATCCAATTGACTTAATTTTTTGCAAAAAAAATGTAATCGACGGATCCTAAAATGTAAATGATTTGGATCATCAAAATGAAACCTAATCCACTAGACCAAATTGGGCAATCCAGTCTGATTGTTAACGGGAGACAGTGCAATCTCTTATTTATTCTCTTGTTTGAAATAATGGTGGTTGTTGGCCATGATTTTCAAGCTATTATTTAGAACATCTCCAACGGTATGCCAATTTTTTCATCAAATTTGAATAAAAGCTTCCTTTGATATCAAGTGCTCTAACGAAAGATTTTGGAGCTTTATTAGAATACTGGTTGACCGGGCAGATGTCCGATCGGTCGACCAGCCCGTGTAAATTATTTGTTTTTCCTTTTTTATTTTTTTTTTTATATTTTTTGCCTTCAAATGGTCGACCGGCCAGTGTAATTTCTCCACAAATTTTTTCTTTGAGGTGGTCATCTGGGAGGACATCCAGGGGTACATCCGGAGGGACATCCGGCAATGACCATTAGTAGTGATTTGATGAAAGGTACATTTGTCCTTATTTTGATGAAAGAAAAGTGAAATTCTCAATTTGATACCTATTTGATGCAGCCGTTAGAGAAGAAGAAAAAATCATTTTTTATCAAATTTAAATTTGATCAAAGGTTAGAAAAAAAAAAGAAATCATTTTTCATCGAATTTAAATTTGATGAAAGGTTTTAGTAACCCTTGGAGATGGTCTTAAAGGGTGCTCGATCAAAAAATTCAAATTTAAGTTTGGTTTGGCTAAAAGTGCATGTGCTGAAATAATTTGTCTATAAAGACAAGTTTAGACAAAAAGATCAAAATAGCCACATGTATATATTGTATCCCGTCTCTCTACAACCATTCCTGTGTGTGTGTGTGTGTGTGTGTGTAAAATATGGCATTTGTGAACCATCGTCTCTTAGTCCACTCAGATGTCAGACCTCACCCTTCCTCCTCCATCGTCATCCACCATCATTCGCCGCCATCTCTTAGATCTTCCTCTCACCTCCATCGCTGCTCTCTCTCTCTCTCTCTCTCTCTTCAATTCTGTCACCGCTGACTCACCACTACCACCTCTGTCACCATTCATCTTCACCGGCCGTAGATCTATCATCGATCTTCACCCCTAATATTCTCTCTCTATGTATATTTGTATATGTATGAATATGTGCTTGAAGTGGTTTGATTCAAGGTGGTGAAGATGAGCAAAGGGTTCAGAGGTGAGGACAACAAGGTTGACGAGGACAAAGACGATGAAGAAGAGGACATCGTCTTGGTCAACAAAGAAGAGCCTAGTGACCAAACTCGTGAACTAGTTCTTACCCGATTTTTTCTTGCCTTCGTCTGAACCGAAGTTGTGAAACATAACTAGGTTGGAACTACAGGTTTTGGCAATTTGGATTGATTTCCAGTGGTTTCCTTAGGTATTTTCCGACTAGAGAATAATATTCCAAGAAGCTTCTAGCCTTCCAGATCTGGTCTCACAGCTTTTGTTTGGTGTTCAATCACTATGATCTATTTCTCTCTTCTTCTTTTTTTTTTTCTTTTTTTTCCATATATATATAAACAATACATTAGGAAGTAGGAACAACACATGAATTTATATTGTAATATAAATTAATCTTTATATTTGTGTAATGATGTCTAGGTGTTATGGCCTGAATGTGCTTGGAAGGCAGCTTCATTGACAGACTTGATTACTTCCCTCTTAGGGAAATTGATTACTTCCCTCTTAGGGAAAAAAGTTTATCACTGAGCTACCTTATGTGTCCATCTTGACAAGGTCCAATAGAAAGGTGCCAATGTACAACAAAAATATATTGTTGCAAAGGTTTTCAATCCATTTAAGTTTTTATTATTTTTATTTTTTTTCCATTTAAGTTTAGATCATTTTTGTTGTTGTTGTTGTTGCTGATGATGATAAAGAGATAGATTGCAACATGTAATTTTTTTTTTCATCAGTATCACCAGGATTTTCTTCAAAAGCAAGGACACAAGATTGCAAGTTACTTATCAAAGACATTGACTGTTTATATGATAAAAAATTTGAACTTAAAACAAACCTACAAAATCAAAACAGGTGAACAAATTTTACCTGTCCCCCAAGACAATCAAAATTTTCAATTATTAGATCGTGACACAGTTCTTAAATTTAAGAAAAATTTCAATTTCTTACATCTTGGTCTTGTCCAGGTTGGTGTCAAACTCATGACACGCCTACATCTTAACAAATCTGTAATATGTATGCTCTGACATATGAGACACCATGATTATGATGATTCATTACTAGGTGTCATTAAATCTAGTCTTGCACATGGACCAATTTATTTTGAATGTTTTCCAAATTTCAAAGTCTATTTAATTAATCCTACTATCCTCAAAACTTTTACTCTTTTAATATCCAAACCAAACGTTATACGATGGATTCTCCTTTTTTTAATGTGATGGTCTGTTATCGTGTTTACCTTAAAGAAATGACTATTTCAAGTCCTGGATTCAAATATATAGCTCCAAATCCCAAACAATTAGCCATTTTATTCCATGCTCATCAAGAAAAATATGAGATTATGGTTCCTTAAGTCATCACTTGCCAAGAAGTTTTACAAGCCGATGCAAAAGATGATGACGATACATGGGTTATTCCCAATGTTGTCCCAGCCCTCACCTCTCAACCTCAAACAAATCCAAATTCTATACTCCAAAATCCAGATGGATTTGTTGTTATTCGTTTCCAATTATCCAGGTCTATCCTTACTCAATCTCATGCATCCTCACAATCGCCTTCTACAAGATATCATACTCTGACTCAAACCCCTCAATATCCTGCTCGTCATTCAATGGACTTACCATTACATTCAACCCGAAAACAACCAAATCAAATCCTACACACAAATTATGTTGATTTTAGTCATTTTCAAGATATTGACTTCAACATAGATTCCCTATCAATTAATGTTGTCTAAGATGATTTCACAATTAATTATGACTTACTTTCCCAAGAATACAATGCTCTATATAACTCTAAAAACAAAATTTATTTTAAGAAAAATCATACTAATGAAAAACAACAACTTATTCGATCTAACTATTTTCTCATTCTATAACAATTACAACAACACATACATTTTTTCCCTTGGTATTTTAACCAATATTGTCCTCAACATCAAATAATGGTTCCCCAAAACCTCCTATTAGCACATTTCAATGTCCTACAAAAAAAAAATTGGCCTGTTCTTAGTGGTGAGCCTATTCAATCCGTATATCCTCCAAGCAAAATTTGGACTCTTCGAGGTGCTGGTTTCTCTTTTTATGCTAAACCATGCAACCAACCACCTATGGAGGGAACCCAATCCTCCAAAACAACTCTATCTACAATTTTGACATAGGACAAGTCTATGAAAAATTAAACTATACAAATACACACCTTTAAACAATTGGTGAACAAACAACTAGAATTGAAGAACGAGTTGACAAACTCTACCTCTCAGTACCCCCCGATCAAATATGCCAACTTCCTCTAATAAAAAATCTACCATATCCTGTTTATTCTTTTACCAATCATTCCGATGAGTTCTTAGCTGAACTAAATAAACAAAAAGAAACACTTACCAAAGTCCTCAATGATAATGAACTCATCTATTACCCCACTGTTGATACAACTATTCCTCAAACTCCATCCACTCCCAAACAAGAAGGTAGTAAAGACCCTGTTACTGATAGTAGCACGATTAATGTTCAACAATATAATGATAGGCTGCACAATTTACATGAACAATTCACAGCAAATACTCCCCATCAAATCCAAGAAACTTCTATTGTAGCTGCTCAACCACCAATTCGTAATTATTACCCTCACCCAACTCCAATAGATCCACAATTAGAAGAACACCACTATGAAACTCCTTTCTTCTATTCAGGAAGTGACCTACGAGAATGGAATCTTGATGGCAAATCAGATTACCAAATTCTTAATCTTGGCCAACACATGGTGATGGCTGCTAATGCAACCCTTGCCAAACACCCTTTCAATAATAATGATAGTACCGTTTCCCGTATGCTTATTTCAGGATTTTCCGGCCAACTCAAAAAGTTGGTGGGATAATTACCTTACCCAAGACCAATGTCAAGCAATCTTAACTACTCTCAAAAGAGACCAAAATGATATTCGCATTATAGATCCCACAACTAGGCAACCCACTAGTGATGTAGTTACCACCCTTGTTACTGCTATCACACAACACTTCATTAGCAACACTCAAATAGTTTTTGAACGATCTAAAGAACTTCTCATCAATTTATGTTGCCAAACTTTAACTCATTTCCGATGGTATAAAGATATCTTCCTCTCCAAACTCTATCAACGACATGATGCTAATCAAGACTATTGGGAAGAATGGTTTATAGCCGGACTTCCTACTCTTTGCCGAAAAAGTGAAAACCAAAATTTGTGCTAAACATAATGGTCAAATCCCTTATAATCAATACACATTTGGTGAACTCATATCTGAAATTTGTGTTGAAGGCTTATCATTATGCAATGATATAAAACTCAAAAATCAATTAAAAAAGGAATGCTCTACTGGCCGAACTGAACTTGGTCAATTATGTAATCAGTTTGGTTAGAATTCCATCCTCCCTCTGGTATCCAGATCTTCTTCCCAAAGAACCCCTATTCGCAAATCACACAAATATTCCATCAAAAAATATTACAGCAAATTTTTAAACTACAAACAGTAACCTTACTACAAAAAGAGAATTTCTTCACACCAAAAATACATCCACATCTAAGCCCAAACCAAGCTCTTCCAAGAAATCTGCTAATTGTTGGAAGTGTGGCAAACCTACCACTATGCAAATAAATGTCTTACTAAAAAGAAAATTCATGAACTTGATCTCTCAGATGAACTCAAAAGTCAATTAGAATCCATTCTTCTTCTTAATAAAGAACCCCAATTTGAATTTGAATATTCCTCTGGCAATCCTTTTGATAATGAATTTCAACTTAATGAAATTGATAATGATATTATTACTTCCTCTGATGAAGAACCAGAAAACCATCCTGAAGAATCTCACTATTGCCCGTGCTAATCAACAATTGATTAGTATAATGTTGTTTTGGAAATGAATGGTCTAAGTATTAATGTTCTCACGACACAAGAAAAAATGATTCTTGAATTTATTGATAGTATTCATGATCCCAAAAAAAAAAAAAAAGGCTATGTTTAAATATTCTGATTCCCAAAAAAAAAAAAAAAAAATGCTTCAACCACAAATACTATCCAAGAATTAAAATATGGTACTTATTATTTTAAAGACACTCTCGAACATGTCAACAAAGTTCCTACTCTATTAAATACACCAACAATCTAAGATTTACAAAATGGTATTCACAATCTCAAAATTGATGTTCAAAATTTACAATCTCGTGTCCTTGCTTTAGAGGAAAATCCTGGTAATACTGATGATTTTCTTGCTGACACATCATTTCCTTATGAACCACATCTCCCAGAATCATCCAACAAGAACCCTACAAAACAACCATTGGTTATTAATGATTCTATCAATGTACTTCTCAATAGCATCACATTTCAAAAATGGTATGTAGAGATCAAAAGTCGTCATAAATGATTTTGTTTTGACCACTATGGCACTTGTCGATTTCGGTGCTGATCTCAATTGTATTTGAGAAGGTCTTGTACCTTTTAAATATCTTTTGAGAAAACTGATCGATCTCTAAGTACTGCTAATTGTTGATCTATGGATATTAATTACAAAATATCTCATGCTCAAATATGCAACCAAGGTATTTGTCTCAATACTGAATTTTTGTTAGTTAAAATTATGCCTCAATTAATTATGTTAGGAACTCCTTTTCTTACAATGATTGTTCCTTTTACTATAATGAATGAAGAAATTTCTACAACTCTCATTAATCATAACATTGTTTTCAAATTTTTATTTCCTTCCCCATGAAGATGAAATCAATACTTTAAAAACAAAACTTATTTATAAACAAAAACAAATTTGTTTACTTCAAAAAGAGATTTCTTACAAAGTTGTTGACAAAGAATTGGCACAACCCCATGTTAAATCTATTATTCAAAAATTCCAATCTTTATTTGAATTATGTTCTGAATTGCATCATGTATTCTGGCATTGCACACAATATATGGTTGATCTACCATACGAAAACAGTTTCAATGAAAGAAAAATTCCTACTAAAGATAGACCTATCCAAATGGACACAAAATTAATGGAACATTGCAAACAAGAAATCAATGACCTCCGTCATAAAAAAAAATTAATTAGACACAGTAAATCTCCATGGTCATGCCCTGTTTTTTATGTTAATAAAAATGCTGAATTAGAGTGAGGCACACCTTGATTAGTTATTAATTATAAACCACTTAATAAGGTTTTACAATGGATTTGGTATCCAATCCCCAATAAAAAAAAGACTTGTTAAACCGTCAATATGACGCAAAAATATTCTCAAAATTTGATATGAAATCTGGTTTTTGGCAAGTTCAAATTACCGGGAAAGACAGATACAAAACTGCCTTTACTATTCCATTTGGCCACTATGAATGGAATGCTATGCCTTTTGGCCTGAAAAATGCTCCTTCTGAATTTCAAAACATTATGAACGTTATTTTCAATCCGTACACAGCTTTTGTAATCATTTACATAGATGATATATTAATTTATTCTAATTTTGTTTCTCAACATAGCAAACACTTGCATAAATTTTCTAATATTATTAAAAATAATGGCTTAGTCCTCAGTGTTAAGAAAATGCAATTATTTCAAAATCTATTTGATTTTTGGGTCATATCATTAATAATGGCACAATCATTCTAATTCAGAGATCCATTGAATTTTCTAGCAAATTTCCTGGCGAAATTCGTGATAAAACACAATTACAACGATTTTTAGGTAGTTTAAATTACATCTCCAAATTTTACAAGATATGCATAAAGATACAAATATTCTTTATTCTGGTTTACGCAAAACCCATCTCCTTGGACAACCAAACACACTGTTGCTGTCCAACGAATCAAACAACAAGCAAAATTCTTACTTTTTTTGTTTACCAATTCCAAGTGCATATAAAATTGTTGAGATAGACACAAGAGATGTTGGCTATGGTGGCATACTTAAACAACTTTATCGAGGTAAGGAACAATTGGTTCATTTTACCTCTGCTATATGTAAAGGATCATAAATATGGTATTCTACTATTCAGAAAGAAATCTTATCTATTGTTTCTTGTATTAAAAAATTTGAATTCGATTTACTAATTTTTATTACATATTGACTGCAAGGCTACCAAAGAAGTCCTTGAGAAGGATGTTAAGAATATTGTTTCTCGACAAGCCTTCGCTCGATGGCAAGCCATTTTATGTGTTTTTTATTTTTAAATTGAATATATTCGTGGTGACTCTAATTCTCTCCCTGACTTTCTTACTTATGAATTCTTGCAGGGATCTACAGACGTCCCCACATCAAGACCTCCGCCCTCATCAAAAACTTTGTAAATACCAACATATTTTTAATCGCCATCGTCGTCAGAAAATAAAACTTCATACATATTTTTTCCTGATGGCCCAAAGACTCAACACCCCTCACAAGCTACTTCCTCTAAAAGAGAACAAAATTTTAAACCAGTCTCTTCTGATCATGGCTATTATACCCATGATACTATTTATCCAATTACTCCAATCACCACTAATCATTCCTTTTATTTCCTTAAACATGCTAATGCCAAACCCGAATCCATTATTTCTCATTATTTTCCCAACAATTGGCACTATATACAACACTCTGGTCAACACTCTCGAATTTGTTATGAAAAAATTCTCAAGGAAGACAAGAGTTTAAGGAAGAAAAGAGTCTTCTTCAATATTCTAAACTCCATATTCACAAAATCATTTCTCCAGGGGAATGGGGACATTCGTCAATTTTCTAAAAATTTTCTGATCCAGGTGTCAAACCTAATCAATAGAATTATTATGATTGCCAGTAGGCCTGGTGTAGACACCTCATTTTTGACCTCCCTTAAGACTTGGGCGCCACTAATTGCTTACTTGATGATGAAAGGTGTGCAGTGCAAAGGTTCAATTTCTTTCACAAGGAGAGTGTCAAATCCCAACCTCACACCCCTTTCTGGACCAAAACCATTTTGACCGAAATGATTTTAAGACCTTAAAACCCTCTCTTTCAAAATATTTTTGAAAAATGTTTTTACGATGTTCCAAGGCTCGCATTTCGATAAAAATTGCGCTTTTCGGTAAATCGAGCAAGGACAAAGTGGAAATTATAGCGACCCCAGTCTTTTCCTATTTGATTATTGTATCCGGACTTGGGTTCCGTAGATTCTGTCATTATATAATTGTTGTTGTCCTTTAAATCCCTATTCTTAAGTTATGGGTTGTGTTGGGCAGGTTTGTTACAGGTTGGTTGGGTCCGGAAACCAAGTGTTGCTGTTCAGTTTTTGGGTTGGTCGCTCGAGTGACGGTTTGGTCGCTCGAGCGAGTATTGAGTTTTGTCTCTGGTGGCTCGAGCCAGGGTTTCTTCGCTCGAGCGAGCGATTGCGTCTAGTATAGACCTGAGAGCAGTGTTTCTTCGCTCGAGCGAGCGAGGTGTATGTTTTCGAGTTCTTCGCTCGAGCGAGCATTCTATCGCTCGAGCATGCTTCTGGGTTGCAGACCTGAAGCATTGCATTCTTGGCTCGAGCGAGCTGTTCTTCGCTCGAGCGAGTCTTTCTTGTGTCTGGTCGCTCGAGCGACCATGTCTTCACTCGAGTGAGCCTGTCCAGTTTAAATAGACAGCAGTGGGAATTTAATCAGTTTTTTATCATCTTTTTTATTCTAAACCCTAGTTCCGAGTTCTCTCTCTCTCTCAACTCACCTTTTTCTCTTAGGTTTGATCTATTTAGAGTGAGTTTCTACCCTAGTTACTTTATTAAAAAGGTAGTGTAGGTCGAGGGCTTCAGTTTAATCTGAACAATCTTGGAGTTGGAGCACTTTGAGTTTGGGTCATCATCTTCGTTTTCTCTTTTTGGGTTATTTCTTCGAGGTAGGGATTTCCTACTCCAATGTATACGTTTTGTTCTAAGTTCTAGCATTTTAATATGTTGGGGGTATTTTGGTAATTTTGGGAAAAACCCTAGTTGTTTAAATAAATTGAATTGTATATTTAATTTGAGGAACATTGGGAAAATTAGTTAAATTCATGAGATTGAAGAATTTATTGATTAAATGGGGTAGTTGGTTAATTGAAATCACTCGTCTATTTAATTGTTGATTTATTTATTTCCAAGTCTAGAAATAACTATTTTGGACTATCGGTGGTGGATAGTCGTGATTGTTGTAGACATTGCATGTGGATTAGGGTAACTGAAACTAATCATTGGTTAAGTCATTAATCTTGACTGTTGAATTAATACAATCATTATGTGTATTGATTGTGTGTTGTATGTGTTATGTGTTTACATACATTATTTTGTGTGGGAGGAGATAGGGGATGTACTCCACGGTTTAGGGGAAGATAGGGGATACACCTCTAAACCGGATTTTGTTTGGGAGGAGATAAGGGATGGACTCCATTAGCATCACTTTTATGTGTGCTTATTTATATTGAAGTGTTTTATTGATACAGCACTAAAATGTGTATCAATCTGGAAGTATGAAGTGTTTTGATATGAGCCTGAGTCTCATTTGTGTTGTTGATATTGGAAGTAATGTGAATATGCTATATAGTTCACCGTTGTAAGTTTGGCGGTGTTCGAGTCACATTGATAATAATGGATATTGATAAGTGTCATAGACATTAGTGTCTTAAGATTGTATATTGATATAACTGATTATCATGGTTAACCATCTATTAAGTGTTATTGCTTTATTCAATGCTTATATTTGGTTTAGTATATTTCTACTGGGCTGTGGCTCACCCTACATGGGAACATCATTTTCAGGTCCAGGTGATTCGCTACCTCCAAGGAATTAGCTTGGAAGGAATTGGACTTTGAAGCCTTGATTTTGGTTATTTGTTTTTATCTGAATTACATGTAAACATTCAAGCCTAGGGCTTTATTTGTATTTGAGTTAGAACTCATAATTTTGTGTCCAAGTGTTGGCTTGGCAAGATGTAAGCCCCTAGGGCATTTATTTTGATGTTACATGTAATGTCTTTATTTAGAAATACTCTAATGAATGAATTGTGGTTTATTTACTCCAGTAATGTATCTTATTATTGTGTATGTTGGGTTATTATTTTGAGGGCGTTACAGAAATGCATGAAAGAGAGGTGAAATTTTAGAAAAATCTTTAAAACATCATGGTTAGAGGTTTGGAGTTGAAGAAAATTGGAGGAGAGGGAAGAAACCAAGTTGGGGAAGAAAATAGGTATAAACCGTTAAGTGAGAGTTGAGCAGCCCTCTCTAAATCAGGCCTATTCTTTTGTACACTTGGATTTCAGCTATGATGCCACCACCATTGGAAATAAGACTTATGGGGCTTCATTTTACACTCAAGAATCTCCTAGAGCCGAGTCCGGATGAGGGAGATATGGTGGGTTGAAGTTGGGCATCAATTCGGTTAAGACCAAAACTGAGCAATCTTCACTAAAAGAGACATATCTTTTTGCACACTTGGAAATTTGATGTGAGGCTGACACCATTAGAAAGAATACTTCCGGGGCTTCAATTTAGGCACAAGAATGACCTGAACAGGAGTGCAGACGAAGGAGATATGCCCATTTTAAGTTGGACTTAGAGAGCAAATTTTTGCTCTCGGCCACTAGTTGTGCTGGTCGGCCACTTAAGGTGGCCGACGACCACTTTAAGTGTCCAGTCGGCTACTAATAGTGGCCGGTCGGCCACTGGTGTCCAAAACTTGGATATTTTGTAGATATTTCTCCTCCAGCTGTTCTACACTGCTCCAGCTGTACCATTTTCAGATATTTTTGACCAAGGCTCTTTTTTTTCTATATATAGAGGCCATATCTCTCATATTGCAAGGTTAGAAAATTTTGGGAGCCTCTCTCTCTACAATTCCCTCTCTCTAGATTTCTCTCTCTCTCTCTCTTGCCCTTTTGTGCATAGAAGTAGAGATACACTTCTCCTTTGCCTAGACATCCTTGATCAAAGTTGCTTATCTTTGGGCTGAGATTCCTTGGAACCTTATTTGAGCTTTAGAAGGTGATTTTAGCTCAGATTTGTGCCTATTTTGTGCTTTGGCTCCAAGAGGTATATTGCTTGCTTTGCTAGCTTGCTATGAACACTTGTTTTGCCATCTTTTCACACTTTTTTTGAGCTGGTTTTCAACAACAAAAACCTCTGTTTTTCAGTCCTAAAAATGGTGATTTGATCCTTTGTGAGTTAGGGGGTTGTCCCCCCTTTTGCTCTTTGGCTTATTAAGCTTTTTGTGCTATCTTTCATCACCTTTAAATCAAACTTTTTGGAACTTTAAACCACTGAAATTCAGAGTTATTTCAGTGGTGGAAAGCATGTTTTGAAGTCCAGAAATGGAGGGGTTAACCTCCCCTCCTTGTGTCTTACTTGCATGCCTAGTTAGCATCACATGGTAGCATGTTTTTGTAGCCTAACTTAGCTTATTTCCAGCATGTGTTTGCCTCTAATTTGGCATGATTTAGCTCTGTTTTGGGCTGCTTTGGTCATGTGAGCCTTGTTTTGCATAGTTATAGTGCAAATGGCTTCACTAGCTTGGTGTTTTAGGCCTCTAAACATTTTTTGCTTGAGATGATTGCATGTTGTAGTGTCTTTCTACATGTAATTTCAGTATATATAGCTCTGTCACATACTCATTTGTTTCACTCTTTCATTGCTTTTTTAGAGTTGCTCTTGAGTCTTGTTTGCAAGCTAACATGTGAGCATATTTTTTTAGTATTTTGTACCTCAATCTCAGCATGTTTTAGCCATTGTTTTGACTGGTTTTAACTCTGTTTTGAGTTGGTTTGGCCCTTTGAGGCTTGTATTGTATGGTTGTAGTGCAATCTCTTTCACTAGCTTAATGAGTTAGGCTTTTTAGCATGTATTGCATGAGTTGCTTGCATGATTTAATGCCATTTTGCACTCCATTTCAACATTGAAATATCTACAACCTCCCTCATTTCATCACTTTTTCATTTGCTTTGCGGGTTGGTTAACCTTTGGGTTGCGTTTAAGCTTGAGATTGAGATGTGTGCTTAATGGTTTTAATCTTCTTTTGAGGGTTTCTACTAACCAAAGGCATTATCTCTCTCTCTTGCCTTAAATCCTCCCTGGGTTGACACCTCTTCCATTAGAGAACACTCACCTTGGACTTAATCAACTAAAGAATGGATTGGTAATCTAAAATGGGTAAACAAAATGAACAAAGTAAAAGAGGCAAGATTGAGCATCTTTGTGTTGCATTGCATGTGTTCGGATCGGATGTTAATCCAAACACAAGAAAAATGGGATGTTTCATACTCAAAGTGATGAAACATACCACTTTTCTTAGTCACCATCACCCTTGATCATGCATGATAGGGTGGTGGTTGTTTTGGTCTTGTTTATGCATTCATTAACCTTGTACAAGCTTGGTTCTCTAGCCATCATGCATTGAAAATGCTTGATTGGTGACTTGAGAGCCAAGATCTACACTCCTTTGAGCTAGAGAGATGATAAGGAGGATAGCAGTGCATATATTTCTTGAAAAAGCATTGCTTTGCCTCTGTTTGCTCTCTGTTGCAGCAAAAGAAGAAGTCTAGAAAAGGGGGTGACCGACTGGCCACTTGAAGTAGCCGACCGGCCACTTGAGGTGGCCGACAGCCACTTTTTGTAGCTGACCGGCCACCAGTGAATTTTTGCACAAAATGTGTTCTTGTGTTGGAGCAGAGGCAATCTGGAAGTTGGTTCAATTTTCGGTGATCAAATAAGTGCAAACAGAGGTATCCAATGGCAAGGCAATGGCATTTTCGGGTGGAGCAACCAAGCATGCATGCATCCCTCGCCCTCGAGGCCATTTAATCGTTTTTGTTAGCTTAGAATAAGTTATACAACTATTGTAATTAATTGGTTTAATTTGGTTTGTAATATTTAGCTAGCTTAGAATGGTTAGTTAATTTATTTCAATTGTTGTAATAATTAGTTAACTAAAATAGTTAATTAGTTTCATTTTGTAATAATTAGCTTAGCTTAGTGTAGCTTAGCTTATTCATTCGGACCCTCCTTCGAGAGGGCGCAATGTTGTAATAAGTGTGCGTGCGTGTGTACATATCTTCCAACCCCACGTCTTTCTCCCTATTATTTAATTGCTTTCGATGGTTAGATTAGGAGCATTTTTTATTAACATGCCTTATGCTCGCATGTTTGCGTCATTCATTTGTCTTGCATGCACCGAGGCTCGGCGCATCATTCAAACTGCATTGTATTTCAATACTTATTTGAATATGTGTTTCAAAGCATGTTATCGAATTGTATCATATGCCATATTAGTAGCCGAGCCTATTAATTGCATTATTGCATGTTTTGCATTAGACATCTCGTATAGTTGGGATCATGCATTCTTTCTAACTAGCTTTTGTTTTGGCTTGGAGTACTTGGTAAGCTTTTAGGCTTTGACATGCTTGCATAAGTGTGATTGCCGTGTTGCTATGATAGCATGCTTGCCATGAGGCTATGTGCTTAAATGATTAAACTGCATGACTGCCTATGGATAAAGGCTTGATTGTTTGAATTGGAACGATTCAACAAATGTAAAGTTTTAAGCCCACTTTGCGAAGTGGCAAAATCATGTTTTAAGCCCACTTGAGGTGGCAAATCCGCATTTCTAAGCCCACTTGAGGGTGGCAACTTCAAACCTTTTTCCAAAACAAACACGAGTTGTTTTGTTCCAATTCTTGCGATTTAGTCTATAATTGCTTGCGTGTGCGTCACATAGTAAAGTTAACTAATAACCGGATAAAAACACATGAGGTTTATAAAACAACATATCATAGTTAGTAGAGGCCGATCCTTCGATCGGGCAAGCATGGGTGCTCATTTCATGACCTTCCCCCCTGGTACCCAAGTTCCTGAGTCAAGGCAACTTTTGTGATGATGGACATGTGGCCTTTGGCACGAGTCAGGGTTTTCTAAATTTTCCCAAAACAAAATATTTAGGTGGCGACTCTGTAATCTGGCAAAGCAGTCCAGTTTTGGCATTATTTGATTTCAAATCTATTTTCCAAAAAGATTTGTTGGATTGGACTCTTTGGTGTTTATCCGTTTCACATTGTACTTTGTGAGATTAGATTCAGAACCATGACAGGAGTCCAAACTGTAGAACCAATTCGAGCTCTCCAAAAGAGGGGCACGAAAAAGTCAAGCTACACCTAGTTTTATGTTTTCTATTTCCAAAACCGGTTCTTACAACATTCATGGTGGATCCATTTTTTACCCAATTTTCAGATCACTATAAGAGAAATACCTACCTGGTTTCAACCTTGGTGGAATCAATTTGGATTACAATTTGATGCCTTACCTGAACGTCTTAAAGAATCTTTCCATATTTATCGAAACGAGGTTAATCCCCCTTATCCAGAATTTCTATATTTCACTATTGACTTCAAATTTCCTTGGATCATGGCTTGGCAATGCACTCTTTCTGTAATCATCAAAACCACTTTCCTTGCCTTCCAGATCGCATCAAAATGGTAAGAAAATTATGAGATTCCATCAGAACAATACCCTGATCAATTATGCTCATTTTACCAAAACTCTAAGAAAAAGTCTGATGTTAATCTTGCCCCTTCTGTTATGTCTTCCAGTCCCAAATCCAATAAATCATTTGATTACAAAGCTTTTAAAACTAAATTAAAACATAAACTTAAGGAAAAACATCATTTATTTTCCACATATGAATTCGAATATAAATATAAAAAAGGCATTAAAATGAAAATGATTCTTATGGCTTTCTGATTCTGAAGATGATATTATACTAGAAAACTTCTTCCAATTCTCACTAAGGCCAGGCTACCAACAGTTTTGTTTCCAGGAATATCTTCTCCAACCAATATAGTAACATCATCACCAAGGATCCCAACTTAACACCTTGATGATGACTACTCAGACACATGTCAAGGCGTGGATCTCAACAATTTGTAAATTGTGTGATCCCTGCAATTTCAATAGTTCCATCATACAATAATTTCAAAAGAAGACAAGCCAACTCATAAAGTGGATTGTAGCAATGTGTTGACAATAATTGATAATTGATTGACCATATGCAAGAGATAAGAGTAATCGTAGATTAGCTAATTCTTCTTGTAAGTTAGCAATATATAAAATAGTATCATTAATTTGAAGACATAAATCAGAAATTAAAAACATAACAAACAATACTTACATTGAAATGAGAAACCAAAATTCAAAATAAAAGAAAACTCACAATGGGTCATAATCATGGAAGCAAATTGGACATGGCATTTTGCAAGTACATTAACACTAAGCATCCTCAAACTTACACACTCAAATTTGTTCACACTATATTTGAAATCATACAGTAGTCGTTGATATTGTGAAAGTAGGCCTTCTTCAGATTTTAAATTTTTGGAGTTCAAAAATTGGAAGTTACCTACCAAAGACATTGATTGCTTAGATGATAAAAATTTTGAACTTAAACAAACCTACAAAATCAAAACAATTGAACAAATTTTACCTATCACCCAAGACAATTAGAATTTTAAATTATTAGGTCATGACACAATTCTTAAATTTCAAAAAAAATTCAATTTCATACATCTTAGTCTTGTCCAGGTTGGTGTCAAACCCATGACAAGCCTACATTTTAACAAATCTGTAATATGTACCATCAAAGATATGAGACACCATGATAATGATGATTTATTACTACGTGTTATTAAATCTAGTCTTGCACATGGACCAATTTATTTTGAATGTTTTCCAAATTTCAAAGTCTCTTTAATTAATCCTACTATCTTCAAAACTCTTACTCTGACCAAATGTTATAAGGTGGATTCTCCTTCTTTTATTATTATGGTCTGTTACCATGTTTATCCTAAAGCAATGACTACTTCATACCCTGGATTCAAATATAGAGCTCCAAATCCCAAACAATCAACCATTTTATTCCATGCTTATCAAGAAAATTCTGAGATTATGGTTCCTCAAGTCATCATTTTGCAAGAAGTTTTACAAGCCAATGCAGAAGATGATGACGATACATGGGTTATTCCCAATGTTGTCCCAGCCCTCACCTCTCAACCTCAAACAAATCCAATTTCTATACTGTAGAATTTAGATGAATCTGTTGTTATTTGTTTCTAATGATCCAGATCTGTCCGTACTCAATCTCATGCATCCTCATAACCGCCTTCTACAAGATATCATACTCCAGCTCCAATCCCTTAATATCTTACTCATCATTCAATAAACTTAACATCACATTCAACTTGAAGACAACCAAATCAAATCCCACACACAAATTGTGCTGATTTTAATCATTTTCAAGATATTCACTTCGACATAGATTCCCTATCAATTAATGTTGTCTAACAAGATTTCATAATTAATCATGACTTACTTTCCCAAGAATACAATGCTCTTTATAACTCTAAACCAAAAAAATTATTTTAAGAAAAATCATACCAATGAACACAACTTATTCCATCTGAGTATTTTCTCATTCTATAACAACTACAACAACATATACCTTTTTTTCATTGGTATTTTAACCAATATTGTCCTCAACATCAAATAATGGTTCCACAAAACCTCCTATTAGCACATTTCAATGTCATACAAAAAAAAATTGGCCTATTCTTAGTGGTGAGCATGTTCAATCTGTACATCCTCTAAGCAAAACTTGCACTCTTCAAGGTGTTGGTTTCTCTTTTTTTGCTAAACCATACAACCGACCACCTATGAAGGGAACCCAATCCTCCAAAACAACTCCATCTACAAGTTTTGACATAGGACCAGTCTATGAACAATTAAACTATACAAACATACAACTTCAAACAACTGATGAGCAAATAACTCAGATTGAAGAACGAGTTAACAAACTCTACCTCTTAGAACCCCCCGATCAAACACGCCAACCTCCTCTAATCAAAAATCTACCATATACTGCTTATTATTTTACCAATCCTTCCGATGAGTTCTTAGCCGAACTAAACAAACTAAAATAAGCACTCACCAAAGTCCTCACTGATAATGAACCTATTTATTACCCCAATGTTGATACAACTACTCCTCCGATACCATCCACTCCAAAATGGGAAGGTAGTAAAGATGCTACTCATAGTGGCACGATTAATGTTATACAAGATAATGACATGATACACAATTTATATGAACAATTCACAACAAATACTCCTAATCAAATCCAAGAAACTTCTATTGTTACTGCTTAACCACCAATTCGTAATTATTACCCTCGCCCAACTCCAATAGATCTACAATTAGAAGAACACCATCACTATAAGAAATGACACTTTTGGCGACTAAATTTTTTGTCACCAAAGGTCAAGTTTTTGTCGTTGAAGGTTTTTAGCGACTAAATATTTTGGTCATCAGATTGGTCGTTGACTAATTGTCGAGAAAAATATTGGCGACTAAATATTTTTTAGTCACCAAAAGTCATAAATTAGTGACTAAATATTTGGTCGTCAAAAGTTTGAAACAAAATTAATTTTAGTTTTCAGCGACTAATACTTTTAGTCATGGATAAATATTTAGTCACGAAAAGAAATTATTTTCATCTTATTTTTTTTAGCTACTAAACTATTCAGTCGCCTAAAGTCTCATATATTTTTGGCTACTAAATTTTTAGTTGCCAAAAATCTTTGGTTTATTTCTGGCTACCTAGTATTTAGTCGCTAAAAATATTGATTTCCTATTTGGCTACCAATTGGTTAGTCACCAAGAAGTTCACTCTTTTTTTTTTTTTTTTTAGCTACTAAATGTTTAGTCGCCAAGAACTTCATTTAGTGTTTATTATTATTATTATTATTATTAATTTCTCCACAGCTTGTATTTATTTCATTCAACCTGCAGCATGTATATAAACAAAACCATACATATACGTGTTTCTATTTCACTTTCAACCATCCAAAAAATTTGTCTTTTAACGTCAAATTCTATACAAACTAAATATAATCCATCGTAAAATAATAAATCCTTACAAACAGAGAATCATAGAAAAACCATGTCTTCCGTACACAAAACAAAAGTGTCCACTAGTAATCTATACCACGTCAATAGTAATATGTTTCATGCCAAAAGTAATCTCCCTCTCGAATCTAAAGTCTTTGCATCTCCACCTCTCGTTGTCCTGCAGCATTTGATCCATAATTGGGGGAACAGAGTTTTGGGTTGACCCCAAATCCTCTTAAATATCCCTTCTTCCCAAGCACCTATCTTGATATTTCCTCTTGCATCATTGGTGTTCCATCCTGGGAAGACTCGTCCCACACCCTCACCTAATCTCCTTATCATTGACAAATACAAATATACTATTCAGAACAATTTACAAAACACTCCAACAAAGATTCAAAGGCTTCTCAAAGTCATCATATAAAAGGAACACAACTCACCAAGGAGCAATTTAAATATATGTTCCAAGGGATGTTAGTACACTATTGAACACAACTCACCAAAGTCTTTGAGGTGGCATGTTAGTACACTATTAGAGCAACTAAATAAAATTTTATGGATGACATGTAGGTTCCAAAAAAATTTAGATGAAAGTAAACTAACAAGAGTGTAAGATTTTTCTAACCAAGAATAGGCAAATGACATATGGTAGTAGAAAGTAGAATCAAAACCAAAAAGAACGAGAAAAAAACATATATAACATAGAAAAATCAGGGAAACTATCTGTATCCGCTAGATAAATTTAATCAATATTTAAAAACTGAACAACCAATTAAACAAAAGTTAGGAGTTGAAGGCACCTTCGTAGATTTATACATAGAAAGGTAAGGTACAACACTAAAAGGAACTAAAGAATATCATGGAAATGGAAAAAAAATCACCACCGTGCTCCAATTTTAGGGAAATCATAAATAAAATTACAAGTCCTAAGACTTAGAAAACAGGGAATCAAAATAACAAAGGAACAAACAATTGTGAAAACAAAGGAAACATAGTATGTACATAGACATAAACCAAGGCAAGCAATTTATCATCATGTGTCTCACTTTTAATTTTTTTTATTTAACCATCCAATATGTTCCTAATGTCACCAAGGAAAAAAAAGCAAACCATGGCCAAATTTAATAATATTTGAGAATAGAAGATCTGGACACCTAAAGAGCAAACCATTAATTTTTTTTTTTTTTTTGTACTGTTGTTCATATTTCTCCTACAATTTTTTGATGATTTTCTGTCATTGTGGAGTAATCTTCACCTTGGTTGTGTGTCAATACATTAACCTAGACATGAATTTAAAAAGAAAACATATCATAACCTTGTGATATGAAATAGTAGGGAGAATAGCTTAAAATTGATCGTTATGTAACAGGACAAGAATAGGAATTTGGAAGACTAGATCTATATAGGAAGAGAATGCCAAAATATAAGTTGAAATCAACAGAATGCCATGTACAAATTATCGCAATGTTAATAAGATTAGACAAACATAACAGAAGATTTTTTATTTGTATCATGTAGTCAACTATGTTAAAGGCCAAGGTGAGGAGCAAATACATGATGTGAGAATCATGAAGTTGGCTACAGTATTAAACAAGACTAACAAGAAAATTCAAGTAGGAGTTTTTCAGAATGAATAAGTACCACATCAGAAATGTCGTAATGAAGTTTAGTCGTTGAATCACCGCTACCAAGCTCTTCTAGAGATCCATAAGCAATATATGTTTTGGGCCCCAAGTCTGGCTTCGAAGCACCATCAGGAAACTTTCTAGCAAAATTCAGAAGACCAAATCTGGGATGAGTATAATCCCTGTAGGGAAGCATAGCAACAAATTCAGCACCATGCCTTGGCAAACTTTCCTTGAATGAATTTGCTGGCAGCCAATCCTTCAGCTTTAACATCTTAGGCCACCCAGTCTGATGATTACAACCCTCTAAATAGCCCTCGAAGAACTGGTGAATGTTAATCTCAACCTACAACACAAGAATGAAATATGTGATCCCATCATGATTTTCAAGTACAATAAAATTTTTAGCTAAAACCAAACCAAGCCAAACTAAACCTCGTGTCACAATCAAGTGGGGTTCGCTACATGAATCATTTTTCGCCATTCCGCTCAGTCAAGGGCTTTATGCTTAGGAAAAAAAATATAAGTAAAATCACTAGCCAGAATATTCCACAGATTTTCTTACTTGCTAAATGCAAAACACACATTACATGATTCATCAATGTACAAAATATAGCAAATCCAACATTGTTAATATCAATCCATAAAAGTTAAACTTATAGACACAATCACACACTGTAAATCATGTATAATGTAGCGGGTGAAAGTTTCAGATCATACCGTAGTGACAGAACCTGAAGCGAAGAATCTCGTAGATAAATCATGTGCTTCTAAAATGCGAACAATGAACACCCAGCAGTGGAGTGATACCACAATATGAGTATCACCCACACAAGTCACAGTGCAAAAAGCTTGATTGTTGTTTTAATGGGAGAGAGTCAGTATGGGAAAAAACATACGTTGTTTCATTATACATATCCCATATATCGTATCAGATATATAGGATAAATATATCATCTATCCATATCAGTTGATATGATAGATATAGATATCATGAGTGGTTATCCAAATAAGTTTTGAATTCACATTCAAACTTACATGGATAAGGTTCAAAAGGTTCATGGGTCATGCCACATGGGCACCCAATTTCTAACATCTCCCACTCGCACATGAGTTGGCATGACACTACCACATCTCAATCTCAATCTCCCCAAAAAATAAACAAACTCATACTAGCCAGTGTACCATGCAACTGCTGAGAACACCTGCATGTGGGAGCTCTATACTAGAAACTCAATATGAGTCAACATAGAGACATCAACCCAAAATGAATAGAAATAGTGTCTCATGTACCCAGACCCATCTAGCTACATCGGTCCAAAAACATCTCTAATCTCTCAAAGAGCATGTTTGACTCTCCTAGGTCCCGTATTATATTCACACCCAATCAGCATCCCATAGAGAGCGATGTGAGTTGTCGACAGTGAATATAGAGCAAAGATGTAAAACTAGATGATCTTCCCTTCACCCTCATATCATTTAATTTGAAATTGACCACTTTCCCAGTAATGTCCCTTAATGCCAAATCATACATGACCGCAGGCAACATACCAAAGTAGCTGAACATCAACTCCTTATCTTATGACATAGTCAAAGGTCATAAAAGGCACAAAGTGAAGTCATTTAGGGAAAAATGACTTTTAGGACTCACACGATGAAGAAGCAGGGAACCATTCTTTCACCTCGCTAACGGGTCGATAAGCACATGCAGTACGAATGCATGTTATAGTGGAGTAACTCTTCCAAAGAGTGATGTTAAACTCACACACCATATAGATCTTAGTCTAGTTGCTCTTAAGCGCACAAGTCTCTTCCTAGCGTCTAACTCGAATTCTCTATTTGCTCGCCTCTCAGACATCAAATGAGATCAAGCATCTGGCTATCCATAACAGGCACATCATGGAAAAGTGATTACTCTCATATCCATGTTCAGTCTCTAACAAGACCTCATCTTGGCTCCTACCAAGGCGACATAGCTAGTGGATAATTTTAGCTTCTCTATTTGCTCCAAATACAATAAGCCGCTAGGCTCATCCTTGCTCGCTACCTAGCGCTATGGGCGATTGCTCATATGAGTGAGCCAATCTTGCCTGCTAACATCAATTTATTTTTTTTGTGTATGCTAATTCACAAACCATTGCAAAAAGTAGTAAACATAAATGTGTAATAGAAACAAATATGAATACTAATGGCATAAATATCCCAAAAAATATGAGTTCAACTGAATACACATAGATATCACCACCTACGTAGTCCTAAAGCCTAACATGAGTAAGATAAACATCTCTAGCAATGGGCTTAGTCAAAGGGTCCGTAACCATGCGACTCGTAGAGATGTGCTCCAGGATCACTTCTTTCTACACCACAATGTCTCCGATAAAGTTGAACCTCACATCAATTTGTTTGGTTCTCTCGTGGTATTTAGAATCCTTAGCGTAAGCGAGTGTAGCTATGCTGTCACAATGGATAGTCACAGGGTCTGAAGTGTGTGTGACAATATCCAAATACTGAAGGAATCTCCTCAACCAAATGGCTTCCTGAACGGCAGATGAACAAGCCACAAACTCAGCCTCCATAGTCGATAAGGTGATACAAGATTTCTTCTTACTACTCCAAGAAATAGCACCATCGCTAAGCATGAAAGCATATCTTGAAATAGACTTTCTCTCATCTAAGTCTCCTCCCCAGTCAGCATCACAATAGCCAACTAGATGTAGATCTGAACTTTGGTAGCAAAGTGTGTAATCTGCAGTCCCTCTAAGATATCGTAATATCCTCTTAACTACTTTCCAATGAGCTGGTCCTGGGTTGGATTGGTAACGACTCACCAATCTGACTGCATAACAAATGTCAGGACGTGTACACATCATAGCATACATCAAGCTTCCAACATAATTTGCATAGGGAACACGGGCCATCTTTTCATTCTCTTCTGGAGTCTTAGGACCCATATCAAGGCTTAGGCTCTCGTCTTTCGCAACAGGAGTGCCAATGGGTTTGCAGCTCTGCATCTGGAATCGCTCTAGGATAGTCTTAATGTAAGTCTCTTGAGACAAACCAAGAAGTCTCCTAGAGCGATCCCTAAGGATCTTAACACCGAGCACATAGCTTGCTTCACCCATGTCTTTTATTTCAAATGTAAAGAACAACCACCTTTTAGTGGCGACAATCATCTCCTTGTCATTTCCAGCCAATAATATGTCATCTATATATAATGACAATATCAGAAAAATGTCCTTAGACCGCTTAACGTATACACAGTGATCTTCATCAATCATCATAAACCCATTAGAAACAATGGCTCGATGAAATCTCAGATTCCACTGTCTGAATGATTGCTTTAAGCCATAAATAGATCATTGAAGCTTGCAAACTTTGCGCTCCTGACCTACTACCACAAAGCCTTCTAGTTGATCCATATAGATCTCTTCATCCAATTCTCCATTGAGAAATGCAGTCTTAACGTCCATCTGCTATAGCTCTAAGTCCAACTGAGCTACTATGGCCAGAATTAGGCGAATGGAGGCAAACCTCACAATCGATGAAAAAGTTTCCTCATAGTCCACACCCTCTCATTGGGTGTAACCTTTCGCCACTAGGCGAGCCTTATACCTTTATGTGGAACCATTTGCCTGTAGACGCGCCCGAACGTCCCGGGAAAATCCCGTTTTGTTCATTGGGCTTACTATAGTTCGGACTCAAATGTCACAGTTCTAAATCTAATCTCGCAAAGTGCAATACAAGATCGATAAATCACCAAAGAGTCCAAATCAGGCAAATCGTTTTGAAAAACTGATTTTTAGAAAGAAATGCCAAACATGGACTGCTTTACCAGATACAGAGTCGTCACCTAAATATTTTATTTTGAGGGAATTTAGGAAACCCTAACTCGTGCCTAAGGCCACGTGTCCGTCATCACCAAAGTTGCCTCGGCTCGGGAACTTGGGTACGACAGGGGAAGGTCATGCAATGAGCACCCCCGCCCGCCTGATCAAAGATCGGCCACTACTAAACATGATATCTTATTTTTGAAAACACATGTGCTCTTATTCTGGTTATTAACCTAGAATTACTATGTGATGCGCACAGCATACAAGTATAGACTGGATCGCCTAAGTTGGAACAAAACATCTCATGTTTGTTTGTGAAAGCGGTTTTCTACTCGCAAGTAGGCTAAAATGTGGATTTTGCCACCCTCAAGTAGGCTTAGAAAACATGGTGTTTTGCCACTCTCAAGTGGGCTTAAAACTCGCAATCAATGAATTGTTTCAATTCAAGTAATCCAACCTTCACCCACATGCATTCAGGCAGTTATATCACATAAGCAGTTAGCCTCATGGCAAGCATGCTATCATGGCAATCACTCACACACATGCAAGGATGCTAAAGCATAAACACTTACCGAGTACTCCGAGCCAAAACAAAAGCTATGTTAGAAATCAATGCATGATCCTACCTATGTCAAGAATGCCTAATGCAACACATACGAAATGCAACTAAGATAGGCTCGACTATTCTAAAATGTCGTGTGAAATGCAATTTGATACATGTATTCAAATAGGAATTGAAATACATTGCAATTAGTATGATGGGCCGAGCCCGGTGCATGCAAGACAGATGAATGGATGAAAACATGCGAGCATAAGGATGCTAATTGAAACATGCCCTAAAACTAACCATCGTAAGCTGATAAATAAAAGGGAGAAGGAAATGGGGGTTGGAAGACATGCATCACACACACGCACACTTATTTACAATAGTTGTGCCCTCTCGACGGAGGGTCCGAATGAATAATACAGAACCAACTAGCTAATCTAAGCTAATCTAATTAAACTAGTTATTACACAACGAAATGAATGGCGGACTACAACTAATTATTACACAACTCTAATTAATTAACAAATTAACTAAGTTAGCAATTAAATAAGCATGTAAACTATATGATGTAGGCTGCCTCAGCTCTGCTTTGGATAACAAAGGATGCATGCATGCTCGAGTCGCCTTGTTCGGAAATCTCTCGTGACGCCATGATTTGCCTCTGTTTGCAATTGATCTTAGAAACTTGCACCAAGCTCCATAGAGATGAAACTCCACCTTGTGAATCTGCGGGAAGGCTACCGACCAGTTATTGGTTTTGGACACCACCTGCCGACCACTTTTTGTGGTGAAAACCAGAAAAAGTGGTCGGCTTACCATTTTATCTGGTCGGCCGACCAGTTTTTGCTGCTGGTTCCTGGTTTTTGGTTTTCTGCAACAGAGGGCAAGAGAGGGGCATGGCAAAGTATTTGCAACACATGTGTGCACAACCATCCTCCCCATCATTACATAAGCTCAATGGAGTATAGTTCTCGATCCTCGAGCCATCAATCACGCATCTCGATGCATGATAACCGAGGAGCTGAATTGCGCAACTCAATATGAAATGAATGCACATAAGAACATGTAAAGCCTAAAACTCCATCATGTATAATCAAGAGTGTCGGCGACCGGGAACTGAGGCGCGTTCCATCACTTCGAGTATGAGACGCCCCTCGTTCCCCGTGTTTGGACTAACCCCTATTCCAAACACATTGCAACAAACAAGGCATGCACCAATGCAACTCTAGCATGCAATCTTAATGCAATGCAACTAAGTCATGCAAACATGCAAGGGATAACATGCAACTAGCATACACAATGCTATGAACTAACAATGGCATACTCAATGCACATGACACTTAGCATACACAAAGCATATAGAAACTAACATACACAATGAGATGAACAAGGCATGCACACTACAATGATCAATCATGCGACAACATGGCATACTCAATGCAAAATGGACTTAAACCAAAATGGATGGGCCTCAGCCACACCCAAATCAGTGGCCAATAGATGATGGAAATAAGGCATCAAAACACATACGATCATGCACAATGCAACGGCCCCAAGTCTAAGGCACAAAACGTAACTTTCCAAACGTATTGAAAGGATGAAATATGGAGTGCAATGACACATGTTTCAGCTCTGAAATGGCATACAAAATGACTTCGAATTATGCAAACAACTCATGTAATGCATGTTGAATGGCTCAAGCATTGAAACTACTGAAGTCTATTACACTATAGGCATGCAAGGCAATGCTCAAATGGCCAAACCAACTCCAAATAGACCCTATGCAGGCCCAAAGCAGTAGCAAAATAAGTTGGGATGATGGGTTGAAAGGCACAAAAATGAAGCTCATGCAATGGCTCACAAAATAGGGTATAAAAGCACAACTCTCAAGGGCACTTAAAGAGTGGAAAACATGAAAGTATGACAGCCCTATATGCTCTGAAATATCATGCTCAATGATGCCAAAACATGAAAATACCTCAAGTTAAGCATGCAAGGGACTTCAAAACTCAAAGCTAGTCAAGGCTATTACACTGCAAGCATGCATGGAAAGCATCTTTCGACCAAGAGGCCTCAAAATAGAGCTAAGGCAGCCCAAAATATAAACAAAACCAGGTTAGAGCATGGCCAAAATATGCTAGAATAGAGGGCCAAAACATTATGCATTCTAAGATAGTAAACGTGATTTACACTACAAGCATATGAAGCATGTGAGAGGCTACCAAACCAGAAAAAAATAGAGTCATGGCATGCCAAATGATGACCAAAAACCCACTGAAATATGACCAATACATGCAAGAATGACATGCTACTTTGATAAGCCAGAAAAGGGATTACTCTACACATGCAAGAGGCAAACCCAAGGTGACCAAACCAGCCATAGAAAGAGTCTAGGTAGGCCCTAAAAGTCACCAAAAAGTGCCTGAACTGAGCCTTGAAAGTATGAAAACATATGCTCCTTTGATAGGCCAAAAATGCAAGCAAACAAGACCAAAAGAGAGAGGGTCACCCCTCTCTGATTTAGGGCCTCAAAACCACATGCCAACCAATAAAAATCCACTGAATTTAAGTGGCTAAAAGGCCATGCAAGGGTTAACTCAAAGGCCTTATGGCATGGCACAAAACAAGGCCAAACAAGGCACAAAAGGGGGTAGAACACCCCCAACACCCAAGGAGCCTCAAACAAACATGTTAAGTACTCAAAAATAAAGATTTTTTTATTTTAATGCTAAGCCAAGAGAAGCATGCAAATATGGCTAAGAGAGTGATCAAAATAGAGCTTAAAAGGAGGAAAAGAGGGTTACCCTTGAAGCACTGCAAAACCAGCAGATTTCCTGTGCCAAGACCAACTTTTGAGCTCCCACAAAACCCTCCAGCAACTCAGCAACAGGATAAGAGTGTTTGGCTAGGAGGTTATGTGCACAAATGTGAAGCAATGCACCAATATAGAGAGAAAAAAAGAGGAATATAGAGTGAGTGTAAGCCTACGCTCTCCACCAAAAATCAGAACCCTGGCCATGTAGAGAGAGCCCCTCTCTTATAGAAAACAAAGGCTAAAGCTTCTTGGAGAAGCTAAGATTTGGATGCAATCTCTCCATACACGTGTATGGAGGATACAGTCTGTGCCCTCCAGCTGGCACAACTGGCATCCACTCAGTCTGCTAAAACAGAAGGAAAGTTGCTGACGAGAAAAGCTGGTCGGCCTGCTACTTTTAGTGGTCGGCCGACCACTAAAAGAAGCTGGTCGTGGTCTCCCAAAAAAAAAAAAAGTGCTCGGCCAGGGGAATTGGAGGTCTCCAAACTGAAAGCAAGCCAATGGTGGGGTAGGAAACCAGAAAATGTGGCCCAAAGACCAAGAAAACGAGTTTCACGACCAGAAAACCGGCTGGCAGGGAGAAAAGTGGTTTCCAAGAATAAAAGCTAGTCTTCCACCCTTGTACCATTTCCCAAACATGGAAAGTAAGGTTTGTACCCAAGACAAACCAAAATGGATGCAAGACGAGGGTTCAGGAGGCAAGACGCGCGGCCGGGAGTCTTGAAAACCAGCTGCCGAGCATCGAAAGTGGCGTACGACCACAAAATTGGTCTCCCGGACAACAGAGTCCCTCTAGACAGAGGAAACAAGGTGTGTTCCAAAAACCATGCCAAACGGAGAATGTTAAGCGGTCCCGAGCCAAGGCGCACGGTCGACGGCTCCGAAAATCGAAAACTAGTCTCCAAGTGGGAACAGTGGCCTACGACTACTGAGAGATGGTCTGCAAGACCTCTCCCTCCGTCAGGCAAGGAAAACCAGACTTGGTCCGCAAGCCGAGTCAAAGAACAAAGAGTTCAGAGGCCAGAAGGCAAGGCTCTCAGCCAAAACTCCGGAAACTCGAAACGAGCACAGCGTGCACTGTCACCGAGCACTCAATCAATGACGTCTGAGTCTTAAGGTCGGTCAAAAACGGGGTTTCTACAGTTGCCCCTCTTTGACAGAACTCGGAAGTCATAAGTGACGGGAGTGTATGTCAAAGCCTAGAGACGACCCATTTTTAACAAGGCCGAAGACTTAAACAAACAGGCAAGATAACAAAGAGATGTGCTTGCAAGCAGGGGCAAAATGCAAAGGACATGTAAGATGCCGAACATAACTTATGATCACGCAAAGAAAGTTGTAATGAAGAAAATATATACAATAAATGCAACAGTTTAAGCAGGCGAATTCAAACCAAACTACATTACATGTATAAACGATGTAAGAAAATTATGCAATTTTCACAAACATGCGCGATAGATACATAAAGGTGAACAAAGTGTGATAGATACACTAAGCGGACAAACATGTGTGATAGATACACAAAGTGAGCATAGTGTGATAGATATACAAAGGGTGAACACAAAGTGTGATAGATGCACTTAGCGAACAAAGTGTGATGGATATACAAAAGGTGAACACAAAGTGTGATAGATGCACTTAGTGAACAAAGTGTGATGGATACACAACGGTGAACACAAAATGTGATAGATGCACTTAGTGAACAAGTGTGATGGATACACAATAGGTGAACACGAAGTGTGATAGATGCACTAAGTGAACAAGTGTGATGGATACACAAAAGGTGAACATAAAGTGTGATAGATGCACTAAGTGAACAAGTATGATAGATACACTAAAGGTGAACACAAAGTGTGATAGATGCACTAAGTGAACAAGTGTGATAGATACACAAAAGGTGAACACAAAGTGTGATAGATGCACTTAGTGAACAAAGTATGATCGATACACTAAAGGTGAACACGAAGTGTGATAGATGCACTAAGTGAACAAGTGTGATGGATACACAAAAGGTGAACACAAAGTGTGATAGATGCACTAAGTGAACAAGTATGATCGGTACACTAAAGGTGAACACAAAGTGTGATAGATGCACTAAGTGAACAAGTGTGTTGGATACACAAAAGGTGAACACAAAGTATGATAGATGCACTAAGTGAACAAGTGTGATGGATACACAAAAGGTGAACACAAAGTGTGATAGATGCACTAAGTGAACAAGTGTGATAGATACACAAAAGATGAAGACAAAGTGTGATAGATGCACTAAGTGAACAAGTATGATGGATACACAAAAGTAAATGAAGTGTGATGGATACACTAAGGTGAATGACCTTAAACGGAACTTCTTTGAATAAACCGTACATACAATATCGCCTAGTTGCGCTAGTTTCAAATGAACCGTACATACAATATCGTGCATGAATGAGAAAGAAACTTGATAGGTACAATGCAATACAATGCATGATGTTTAAGGAATGCAATAAACAAACCTAGCGGCGCTTTTAGAAAGCACCTCATGGGGTGAGTGGCGATGAACCGTTCTACTCTGGCGGGGATCTCCCCTCGTGCTCTTCGAACACTTACCTTCAACTTACAGTACAAAGGCTCTGAAATACTGACAAGGGTTCTTCACGTAGAACACTTTGGATGCTGCCTTTCTTCCTGATCATATTCACAACTTTCCCTGTTCTCCAACGGGTTGACAGACTAGGTTGGTTCAGTATCCAGAATTGAGGTGCATATACGCTGTCTCAACCTATGGGGCTTCCATACAGATTTCAAGCTGAGGACACGCCTCTGGGTATTTAAACCAGACTTTAGTCTCGGAAATCCCGTACCTTTGTCTTCTAGGCAACAGCCATTCGAACTCTAGTTTCCACCGTCGCAGTTGGTCTCCTAGGAACTCATTGCGAACACAGCCAAGATGCCTCTGGCAGGGAATGGTACTCAGGGAGAGCACTTTTGATCACCATTCTGGCTTGAAGTGGACTTGATCTTGAGCTTGAGGTAGAGGCACACTCATACTTTGGAGCATTGGCAAGACCTGAAGAGGTACACCCGGAATGCAATCTCGGAACTTACTGAAGTTAAGACAAACTCAGATACCCAACATTTTTCTCTTTTCTTTTGCTTTGCAGTCTGGAACCTATATAGCTGCAGATAGGTCCTTGTTCCACTATTCCTGCATGACCTAGGTTGAACCCTGCGGTTTTACGAAAGAATGAATCTTGTTTTGCACAGATGTGGAGAACGGCACGGCACTCGGAGCGCAAAATGATTTTATTTTTGAAATTGAGAGATGAGTTCTTGACCGAGGTATTGAGCCTACGACTGAACACAGCGCACTACGACTCAACAATGGAAAACAAAAGATAAACAACCTAAACACATCGAGTAACACTCGAAACGACTCAGAACAAGAATCGAGATAAAACAAAAAGACACGACACTCAGACGTGCACAGGGAGCCTGTTTCCCTGGGTATTGTTTCCCACCCTTTCTCATTTGTGATTCTCACATTACTCGGCCCTCAGGCTTTGTTTGTTTGTTTTTTTTTTTTTTTTCTGAAAAAGCCCTTTTCCTCACTTTTTCTCTCAGCGCACATCTCTCTATTCTTTAATCTCTCATTTTTTATCCCTCCCCTGGGTAGTTGATGGATGGATAAACAAGAAGTTGCGGGCTCTTACCCCTAGCATTCTGCTAGATTCTCTTTTTTCTGCTCACAACAGTGAACTTCCCCTACAGAGGGGTTGTGATGCGACTGGATGTGCAACAGATCTGCAATTGACATTGGTTGACGATGCTCTACTGGGGAGTTTGGACATGATTAGATCTGTTCAGTTGAGGAAATGAAATATCCTGCTCCATTCCAGTTCGTGCTTCGCACTTAGCTTGATACCTCGCTGCTTGGAGGATGAGAGAACTTTCGGCATTTTGCTATTAGTTTCTGTTGTGCCCTTTTTTGGCAGATACGGTGCCCTTTCTGGCAAGTATGTTGACAATGGGGAAAAGACAGAACACCTGACTTAACTGTGCCCCTAGTTCATTATTTTGACCATTTTTTTTTTTTTTTTGCTTCTGCTAAAACAATTTTAACTAAAATGAGAGTTAGATTAACATGCTTGTTCGATTTTTTGATTTAAAATCATGCAAGTTAGGTTATGAGCACTGAAAATTTTCCTTTTTGAGTCAAAGAAAATGGTCCAGTTTTTGGAAAAATGGAATAATTTTCGAGAGAATTAGTCAACCTCATTAAAAATTCTCAAAAACTATTTTTGCAGATGGCCTCTGCTCGACCAACGCAAAATTTACTCTTGAGATGCACAACCTCAGATCCAAAAAAAATGGAAAATTGCCCTTTGTCTGAACAGCACTGCATGGCAACTGAAAGTTGCCCCTAGTTCGAATAGCACCGCAGCACACTGTATGGCAACGGAAAGTTGCCCCTTGTTTGAATAGTACCGCAGTGCACTGTAACCAGTTCTCATGGTGAAGGTCACAACCGAACTCTTGGATACATAAATGACAAAGATGACTCGTTCAATCTCATAGACAGGACAATTGAATTTGAAGTGTTTTATGGCTGGACTTCAAAATGAATTTGCCTGCGTATCCCAAACATGGGAATCAAGCCTTACGTAGTTCAGGGTTAAGGTACACTCGGGTATTAACCTCTCCTTTTGCGCTCTAATTTTTGCCAAGGCTGCCCTTCTGGGTTTTCAACCTTGCGAGCTTTTTTTTTTTTTTCTTTTCATTTCTTTTTCATTTTCTTTTTCTTTGTTCAGAATTTTTCATTTTCTTCACTTTTCGTTTTCTCTTTTTTTTTTTTTTTTTTTGTTCTTTTCTTTTTTTCTTGCTCTAACTTTTGCCTGGGTCGCCCTTACGGGTTTTCAGTCCAGCAAGCCTCTCAATGGTAAAAGTGTAGCTTTGTCCATGTCAAATGGTCTTGAGATCCTGAAGTCATCTGAATCCAGGAGAATGGCTGCTATTCACTGGCGATGCAGGAGTACATCCAATGGGGGGCTGAATTTTCCCCTGGTGTTATGGATAGGAACTCGGTTATCCTTCAGCAATACTTTCTTCTTTTCTCCCTTCTGGGATTTGGCATTCTTGCTGATCTTTGTTAGCTTGAGAAACATCCCAATTTTTTTTGACTTTTCGAGCACCTTTGACACTTTTGCCCCTAGTTCGAGGGGTGCTTCTGATCTAGCTTTGCAAGCTTATTTTGACGACATGTGATCTTCTTGATCTAACTTCCCTGCCCCTAGTTCGAGGGCTGCTTCGAATCTGGCCACATAGGCCTCACATTGTAGTTGACCGCTGAACATTCTGAATTCAAGTTCAAGGTTTGAAAGTGAGGGGTCAGTCTCGGGGCTGAGAGCGATCCTAAGCTGCGCAATCTCAAGAGCGATTCGACACAGGTCTTCGCAGGACCGCGCAAAACTTTTTTTGAAATATTTTAAGAAAACGACTAGTCGCTCGCACTGAAGACAGTGCGGAACCAATCTGGATCAAGCCAGGATCCTTCTCAGTACTCACATTAGCAAACATGATCTCATTCATTAAGGGCTTAGCACGCCTCTCTTTCTCTCAATTGATCAAATTTTGCAAAACCCGAGGAATTCCTTCCTCTTCATTTTCATCACAATGTTCAAAAAGGTTTTGAAAAACTTGGGTCGATGTAATGACTTAAAGGCACAGAAAAGCAGGTGAAAAGCACTGCCGTTACATTCAAGTTTGCTGGCACAACATGCTCAAAGTAGAAACAAGCACAAAAGCATGAAAACCACAGCTGTTTCAATTAGATCTTCTGGTGTAACTGGCTCCCCGGCAGAAATAGACTCAAAATAAAGAAAAAAGACAAACACAAAAAAAAAAAATAGTGATATCTGAGGTAACGCCCTCGGGATCACCCGACTCGAACAAAACAGGACTGACTCGATACAACAAGACAGACCCAACTGACTCAGTATGAAAAGACTGACTCTATACAACTGGACAGACTCTAAATGACATAACAAAACTGACTCAATACCCGAGTCAGGAAGTACAAAAACCAACATTCACAAATGCTTAAAATAGTGTGTGCCATACGCCACATCTGGAGTAAACTGAGTGTCACCCGCAGGTGGTTCATCCCCTAATCACATATTCGTACTATCCCTCAAGTTCACTGATCCAGTGGCAATAGACTTTGCTGAGCTGGTGTGGCGATGACCTTGTTGTCAAACAGATCTTGTACATCATGGCGAAGACGAAAACAACTGTCAGTGTCATGATCGGTTTGTTGATGGTAGGCACAGTATTTAGTCTGGTCATACTTTGGAGGGACAGGATCGGGTAGAGGCCGTTGTTCCAACAGTTTCATATATCCTTTCCGGAGTAAGACCTCTAGAGCCTTTGACAAAGGCATATAAATTGGGGTAAAAACCCTGTTGACTCGAGGTGGATATTTGGTTTTTTGTGAGCTACTTCCGGACGCACCAGTGAATGGGGTAGCTGTTTTTGATGCAGTGGTGGTGACCATGCCCACTTCAGAAGATCTTGCTTGCATCTGATCACCACCGGTGGTCGATTCGAATCGGCGGAAAATGCCTCATTGGCCGCTTCCTTCTCCCGTCAATAAGGCCCTGCTTCATAGCGTCCTTGATCTATACCCCAATCTCATGTAGATCTGCAAAGGTGGGGAGGGGGAGAATGATCATCTTCTGCATGAGTTTGGGCTGGAGGTTGCGCACAACCATCCGAATCTGATCTTTGTCAACAGGCCTGATGGTCATCATCGAGGCCTTAGCCCTCTATCGGTTACAAAATCGGAGAAACTCTCCTTCGGCTCTTGTCTAGTGGTCTCAAGATCACGGGTTGTAATCTCAATCTATGTGTTATAGGAGTATTGAGCTATGAAGGCCTCAGCCATCTCCTCCCAATTCCTCTTGACGGAGTCCTCCAGTTTTGCATACCAAATAGCCGCTACACCCAACAGGGTTCGGCCAAACAAGGAAAGCTTCTGTAGTCTGGTGAGGCCCATCGGCCTTAGTATGTCTGAAAACAACCGCAGATGCACCATAGGGTCACCGAATCCATCAAAATAGTCAATGTGTGGCATCTTAAACCGGTCCGGCAGTGTCATGGCCGAGTAGGTGTACCCATCCTCAATATCTGGAATGGAATTGACACCCTGAGATTTCTTGAACAGCTTTTCAAGCTTGCTCACTTTTAATGCCGTTGGGTCCACCTCGAACTCAAAGGGAGAATCCAGTAGGTTGGTCTGTGCTTTGGATAGCTGGAGTAGGATCGGGGGTGGAGCCGACCCTATTGGAATGTCCGTATCATCCTGGACGTTAACTGTCTCCCCGAGTATAGGAACTCTTGGTGGGAGAGGAGCCTGGTATGAAGCAGATGCTCCGGTTTGCTGCTGTAGCCTGGCAATTAACTCTGCTTGTTGGGCCACTACTTCTGTTTGGCGTGCAGCCACTTCTGCCTGGTGGGCAGCATCTCGCTGCATGGCCTGCATGGTTTCTTGAAGCTGACGCATCATGTCCTCCATATTAACTGAAAACTGCAAGTTTGACTGAACAGGTATGTCTTCCCTTTCTAAGGTGGAAGCAGATATTTCAGCCCAACTATGCACAGGTGAGATGGATAATGACCACCGATCGAGATCGTTGAACTCGCTGTGATACGTCTGACACTACCCTTTTTTACTTACTCTGGGCGAAGGAACACTGATTGCCCTTGAACTGAATCTCTGCCCTGACGAAGTCTACCGACACAAGTCCAATGAACCTAGGGATATGAGTCAAGCTATGGTTCCAAGACTACCTAGCAAAAGAAAACAAACAAAGACTCGGCTGATTTCACCAAAACCAAAATGAGCAAAGTGAATGATGCCCCTCAGAATTCGCCACAAGTTCTCGCTCAGAACCGATACCCTCAGCCAAAACTGATTCCCCCAAAATACTGATGCCCTCAGGCCTGATGCCCAAACTTGCAACTGATACATGCATTCCTGTAGAGACACACTCTAAAAGCACATAGCAAGCAAGTGAGAGCCAAAACACCCCTATGTTGGGGTAGGGTTTCCCTGTCCTATTTTGTCAGGAGCTAGGGTTTTACTACGCACGCAGCGGTTTCAAACAACCTACAATCGGGTAAGCAACCTGTCCTAGTTTGAAATGGTCACTATGGATTCCGATATGCACTAGGTCGAATGGTCAAAAAGGGTGCCTCGATAAAAACTGGGGTTTGTGTTCCCATCGTGGCAGAGCCCATAATTGGTCAGCCTTATGGCACGCTTCTCAAAGCGAGCCTCCGGCAAACCGTTCAGGAATAGCAGATGGCAAACACGGTGTCCTAGGTGCACCAATGCAAATGCAATGCAAAGAAACACATAAGTATAATCAAAAGAAGATATCATGAGTTCAAGTCAAGTTCTCTAAATCCCCAACAGAGTCGCCAAAAACTATAGATGCGCCCGAACGTCCCGGGAAAATCCCGTTTTGTTCATTAGGCTTACTACAGTTCGGACTCAAATGTCACAATTCTGAATCTGATCTCGCAAAGTGCAATGCAAGACCAATAAATCACGAAAGAGTCCAAATCCGGCAAATCGTTTTGAAAAACTGATTTTTAGAAAGAAATGCCAAACATGGACTGTTTTACCAGATACAGAGTCGCCACCTAAATATTTTATTTTGGAGGAATTTAGGAAACCCTGACTCGTGCCTAAGGCCACGTGTCTGTCATCGCCAAAGTTGCCTTGGCTCAGAAACTTGGGTACGAGAGGGGAAGGTCATGCAATGAGCACCCCTGCTCGCCCGATCAAAGATCGGTGACTACTAAACATGATGTCTTGTTTTTGAAAACACATGTGCTCTTATTCGAGTTATTAACCTAGAATTACTATGTGATGCGCACAGCATACAAGTATAGACTTGATCGCCTAACTTGGAAAAAAACATCTCATGTTTGTTTGTGAAAGCGGTTTGCTACTCGCAAGTAGGCTAAAATGCGGATTTTGCCACCCTCAAGTGGGCTTAGAAAACATGGTGTTTTGCCACTCTCAAGTGGGCTTAAAACTCGCAATCAATGGCAGCCACTCACTCACATGCAAGGATGCTAAAGCATAAACACTTAGCGAGTACTCCGAGCCAAAACAAAAGCTATGTTAGAAATCAATGCATGATCCTAGCTATGTCAAAAATGCCTAATGCAACACATACGAAATGCAACTAAGATAGGCTCGGCTATTGTAAAATGTCATATGAAATGCAATTTGATACATGTATTCAAATAGGAATTGAAATACAATGCAATTAGTATGATGCGCCGAGCCCGGTGCATGCAAGACAGATGAATGGATGAAAACATGCGAGCATAAGGATGCTAATTGAAACATGCCCTAAAACTAACCATCGTAAGCTGGTAAATAAAAGGGAGAAGGAAATGGGGGTTGGAAGACATGCATCACACATACGCACACTTATTTGCAACAGTTGTGCCCTCTCGATGGAGGGTCCGAATGAATAATACAGAACCAACTAGCTAATCTAAGCTAATCTAATTAAACTAGTTATTAAACACCGAAATGAATGGCGAACTATAACTAATTATTACACAACTCTAATTAATTAACAAATTACTTGAGTTAGCAATTAAATAAGCATGTAAACTATATGATGTAGGCTGCCTCAGCTCTGCTTTGGATAACAAAGGATGCATTCATGCTCGAGTCGCCTTGTTCGGAAATCCCTCGCGATGCCCCGATTTGCCTCTGTTTGCAATTGATCTCAGAAACTTGCACCAAGCTCCAGAGAGATGAAACTCCACCTTGTGAATCTGTGGGAAGGTTGCCGACCAGTTATTGGTTTTGGAGACCAACTGCCAACCACTTTTTGTGGTGAAAACCAAAAAAAGTGGTCGACTATTTTTATCTGGTCGGCCGCTTTTGTCGCTAGTTTCGGTTTTTACAGAGGCAAGAGAGGGGCATGGAAAAGTATTTGCAACACATGTGTGCACAACCATCCTCCCCATCGTTACATGAGCTCAATGGAGTATAGTTCTTGATCCTCGAGCCATCAATCATGCATCTCGATGCATTATGGCCGAGGAGACGAATTGCGCAACTCAATATGAAATGAATGCACATAAGAACATGTAAAGCCTAAAACTCCATGTATAATCAAGAGTGTCGGCGACCGGGAACTGAGGCGCGTTCCATCACTTCGAGTATGAGACGCCCCTCGTTCCTCGTGTTTGGACTAACCTCTATCTCAAACACATTGCAACAAACAAGGCATGCACCAATGCAACTCTAGCATGCAATCTTAATGCAATGCAACTAAGTCATGCAAACATGCAACTAGCATACACAATGCTATGAACTAACAATGGCATACTCAATGCACATGACACTTAGCATACACAAATCACATAGAAACTAACATACACAATGAGATGAACAAGGCATGCACACTGCAATGATCAATCATGCGACAACATGGCATACTCAATGCTATGAACTACAATGGCATACTCAATGCAAAATGGACTTAAACCAAAATGGATGGCCTCAACCACACCCAAATCAGTGGCCAATAGATGATGGAAATAAGGCATCAAAACACATACGATCATATGCACAATGCAACGGCCCCAAGTCTAAGGCACAAAACGCAACTTTCCAAATGCATTGAAAGGATGAAATATGGAGTGCAATGACACATGTTTCAGCTTTGAAATGGCATACAAAATGACTTCAAATTATGCAAACAACTCATGTAATGCATGTTGAATGGCTCAAGCATTGAAACTACTGAAGTCTATTACACTATAGGCATGCAAGGCAATGCTCAAATGGCCAAACCAACTCCAAACAGACCCTATGCAGGCCCAAAGCAGTAGCAAAATAAGTTGGGATGATGGGTTGAAAGGCACAAAAATGAAGCTCATGCAATGGCTCACAAAATAGGGTATAAAAGCACAACTCTCAAGGGCACTTAAAGAGTGGAAAACACGAAAGTATGACAGCCCTATATGCTCTGAAATATCATGCTCAATGATGCCAAAACATGAAAATACCTCAAGTTAAGCATGCAAGGGACTTTAAAACTCGAAGCTAGTCAAGGCTATTACACTACAAGCATGCATGGCAAGCATCTTTCGACCAAGAGGCCTCAAAATAGAGCTAAGGAAGCCCAAAATATAAACAAAACCAGGTTGGAGCATGGCCAAAATATGCTAGAATAGAGGGCCAAAACATCATGCATTCTAAGATAGTAAACGTGATTTACACTACAAGCATATGAAGCATGTGAGAGGCTATCAAACCAGCCAAAAACAGAGTCATGGCATGCCAAATGATGACCAAAAACCCACTGAAATATGACCAATACATGCAAGAATGACATGCAACTTTGATAAGCCACAAAAGGGATTAATCTACACATGCAAGAGACAAACCCAAGGTGACCAAACCAGCCATAGAAAGAGTCTAGGTAGGCCCTAAAAGTCACCAAAAAGTGCCTGAACTGAGCCTCGAAAGTATGAAAACATATGCTCCTTTGATAGGCCAAAAATGCAAGCAAACAAGACCAAAAGAGAGAGGGTCACCCCTCTTTGATTTAGGGCCTCAAAACCACATGCCAACCAATGAAAATCCACTGGATTTCAGTGGCTAAAAGGCCATGCAAGTGTTAACTCAAAGGCCTTATGGCATGGCACAAAACAAGGCCAAACAAGGCACAAAAGGGGGTAGAACACCCCCAACACCCAAGGAGCCACAAACAAACATGTTAAGTACTCAAAAATAAAGCTTTTTTTATTTTAATGCTAAGCTAAGAGAAGCATGCAAATATGGCTAAGAGAGTGATCAAAATAGAGCTTAAAAGGAGAAAAAGAGGGTTACCCTTGAAGCACTGCAAAACCAGCAGATTTCGTGAGCCATGACCAACTTTTGAGCTCCCACAAAACCCTCCAGCAACTCAGCAACAAGGTAAGAGTGTTTGGCTAGGAGGTTGTGTGCACAAATATGAAGCAATGCACCAATATAGAGAGAAAAAGAGAGGAATATAGAGAAAGTGTAAGCCTATGCTCTCCACCAAAAATAAGAACCCTCGCCATGGAGAGAGAGCCCCTCTCTTATAGAAAACAAAGGCTAAAGCTTCTTGGAGAAGCTAAGATTTGGATGCAATCCCTCTATACACGTGTATGGAGGATACAGTCTGTGCCCTCCAGCTGGCGCAGCTGGCATCCACTTAGTCTGCCAAAACAGAAAGAAAGATGCCGACCAGAAAAGTTGGTCGGCCTGCTACTTTTAGTGGTCGGCCGACCACCCAAAGTGGTCTCCCAAAAAAAAAGTGGTCGGCCAGAGGAATTGGTGGTCTCCACACTGAAAGCAAGCCAATGGTGGGGTGGGAAACCAGAAAATGTGGCCCAAATACCAAGAAAACCAGTTTCCCGACCAGAAAACTGGCTAGCGGGGAGAAATGTGGTTTCCAAGGATAAAAGCTAGTCTCTCACCCTTGTACCATTTCCCAGACATGGAAAGTAAGGTTTGTACCCAAGACGAACCAAAACGGATGCAAGACGAGGGTTCATGAGGCAAGACGCGCAGCTGGAAGCCTCGAAAACCAGCTGCCGAACATCAAACGTGGCGCACGACCACAAAAGTGGTCTCCCGGACCACAATGTCCCTCTAGACAGAGGAAACAAGGTGTGTTCCAAATACCATGCCAAACGGAGAATGTTAAGCGGTCCTGAGCCGAGGCGCACGGCCGACGGCTCCGAAAACCAGAAACTAGTCTCCAAGTGGGAACAGTGGCCTACGACCATGAAAAGTAGCCTATGACTATTGAGACATGGTCTACAAGACCTCTCCCTCCCTCAGGCAAGGAAAACCAGACTCGGTTCAAAAGCTGAGTCAAAGCACAAAGAGTTCAGAGGCCCGAAGGCAAGGCTCTCAGCTGAGACTCCGGAAACTCGAAACGAACACAACATGCACTGTCACCGAGCGCTCAATCGGTGACGTCTGAGTCTTAAGGTCAGTCAAAAATGGGTTTTCTACACCGCCTTACACTTGATTTTCAGAGCCCATTTGTTCCCAATAGTCTTGCGCCTTGGCGGCAAATCAACCAAGTACCAAACATGATTTTTCTTCATAGACTCTATTTCTACATCCATTGCAGTACTCCATTCTTTATTGGCAGGGGATAAGAGAGCCTCTTTGAGATTCTTAGGCTCCATCTCATCACTCAGAGCAATCATGAATGCTTCTCCTTCAATCTCAAAATGACGACGAGGTATAGCTCCACGTTTGCTTCTACGTAGTTGAGAATCTTGAGAATCCTCATCCATTGGATCTAATCCATGGACAGGTAGATCGCTCCCACTGTCGCTAGGAGCTTGAGGGATTATCTCATCATTTCCTACTAGGCTACTAGGTGTGCTTTCAAGTAGATCCTTCATCTCATAGAGTTCTACTTCTCTAGTTACCTCACATCTGCTAGGGAAATCCTCCTCTAGGAAATCCACATCTCGTGACTCAATTTTAGTTACACTTCCATCTGGATGCTCCCCAATAAACACATAGCCCTTAGAATGCTCACTATAGCGAATGAAGATACACTTTTTTCCTCTAGGGCCCAACTTCCCAAACTTATGAGAAACGTTGTGTATGTAAGCTGCCGAACCCCAAGGTTGCAAATTGCCCAAATCAGGCTTTTTGCCAGTCCACATCTCATATGGGGTGGAAGGAATTGATTTGGATGGCACACGGTTAACGACGTAGGTAGCAGTCAACAAAGCATCTCCCCAATAAGAAATGGGAAGATTTGCTTGCGCCATCATAGATCTAACCATGTCAACTAATGTGCGATTCCTTCTCTCTGCTACACCATTTTGCTACGGAGTCCCAGGAATTGTCAATTGTCTGATAACTCCTTTTTCCTCACAGAGCACTTTGAATTGCTCAGATAGATACTTACATCCCCAGTCAGTCCTTAGAGCCTAAATGCTCTTGTCTAATTGATTCTCAACCTCATTAACATACCGTCTAAAGCAATCCAATGCTTCTAACTTGTGAGAAATCAAATAGACATGGCCAAAATGCGTGCATTCATCTATAAATGTGATGAAATAAGGGGTTCCATGCCTTGCCCTCACATTCATTGGTCCACATATATCAGAATGAATAAGTTGTAATGGGATAAATGCCCTTTTGGCCTTCCCAAATGGTGTCCTTGTTGCCTTTCCAGCAAGACAGTGATCACAAGTAGGCAAAGTGACTATAGTGAGTGGGCCTAAAAGACCTTCTCTAGCCAATCTAGTCATCCTGTCTTGCCCTATGTGGCCTAATCTAGCATGCCATCTCATAGAATCATTATCACAAAAAGACGCAATATTAGAAACAGAGCCATTGGCATTTTTATTAAAATCAGAATCATCCACATCCAAAACTAAAAAACCATCTGAAAGATAACCAAAACCATAAAAGATTGTTCCCAAATAAATGCTAACACCATTATTCTCAAAAACAAAAGCTAAAACCAAGGCTCATCATGCTAATAACTGAAACTAAGTTTCGCCGAATATCCGGAGCATAAAGAACATCATGAAGATACAAGGTGAGCCCTCGTCGCATTTCCAGCTTATATGTGCCAATGCCAAGCACCTCCACACTAGACTTGTTCCCCATGTAGACTTTTCTGCTCCCACCAGGTACTCGGCGATACTCAACGAACCCTACTTTGTCCCTTGCGATGTGGTCTATTGCTCCGGAGTCTTCTTCTACTCAGGGCAATCCCGAGCGAAGTGTCCTTCTTTGTTATAGTAAAAGCATGTCAATTTAGCCTTTACTTTCTTGCTACCTCTCTTACCCCTACGCTTGAAATTTCTAGCGCCATTGGGCTTTAGCGCAGCTGCTGCTTGCTTCTTAGGGGCAGCTTTTGCTTTTCCATGCTTGAACTGAAAGTCTTACGTGAGCTCAACTCAACCACCATAGCAGAACCATTAGACTTAGCCGCCTCAAGGCACTCAGCCTCTAGCTCTAAATGACGCGATATGTCTTCGAATGTTTTCACACTCTCATTATGCATCATGTTCTGCTTTATCTGCTCCCAAGAATTTGGCAGAGAGCGAATCACAGCTTGTACTTGCTGTTCTTGAGTCAAATTGTGCCCAGCAGCTGCAAGCTCACGTATCATGGCTGACATGACCCTCAAATGCTGCTTTATCAAGTGATGCGCTCTTTTCTGATAGGAGTCAAACTTCATAGTCAGCCCACGTAGCTTTGCCAAAGAGGTAATACCAAACTTTTGCTTGAGAGCTTCCCACATCTCAAATGCAGTTGGGCAATGCTCAAACTCACTAATCAAGTTGTTGTGCATGCTGCTCAACATAGCAAAGCGCGCACACCAATCTTTGTTATGCCAAGTCTAAAAGACTTCAAGATCACGACGATGTTGAGCTGTATTGCCCTGCTCTGGCTTAACCATCACTTGTTCAAGTGTGGTCAACACTTTTTGCTCATTGAGGAGGTATTGGATCTTACGGCACCATATGTCATAATTGTCGCCGTCCAATTTCTCTTCCTTAGTTTAGTCTGCCACCACTATCTTAGCAGTCATTTCTACATACAAAGTACACAAATGCGCAGGGGACATTAATGATAGCAGCACAAAAATTATTTTGCAGCAAAAGAATCTAAATTAAATAATGATAATATTACACGTCTCAATATCAAAAATTTGCTATGCTCGTAATCATCCCTTGCGCCTCTAGTGACAATTATCAAAATTTAATTTAATTCCATGCGTAAAAAAAAAAAAAAAAAAAAGAAAAAAAAAAAAAACAACCAATCTCCCACTACTCATATACAAAGCATGATAAATTCCATACAATAACATCTTAATGTAAATTTATAAATAACTCATGCTATATTAATTTAATATTGGAATTCAAATAAATAAATAAAAACTAATCATGCTTCTCTAATTGCAAGATATTACAAACCAAAAAATAATAATGTGCTGTATTTAATATTTAGATTATGCCATAATAGAATGTACATCATTCTGAAATTTTCTGGAATTTTCCTGAAATTTGCTGGAATTTTAAATAACTAATAAACACACATAAAATCAGAAATAAATATTGCAGAATCTGGTAAACTGAAACAATTATACTAATAAATAGTAAACCTTTACAGTAGTCTACAATAAAAATTTCAAACCCCAAAAATTATTCATGCAACACCAAAAGTATTTTAAAGAAAAATAATGAATTATTATCACAAAAAAATATTTTTTATTTTCATAATTTTTTTTAAATTTTACAGAACATAGAAAATTTAATTCTGAATCTAACAGTACCAACTGCGCATAAAACAAATCTATAACGAATTATTTATAGCCATTTAAACCAATTCTGGATTTAAAAAAAAAACAAAGGTTTTAACATCGCTACCAAGCCCAAGCCGGTGGAGAAAACACGACGCAAAGGCACGGCGCGGGCAAGACGTAGGATAATCGATGCGCGACTGATGGCGCGGACAGTGCGCGCATGGTAGCCCGTGTAAGCCGCTGACAACGCCATATGGTGCGTGCGGCTCACGCGCTGCCTTTCGGGGTGTTTTTTGGTCTAATTTTGGTACAACTGGACTTCATTTTCCAAAATAAAAACATTTGTGGGCTCAAAAATAACGTTTAATGAACATAAATTATGAGGTGTATTACACTCTCTCTATAATGAGAGTGGAAGTCCAGAAACCTGCACTTCTTCTTCTTCCTTAAGCCATCAAGAAATTAAAAACGAATCCAAATTAGGGTTTAATGTATCTCATCAAATGTAAATCCAAATCTCACAAATAATATATGGTTTCGAAGGTTTCGAAACAATGATTATAAATATGTAAGATTTGCAGGCTGAAATTAAAGCATGTAAAACCATCATGCATGTAAGGTTTTGAAAAAACATTAATTTCCATGCATATAACGTGTATATATTTATATAAATACACATATTTTAATGCATAAAATAAGCATGAAAATACCCATTAATGCTCTTATACCAATGTAAATCATGTATAACGCAGAGGGTAAAAATTTCAGATCATACCCTAGTGACAGAACCTGAAGCGAAGAATCTCGTGGGTAAATCACGTGCTTCTAAAATGCGAACAACGAACACCTAGAAGTGGAGTGATACCACAATATGAGTATCACCCACACAAGTCACAGTGCAAAAAGCTTGATTTTTGTTTTAATGGGAGAGAGTCAGTATAGGAAAAAACATACGTTGTTTCATTATACCATATCCCATATATCGTATCAGATATATAGGATAAATATATCATCTATCCATATCAGTTCATATGATAGATATAGATATCATGAGTGGTTATCCAAATAAGTTTTGAATTCAAATTCAAACTTACATGGATAAGGTTCAAAAGGTTCATGTGTTATGCCACATGGGCACCCAATTTCTAATACACACAAAAACTCAATACCCATCATCGTATGCCTTAGCTAATTTTCAATTGCATCTTTGAATTTACAAAATAATAGATTAGACACATTGTAGTTCAGGGGCTTTAAGTTCAAGTGTTTGTGTAAAGGTGCATGGTAACAACAGGTTAGATTATATGTGTTTAATTGAAAAGAGATAGTGAAAAAAACAAAGTAGCAAGAACATTGGCTACTAATGAGATATAATAAGCATCATAAGAGTGAAAAATATAAATGGGCACAGAGGAAAGCACAAAAGAAAAGGAGAAATCTACATGAATCAAACACTTACCTCACACAAATCCAAGCAATCAATGGCCTTAACAGAAAAGCTCTCGTCTTTCAATCTTCTTTTTGCACTTCTGAAAGCCCTCCACATGACCATTGGTTCCCAACTAAGACCAAAAGTCTTTGCAAGAACATTTCTAACTATGACAGGTTCGTCTCTCATCTAGTGCATTTGAAAATGCTCAAACTCACTATCTTCCATGTGATCAGCATTTAGGCAGTAAAGAAAATTATTATGATTGCTCTTTCTAAAAGACGCTTGCCTTACTCCAAAATCATTCCCATCACCTCCTGCAGATCTGACAGGAAAGCACAATGAACATCCCTGAGAAAAAATCAATATCTAGTGACTGATAACCTTTTTTGAGTTCTTAACAACAATTAAGACACAAATCATATGAAAAATCAGGATTTGGGCTGGTTCTATGGAAATTGACAATGGATGTATTGCAATTGTCACTATTGAATAAGAATTTGTATGTGGTTACAGGTTTTCATCATTATGAATAAAAATTTGAAAAGAGCATATATGTTCTCTAGAGAAACTTACCCCAAAAAACAAAAATGTTCTTTAGAGAATCTAAGAACTTTTTTATGACAATTCAGCTATAGCAAGATACATGAAAAAGATAACGATCTGTCAAAGTCTCAGATAGATAGAGGATAATATTTAAAGCCACCAAAACATAATGGTAGCAAATGCAACAGTAGGTTAAATATTTGACGATATGGGATCTTTATCCCCACTAAATGAACACTAGTGTGTGTCAATGTAATGAAACACTGTAATACAGAATGAATAAATCAAATGTTCTCAGCTACATTGCTAGATTGCTAGAGATGTAGGGATAATATTTTGCTGAAAATTTTTCAATTAATCATCAACTTCAGAGATGAACATCTTATGTTTAATCTTCTAACTTAATGCATATTTTGTTTCCGTATGACAATGTATGAGTATTTAATGCATTAAAGAGCTATTAATGATATTTAAAGTGTTCAAAGTAGTAGTGATTAAAGAAATAAATTCTAGCAAACAAGATATATCATTGGAATATGTAAATAAATTCTTAATGGGGTTGCTAATTTATTCTATCAAATGATATTTAAAGTTGCTACTTTATTAACGGAGTTGCGACTTTGTAGTGATTAAAGAAATAAATTCTTTCAATGAAATCCCTTTTTCGACTAAGTTTAAAACATTTTCGGCTACAACTCTCAAACTAAGCGTGCAAATTACATGCCGTCTATGGCCACAGGTCCTATTTGTCAAGAGGATGCTACCTGTAACATCCATACATTGGTTTGGGAGCTGTTTTGCATTTTCACCCCGTGAAAGCCCTTTTTCAACTAAGTTCAAGGCGTTTTTTTGCTCTAACTCTCAAACTAGATTCATATAAAGCTGAAGCAGAAGTCTAATAGTTTCAATACTACTAGAGTGACCTTTGAGTACCATTTGCTGGAATAGGAGCTAAAGTGCTTGTACAACCTATAAAGACAAAGTGCCTCCAGTCTAACTTGAATCCAATCTAAACAATTTTCAGCCCATTAGCACCATTAGCACTAAGTTTTTTTGACACTTGAATCAAACCTAACTTCAATCAGATAAAAAAGTGATAGAGGTAGGGGCAACAGTGAACACTGACAGAGGTAGGGGTAGTAGTCAATACTTTCCATGCACCACTTCTACCATTCTGAGCTTTACTGCTCATTATGAGAAATAATATATATATATACACAAGGAATAGTGTAGGTATCAGAAAATGAAGAATGAACACAAGTATAGAACCGAAATAATGCACCAGTTTAAGAAGATGAAATATCATGAGGAAATAAAGAAGGAAACATTACATCTGGTGCCTGGGCAACCAATAATATTTCCTTCGTTGCTTGTACTATATTGGTTGCTCATTCATCGAGAAGACAAAGGAGATAAAGGAGTAAACATTACATCTGGTGCCCCCAATCCATTTTTATTCTGTAGTATTAAATGGTCATTTTGCTAGTATTCTAAGTGGTGATACGAGTAGTTTTTCAATCTTTTCATTCTTTTATGAGAGTAGTTTTTTTAAACCAAGGAGTCCCCCTTTGCCATGGATATGGAAACCTTATCCTGCATGTTGAGAAGTAACAAAAGCCCTTATAACAAGTGAAGCATAGAACCAAAGTTGGTTGGAGAAAATCATTTGCAGTGCTTAAATAATGTTCATGTCCCCCAAGAGCATTCTATGAAACACATAATTCATCTTTTGACGTTAGAATTATGCATGTAAAACCTTGACCAAATGCAAAATAAAGAAAAATAGTGAAAGTTAAATAAAGCGACACTTAGCAATCAATCATATTAACTAGACTTATTTACCTATAGGTCCCTAAAATCAATTGACCCTTTCTTCATCCGGACAGGCCAGTTGATCTTCAATAATTAAGCACTTCAGTTAGGAAAAACTAAAAATATCTACCATGAAACATTTGACGGGGTCAATATTAACTATTTATGATATCTAAATCTGATGGAGTCATTTTTAGGCCACATGTGACATCAATAAACTCTAGAAATTGATCATCAAACCATTGGTCTATGCCCGTTCAAGGTTCAGGAAACATTAAAATTGTCTTTTAAGGGATGCCTATTACATATAACCTCTTCCTAGTTCCCACCAAGTCTTCGGCCTCTAGATACAATTTCAATCTTCCAAGACAATATAACAATTCTTTAACTATATTAACTTTAGCAAATAAAAGCAAAAACTAGACTTTTGAAGGAAAATAAAGAAAAAAAGAAAAAGAAAAACTCTTCTAGTTAACTTTTAACATGCATGACTACAAGCTAAACTTTCTATGAGGCAATACATACATGCTACCAATCAACATAGTCAAGTTGCAAATCTTGCAAAGTTCTGTTTAGTGCCTCTGGTACATCTTCTGGAGCATGATCACTACACCTACATATCATTACATTTTTAGCATAAATTAAAATCACCTTTGTGTTTCGGAAACGATGCGACATGGGATACTCTAAACAAAGAGTAAAACTTAGCATAAGCAAATACATATGTATGTATATGTATCGATCTCTTTAATATGTTAATACCAAATTTAAGCAAAATAAAGATTGTTTCAAACCAAAGTTTGGAGGTAATAAACAAATCCTTGCGCTTCACGATACCATCTTCGAACAACTTCTTCAAAATCAAATCAATCTACAAGGAAAGAAAATTAGATTAGTGCCTCCAAAACCTTCCAAGAAACTAACAAATTTTCTCATTCCAAACAAATTATCTTTGACCACCGAGGTGAGTAAGTCTATTAAAATCAAATCACCAATTACACCATTAATGCAGTCAGTTGCAAATATGAATTTTAAATCATGGCAAGGATCTAAGCTGATGAGACCCATCCCCAAACACATAATGGCTTGGCTTATTCGCAAAGAGTTTCATTCTTGTTTAAGGTTACTGTGATGTAGCTGGAGTATGGACGAAATAAGATTTTTTATTTTTTATTTTTTTTGATTGTTGGATAGGATAAGAATTATGAAAAAGCTTTACAATAATAAGGTTTTACAGTAACCATGACTGCATTGCATATTTGGAATATGTGGCCTATTCTAACCATTTTTGCCTCAACCTTCAAGCCCTGAGTTCTATGCCCCTCCAATTTTTATTTTTTAAATTTCAATTGAAATAATCAAAATACATGAGAATACATACACAATCAATGAGAAACCATACATGGAAATACATACACAATAAGTCGAATTAGGACTTTGAGCCTAACGGTAGAGAAAGGAAAAAAAAGGGAAAAAGGTATCAAACCACTTAAATTAAACATGTTTACCATATCAAACCCATAAAACCCTGGAAATCAAACCACTTAAACCAAGCCCATTTCAGAAATAAACACAAAATTAGACTTAGTAAATCACGTAAAACCCTAGAGCAAGAGTGAGAAATGAGGGAATAGAGGAAGGAGAGAGAGAGAGAGAGAGAGAGAGAGAGAGAGAAAGAACTTGTTTGTTTTTTTGTAGTGGCAATGGTGATTAGCGGCAGTGGCGATGTGCGACGGATGTGAGTAACGGTGGTGAGGGACTTCAGTGAAGTCAAAAGAGGTGAGGTTCTTTGTGTGAGAGAGAGACAGTGGAAAGGGACTCAAATCCGGGTGCCTAAAATATGTTCTCACTAAATATTATAACTCTTTTAGCAACTAAAATGTTTTTTAGTCACCATAAGTTGACTATTTGGCGACTGATTGTTCTTTTGTCGGAAAAAATTGAGTACACTGCGACTAAATATTTTTTAGTCGCCAAAACTGCATATTTGCCAACAAAATTCTTAGCCGCCAAAGATTAACAGTGCAAATGTGGCTATTATTGGCAACTAAATTTATTTTAGTCTGCAAAAATTAGTATACTACGATTAAAATAAAATTTGGTAGTTGAAAAACTAGAGTAACGGAGACTAATAATTTTTTTAGTCGCCTATTGTGGAAAATTTACTGACTAATGTTTTTTTTCGTCGCCAATAAACAATATACGTCGACTAAAATAATTTAGTAGCAAAAACTTGAACCAACGGCGTTCAAAATAATTTTTAGTTGCCAAAAATTGAACTTTTGGCAACTAAATCCCTTTTAGTCGCCAAATTTGGTAGCCAAAAGTGTAAATTGTTGTAGTGCATTATGAAACTCCTTTCTCCTATTTAGGAAGTGACCTACGAGAATGGAATCTTGATGGAAAATCAGATTACCAAATTCTTAATCTTGGCCAATACATGGTGATGGCTGCTAATGCAACCCTTGCCAAAGACCCTTCCTATAATAATGATAGTACCATTTCCCGTATGCTTATTTCAGATTTTCTGGCCAACTCAAAGGTTGGTGGGATAATTACCTTACCCAAGACCAAAGTCAGGCAATCTTAACTACTGTCAAAAGAGACCAAAACGATATTCAACAACTAGGCAACCCACTAGTGATGTAGTTACTACCCATGTCACTGTTATCACAAAACACTTCATTGGTAACACTCAAATAGTTCTTCAACAATCTAAAGAACTTCTCATCAATTTACGTTGCCCAACTTGAACTTATTTCTGATGGTATAAGGATATCTTCCTCTCCAAACTCTATCAACAACATGATGCTAATCAAGACTTTTGGAAAGAACGGTTTATCGCCGGACTTCCTACACTCTTTGCCGAAAAAGTCAAAACCAGAATTAGTTGTAAGCATAATGGTCAAATCCCTTATAATTAATACACATTTGGTGAACTTATATCTGAAATCTATGCTGAAGGCTTGTCATTATGCAATGATATAAAACTCAAAAATCAATTAAAAAAGGAACGCTTTACTTACCGAACCGAACATATTCAATTCTATGATCAGTTTGGTTGTAATTCCATCCTTCCTCTGGTATTTGGATCTTCTTCCCGAAGAACCCCTATTCATAAATCACACAAATATTCCACCAAAAAATCTTCAAACTACAAACAGAAACCTTACTACAAAAAGAAAATTTATTCACATCGAAAATACGTCCACATCTAAGCCCAAACCAAGCTCTTCTAAGAAATTTGCTAATTGTTGGAAGTGTGTCAAACCTGCCACTATGCAAATAAATGTCTTACTAAAAAAAAATAATTCATGAACTTGATGCCTCAGATGAACTCAAAAGTCAATTAAAATCCATTGTTCTTTTGGATAAAGGACCCCAATTCGAATCTGTATATTCCTCTAACAATCCTTCTAATAATGAATTCCAACTTAATGAAATTGATAATGATATTTTCACTCCTCTGTTGAAGAACCAGAAAACCATCCTGAAGAATCTCACAATTGCCCGTGCCAATCAACAACTGATTATTATAAAGCTATTTTAGAAATGAATGGTCTAAGTAATAATGTTCTCATGACATAGGAAAAAATGATTCTTGAATTTACTGATTGTATTGAAGATCAAGAAAAAAAATAAAAATAAATAAATAAATAAAAAAAAAAAAAGAAAGAAAGAAAAAAAAAAAAAAAAAAAGAAACAACAAGCTATGTTTAACTATTGTAATTCGAAACCAAAAAAATGCTCCAACCACAAATACTACTCAAGAATTAAAATATAATACTTATGATTTTAAAGATGTTCTCGATTGTGTCAACAAAGTTACTACTCCATTAAATACACCAACAATTCAAGATTTACATAACGAGATTCACAATCTCAAAGTTGATGTTCAAAATCTACAATCTTGTGTCCTTGCTTTAGAAGAAAATCCTAGTGATACTGATTATTTTCTTGTTGATACGTCATTTCCTTATGAACCACATTTCCAAGAATCAACTAACAAGAACGCTACAAAACAACCATTAGTTATTAATGATTTTGTCAATTTCCTTCTCAACAGCATCACATTTCAAAAATGGTATGTGGAGATCAAAGTCATACATGATTTTGTTTTGACCACTATGGCACTTGTCGATTCCGGTGTTGATATCAATTGTATTCAAGAAGGTCTTATACCTTTTAAATATATTTTGAAGAAACTAATCAATCTCTAAGTACGGCTAATGGTGGATCTATGGATATTAATTACAAAATATCCCATTCTCAAATATGCTACCAAGGTATTTGTCTCAATACTAAATTTTTGTTAGTTAAAATATGTCTCAATTAATTATATTAGGAACTCTTTTTTCTTACAATGATTGCTCTTTTTACTGTGTAACCAATGAAGGGATTTCTACTACTCTCATCAATCATGACATCGTTTTCAAATTTTTATTTCCTCCCCATGAACATGAAATCAATACTTTAAAAACAACTTTTATGTATAAACAAAAACAAATTTGTTTACTTAAAAAAGAGATTTCTTACAATGCTGTTGACCGAGAATTGCAACAACCCCATGTTAAATCTATTATTCAAAAAATCCAATCTTTATTTGAATTATGTTCTGAATTGCATCTTGCATTCTGGCATTGCAAACAACATATGGTTGATCTACCATACGAAAACGATTTCAATGAAAGACAAATTCCTACTAAAGATTGACCTATCCAAATGGACACAAAATTAATGGAACATCGCAAACAAGAAATCAATGACCACCTTAATAAAAAAAAATTAATTAGACCCAGTAAATCTCCATGGTCATGTCCTGTTTTTTCATGTTAATAAAAATACTGAATTAGAGCGAGGCTATAACGATTCTGGTTTTGACCCAACCCTTGTTGTATCCCGGACTCAGGTTTCATGGTTTCATATTGTTGTTCACATCTTGTTTCCCTTGCATCTCCTTAAATTCGGGCTATTGGATTGTTGTGGTTGCGTTTAAGACAAGTTGGTTACTTAGTTTCCAAACTCTTGTTGCCCAGAATTTTGCTCCTCCGCTCGAGCGGCACTTCTTGCACTTGAGCGGGCTTTGTGAACTCTTAGTACTTTTGTAGGTCTACAAAACTACTGGGAGAGTGTATTCTATGCTCGAGCAGTGCTTCCTACGCTCGAGTAGGTGGGCACTCGATTAGCCTTTCTTGAGCTCGAGCGTCGGTCTGTTGTCTACAAAACTACTGGGAGTGTGCATTCTGCATTTGAGCGTCACTTCTTATACTCGAGCGGAACAACTTATTGTGTCTAACGCTCGAGCGTCAACTCTTGCGCTTGAGCGAACTGTGTGTATATCAATTCATAGCAGTCACTTTTTACATCACTTTTTCATTTTTTTCTCTCTCTAAAACATTTCAAAACCCTAGATCTTGAGCCTCTCTCTCTAGAACTCACCTTCTCTCTACATTTTCATCTATATCCATTGGTTTCTCCACCCTAGTGTCTTTGGGAAAAAGGTAGAGCATCCTAAGAGCTCTATTTTGATCCGAACAAAAGTCCGTTTCAGCGTATTTGAAGCTTTCTCCTTGCTTTGCTCATCTTCTAACTTTGAAGTAGGGACTTTCTACACTCTCCTATGATTTCTAACTTAGTTATTTGTTGATTGTGTAAATAATGTTGGAATTTGAAAGATTTCAGACAAACCTAGGGTTTTGGTTTAAAATCAAAAGAGGGGTTTTCAAATGAAGGTATTGAAAATGATTGTGGGTTTAGATATGAGGTTGTGTTGCGTTAAATTTTTTGATTTTGACACGTGGTTTGGATTTGGAAGAAAATGAAGTTTTGCCCTAAAATGTTTCAAATAATTATTTTGTATAAATAATGGAATTGGTATATCTGTTTAGAAATATCTATTTCGGACTATTAATGGAGGATAACTATGATTGTTGTAGAAATTGCATGAGGATTAGGTGAATTGAAACTAATCTCTTATCAATTCTCAATGAATATGACTATGTTTTTAATACATTGTATATGTATGATGTTTGGGAGAAAAAAGAGGATGTACCCCATGTTTAGGAGAAGAAAGGGAATGGACTCCATTTAATTAAGTTGGCCTGTTTGTCCAGGATGAAAGTCTCGAAAATCACACGTATATACATGGGTATCGATTCCCACGGACGAAATTTCCATAAAATGGCAAATTTGAAATGTTGTGTAATGATTGCATTGGTTAGAGAACCATTGAGTTGTAGCCTCAGTTGGGTTGTCTGGATAATAATGAACTTGGCTCATGGATTGAGGTGAAATGAATTGTTAGAAAATAAATTAAGATAAAATGGCTTGAGATATGATATGATGATCTTGTGACAATACAAATGATTTTATCATGGGCATTGTATATGCATATCATACTTATATCTTCATTAAGATTCATATATTGTGCTAGATTATTTCTACAGGGCTTTAGCTCACCCTACTTGGGAAAAATCATTTTCAGGTGCTGGTGATATGCCTCTGCCAAGGACTTAGCTTGGGAGGACTGTAGAGCTGAAGGCTTAATTTTGTTTATTTTGTATTTAGCTTTTGTACAAGCCAAGGGCTTTATTTTTATTGAGGTTATGACTCATTTTGTTGTAACCAAGCACGGTTTTGAAAAGGTGTAAGCCTTTAGGTCCAATGAATATTTGTTTAGTTTTCATTTCCTATTCTTTCTTGTAACACATGTTGTAGATTCAGGATAAACAATTTGTGAATGTATATCGCATGTGTCACCTTTTGTGTATTAACTCTGATTAATGAAAGCTTCTTATTTTATTTATATCACATTGTTTCAGTGTTTAGAGTTAGTTTATTGTAATTATTTTGGAGGGGGCATTACAACTTGGTATTAGTGCGTACTGGGTTTGAATACTTTAGGTACGTAGGGAGTGGTTAGTACCACAATGGGTTTGTCTCGCTTGGTAGAGGCTTTAGTATGTATGAGGTGTTTACATGATAACATGCTTATGTGATTATATGGGTATGATTTTTAATTCCAAAGATATTGATTGGGTCTATGGGTTCCTAGAAGTCCTGTTGGAAGAGCACTTGATCACTGCTGTTTCTAATTGGAACTCTGGCAACGTCGTGGGATGGTCATTATCTAAGAAGAAAATTCGTATGTGTTTACGTGACTTTGTGTTTATATGGAGTGAATTACGGTTGTCCATTGTATTAGGACGTGAGTGAATTAGCTTCAGTACATTTGTAAATGTGCTAATCTTTTTTGTTACCTTCATTAGGATGTCAGGACGTGGACGTGGTAGTGGTAGGTGTGGTAGGCCTAGGAGGCATGAGGTGCCTTTATCAGATAAAATTCTGGCACAGGAAGAAGGGGTTGGTCAAGCCAATGTGGCAGAACCAGTTGGTCAATAGGCCACGGGTGCCTTTGCTCGCAAAATGGATGGAGTGTTGTGGGAGTCTATGGACATTCTCAAAGTTGATAATCAAGTCCTAGCCTAACTAGCTAAGGCAAGGCCATCTTTCTTGAAGAGGGAGTTGTTCCAGTCAAATCCGGATGAGTTTATGGGTGATTCCAAAGAGCCATTGAAGGCGGGTGAGTGGCTAGAGCAAGTAGCGAAAACGTTCAAGATGTTTGGCATCAAGGACGACCAGTTGCGAGTGACCTTGGCATCCTTCCAGCTGAAGGGAGATGCAGGTCAGTAGTGGAAGTATGCATGTGGGCGCATTAGGATGACTTGGGAGGCATTTGTCAGTACCTTCCAAGACAAGTTTCTACCTCCCACTATTAGGGAGAAGTTGAGAGATCAGTTCTCCAAGCTTGTGCAGTTAAACACTTCGGTGACCGAGTTTAAGGCCATGTTTACTAGCTTGTCGTGGTTTGCACTAGAACTTGTGGCGATAGAGGAGCGCCGTTGTTTAGAGTTCAAGAAGAGATTGAGGACCGAGCTAATGTTCAAAGTGGTCGGGTGAAGGCAACGACTCATCTTAAGATCGTAATGTAGACGGAGGAGGAGAGGATGATTGGCTCCAGAAGGAGTCATGATATTTAGTGGGACAGTAAGGAGTAGAGGGGTTCTAACCCACAGCCGTCCCAAAGAGCTCAGTCGAGATCTACTTTTCTAGTGTCGAGCTCAGGTTCTAGGAGAGATGGTCATGGAGATTTCACTTGTTACAAGTGTGGCCAGTTGGGCACAAGTCTCCAATTTTCCCGCAGAGAGGAGGAGGGCAACGGTTTGCATCGCTTTGGCTTATTCTCAGAGCCAGAGTCAGGGGAAAGGGCAACCGCTCACTTGTTATCGGTGTGGACAGTTGGGGCATATGAAGAGATTTTGCCCTTAATTGGGTGGCGTACTTGGTGCGTTTGGTTTGAGACAGACACAAAGCCATCAGCCTACATAGTTAACATAGGCCTCGAAGGCTAATCAGGAAGCCTCTTCGACTCAGTCAGTGTATCAGGCTTATGCTCCGATGGGTGAGCAGGCTGAGCAGAGATCTATAGGGCGTGTGTATGCTATTATCTCACCAGATCTTGTACCAGCAGCTTCGATAGTGAGAGGTACCTTCTTTTTTTGCAATTCAGTTGCTAATTTGTGGATTGATACGGGTGCATCCCATTCATTTATCTCGTCTTCATTTGCATCAATTTTGGGGTTAGAGTTAGCTCAGTTAGCATCTCCTATCTTTGTAGAGTCACCTATTGGTGGTGAGGTTGTTTTGAAGTAAGGGTGTCGGGGTTGTGACATAGACGTTGTTGGTAGCCGACTTCTTTTTGCATTTGTGTTGATTGATATGTCTAGTTTTGACATCATGTTAGAGGGTTATTGTATGTACCTTGAGCAGCGATGGCTTTTATTTCTTGGGGGACCAGGTTGATAGTCATATCACCGGTGAATGATCTGCGTGGACGGAGTGAGCATAGTTTCCTTCTTGCTAACTTCTTGAGTACCGAGTGTGATAAAGTTCGAGTTGAGTTGCCAAAGGTAGTTTGTGAATACCCAAATGTTTTTCCGAATGATCTTAACAGTTTACCACCTCATCAAGAGATTGAGTTCTCTATTGATTTAGTGCCTAGTACATCACCGATTTCTATGGCACCGTATAGATTTGCACATGCCGAGTTGAGTAAGTTGAAGGTTCAACTCCAGGAATTGTTAGATAAAGGTTTTATTTGCCCTAGTACTTCACCTTGGGAAGCACTGGCTTTTTTTGCCAAAAAGAAATATGGTGCGTTGCAACTTTGTATAGATTACCGGAAGTTGAACTGGGTAACTGTTAAGAACAAGTACGCAATGCCTTGTACAAATGATTTGTTTGATCAGTTGAAGGATCTTATTGCTTCTCTAAGATGGACTTGAGATCGGGTTATCACCAGTTGAGAGTAAGGGAGGAGGATATTCCGAAGACGACATTCCACACTACGAGTTTGTAGTGATGCCCCTTGGGCTAGCCAATGCACCAGTTGTATTAATGGATTTGATGAACCGGATCTTCCGTGAGTTCCTAGACCGCTTTGTGGTCATCTTTGTGGACGATATCTTGATTTACTCACCCTCTGAAGAGGAGCACAAGGAACACTTGCAAATGGTACTTGAGTTTCTTAGAGCCCACACACTGTATCCTAAGTTTGGGAAATGTGAATTCTAGCTGAGAGAAGTTAAGTTCTTTGGCCATGTGGTATCAGGGGAAGGGGTGACTGTAGATTTATCCAAGATAGAGGCAATGAAAGATTGAAAGCCACCTAAGAATGCTTTCGAGATCTGTAGTTTCTTGGGGTTAGCCGGGTACTATCGTAGATTTGTGAAGGATTTCTTGAGGCTAGCCTCACCATTGACTAGATTGACGAGGAAAGGGATCAAGTTTTTGTGGAGTGAGACTTGTGAGAAGTCTTTTCAGGAACTTAAGCTTAGACTTACCACTACTCCAGTTTTAATTATTCTGGAGAGGGATTTGGGCTATTCGATGTATTGTGATGCCTCACGAGAAGGTTTGGATTTTGTTTTGATACAAGAGGGAAAGGTCCTAGCCTATGGCTCGCAGCAGTTAAAAATACATGACAGAAACTACCCTACCCATGACCTAGTGTTAGCGGCTGTAATCTTGGCCTTGAAGATTTGGACACATTATCTGTATGGAGAGAAGTTTGAGGTGTTTTCTGATCACAAGAGTCTGAAATATCTGTTTACACAGAACAACTTGAATCTGAGGCAGAAGAGGTGCATGGAGTTCATAGAAAATTATGATTTTGAGTTGCATTTTCATCTAGGAAAAGCCAATGTTGTGGCCGACGTCTTGAGTTGGAAATTCATTAGCAGTGTGGCTTGTATTGCCATCCGGGAATGGGAGATGTTGGGTGCTATTAGGGAGTTTAACTTGCATCTTGGCGAGTCTGTTGAGTTTGTGGCTTTGTTTTCGGTAGTTGCACAACCTACACTTATGAACCGAGTGATTGAAGCACAGAGGGGTGAACTTGAGGTAGAATCCCTCTGGGAGAAGATCTTCAGTGGAAAGGTAGAGAAGGGCCTGAATGTGTACTCTGACTTGATTATTAGATACCTTGACGGTCTCTTCGTGTCGGAGTCTTGCTGAGAGGAAGTACTCTGAGAATTTCACCATTCATGACTTGCAGTGCATCCGGGAGGCACAAAGATGTATCATGACCTTAGCCACCAATTTTTATGGAGGGAAATAAAGAAGCATGTGGCCGTGTTTGTGTCGAAGTGCCGTACTTGTCAACAAGTGAAGGCCAAGCATCAGGGGCCAGTGGGTTTGTTGTAACCCTTGCCTATAGCCAAGTGGAAGTGGGAGCATGTCATGATGGATTTTGTTGTGGGCCTTCCGAGGACCCAATGGGGTAGTGATGCCATTTGGGTGGTAGTTGACCTGTTGACTAAGTCAGCGCACTTTATACCTATGCGTGTAAGTGACTCGGTAGATTATTTTGCTGACCTTTACATTAAGGACATAGTGAGGTTGTACAGGGTCCCAGTGACAATTATTTCGGATAGAGATCTTCGTTTTATGGCTCGGTTGTGGCAGAGCCTACAAAGTGCCTTGGGCACGAGATTGACCTTTAGCATTGCGTATCACCCTCAGACTGACGGATAGTCAGAACGCACTATTCAGATTTTAGAGGATATGCTTTGGGGTTGTGTCCTTGACTGTAAGGGGTTGTGGGAGAGGTATCTACACTTAGTGAAGTTTGCCTATAACAATAGTTTCAAATTGAGTATTGGCATGGCACTGTTTGAGGCCTTGTATGGCCGACTATGTAGATCCCCTCTGTGTTGGGCTGAAGTGAGTGATGTACCTATGTTGGGTCCAAAGTTCATCTGAGAAAGTTTCACTTATCCGTAAGAGGTTGGTTACGGCTCAGAGTCACTAGAAAAGTTATACCGATTGTAGAAGGAGACCTTTGTCTTTTGAGGTGGGAGACCATTTATTCTGGAAGATATCACCTAGTAGGGTTTGATGAGGTTTGGAAAGAGTGGGAAGTTGTCCCCTTGATTCATTGGGCCTTTTGAGATCCTTGAGCAGATTGGAGAGGTAGCTTATCGTTTATCCTTGCCGCCACAGCTTTTCAGGATTCATGATGTGCTTCATATTAGCATGCTTCGGAAGTATGAGCCAGATCCATTGCACATATTGGATTGGACCGATTTAGAGGTTGTTGAGGATGCCTCATATGAGAAGAGACTGGTGAGAGTCTTGGATACTCAGGACCATTGCGAGGCAAGACAATTCCCTTGGTTAAAGTATTGTGGAAATATCACGGCGTTGAGGAAGCAACTTGGGAACGTGAGTTGGAAGTCTGTGAGAAATATCAGGACCTATTTATTAATGTTAGAGCATGTAATGAAATTTTGTTATGTTAGTAAAATATGAACACATTGTATATGTTTTGAGAATATGAAAGCATCGTATATGTTGTGTATGTTTTGGAAACATGGATTTAATGAAAACATTATAAATGTTTTGGGAAAATGTGAATTTTACTTTCAATGTTGAAACTTGTGCATCAAGTTGATGATGATGGATGACTAGAAAATGGGTCGCGGAATTGGAATTGATTGATAATAATTATTGTAATTGGTTTAAGCATAACTGTAAAACTTGATTTGAAATTTCGGGAATGAAATTCTTTAAGAGGGGTGCGAGGTTATAACGATTTCGATTTTGACCCGACCCTTGTTGTATCCCAGACTCGGGTTTCATGGTTTCATATTGTTGTTCACATCTTGTTTCTCTTGTATCTCCTTAAATTTGGGCTATTGGATTATTATGGCTGCGTTTGAGACATGTTGCTTACTTAGTTTCCAAACTCTTGTTGCCCAGAATTTTGTTTCTCCGCTCGAGCGGCACTTATTGTGCTCAAGCAAGCTTTGTGAACTCTCAGTACTTTGGGATGTCTGCAAAACTACTGGGAGAGTGTATTCTACGCTCGAGCGATGTTTCCAATGCTCGAGCAGGTGGGCGCTTGAGTAGTCTTTCTAAAGCTCGAGTGTCGGTCTGTTGTCAACCAAACTATTAGGAGTGTGCATTCTGCGCTCAAGCGTCACTTCTTGCACTCTAGTGGAATAACTTATTGTGTCCGATGCTCGAGTATCAACTCTTGCACTCGAGCGGACTGTGCGTATAGCAGTTCGTAACAGCCAGTTTTTATATCACTTTTTCATCTCTTGCGCTCAAGCGTCACTTCTTGCACTCTAGATCTTAAGCTTTTCTCTCTAGAACTCACATTCTCTCTACATTTTCACCTCAATCCGTTGGTTTCTCTAACCTAATGTCCTTAGGGAAAAGATAAAGCATCTCAAGTGCTCCATTTTGATCCGAACAAAAGTCAGTTTCGACGTCTTTAAAGTTTTCTCCTTGCTTTGCTCGTCTTCTAACTTTGAGGTAGGGACTATCTACACTCTCCTACGATTTTAACTTAGTTATTTGTTGATTGTGTAAATAATGTTGGGATTTGAAAGATTTCAGACAAACCTAGGGTTTTGGTTTAAAATCAAAAGAGGGGTTTTCAAATGAAAGTATTAAAAAGGATTGTCGGTGTAGATATGAGGTTGTGTTGCGTTAAATTTGTTGATTTTGACACATGGGTTGGATTTGGAAGAAAATTGAGTTTTGCCCTAAAATGTTTCAAATAATTATTTTGTATAAATAATTGAATTGGTATTGGGAATGTGAAATTAGATAGATATTTATGTAAATGGATACTTATTATATCTCATCTATAGAAATTTAGATAGTTTATCTATTTTGGAGATTGTATATCGATTTAGAAATATCAGTTTTGGGCTATCAGCGGATGATAGCTATGATTGTTGTAGAAATTTCATGAGGATTATGTGAATTGAAACTAATCTCTTATCGGTTGTCATTGAATATGACTGCGTTTTTAATACATTGTATATGTATGATGTTTGGGATGAGAAAGGGGATGTACTCCATGTTTGGAAAAAGTAAGGGGATGGGCTTCATTTAATTAAGTTGGTATGTGTGTCTAGGGTGAAAGTCCTGAAAACCGCGCATATATACATGGGTGCCGATTCCCGTGGACGAAATTTCCATAAAATGACAAATTTTAAGTGTTGTGTAATGATTGCATTGGTTAGAGAACCATTGAGTTGTAGCCACGGTTGGGTTTTCTGGATAACAATGAACTTGACTCATGTGTTGAGGTGAAATGAATTGTCATGAAATAAATTAAGATAAAATGGCTTGAGATACGAAACTTGGCATATGATGATCTTGTGACAATACGAATGATTTTATCATGGGCATTGTATATGCATATCATACTTATATCTTTGTTAAAATTCCTATATGTGCTAGATTGTTTCTACTAGGCTTTGGCTCACCCTACTTAAGAAAAACCATTTTCAAGTGCTTAGCTTGGGAGGACTGTGGAGCTGAAGACTCAATTTTTTTTGTTTTGTATTTACCTTTTGTACAAGCCAAAGGCTTTATTTGTATTGAGCTTATGATTCATCTGTTGTAACCAAGCACGGTCTTGGAAAGATGTAAGCATTTAGGGCATATGAATATCTGTTAAGCTTTTATTCCCTATTATTTCTCGTAACTCATGTTGTAGATTCATGATGAACAATTTGTGAATGTATATTGCATGTGTCACCTTTTGTATATTAGCTCTGATAAACGAAAGCTTCTTATTTTATTTATATCACATTGTTTTAGTGTTTGGAGTTAGTTTATTGTAATTATTTTTAGGGGCGCTACAGAGGCCACTTCGATTAGTTATTAATTATAAACCACTTAATAACGTTTTACAATGGATCCGGTATCCAATCCCCAATAGAAAAAAGGGCTTGTTAAACTATCTATATGACGCAAAAATATTCTCAAAATTTGAAATGAATTATGGTTTTTGGCAAGTTCAAATTACCGAGAAAGATAGATACAAAACTACCTTTACTGTTCCATTTGGCCACTATGAATGGAATGTTATGCCTTTTGGCCTAAAAAATGCTCCTTCTGAATTTCAAAACATTATGAACGATATTTTCAATCCTTACATAGCATTTATAATTGTTTACCTAGATGATGTATTAATTTATTCTAATTCTATTTCTCAACATAGCAAACACTTGTATAAATTTTATAATATTATTAAAAATAATGGCTTAGTCCTCAATGCTAAGAAAATGCAATTATTTCAAACATCTATTCGATTTTTGGTTCATATTATCAATAAAGGCACAATCATTCCAATTCAAAGATCCATTGAATTTGCTAGCAAATTTCCTGATGAAATTCTTGACAAAACACAATTACGGCGATTTTTAGGCAGTTTAAATTACATCTCTGAATTTTACAACGATATTCATAAAGATACGAAAATTCTTTATTCTTGTTGACACAAAAACCCATCTCCTTCGACAACCAAACACACTGTTGCTGTCCAACAAATGAAACAACGAGCAAAATTCTTACCTTTATTATGTTTACCAACTCCAACTGCATATAAAATTGTTGAGATAGACGCAAGTAATGTTGGCTATGGTGTATACTTAAACAACTTTATTGAGGTAAGGAACAATTAGTACGTTTTACCTCCGCCATATAGAAAGGGCCACAAATACGGTATTCTACTATTTAGAAAGAAATCTTATCTATTGTTTCTTGTATTAAAAAAGGTGAATTCGATTTACTCAATCAAGAATTTTTATTACGTATTGACTGCAAGGCTGTCAAAGAAGTCCTTGAGACTGATGTTAAGAATATTGTTTCTCGACAAGCCTTCGCTCGGTGGTAGGCCATTTTGTGTGTTTTTTATTTTTAAACATATTCGTGGTGACTCTAATTCTCTCCCTGACTTTCTTACTCATGAATTCTTGCAAAGATCTACAGATATCTCTATATCAAAACCTCTGCCCTTATCAAAAACTTTTTAAATACCAACATATTTTTAATCGCTATCGTCGTCGGAAAACCAAACTTCATACATATTTTTTCCTGATAGCCCAAAGACTCAACAACCCCTCACAAGCTACTTCCACTAAACGAGGACACAATTTTAAACCAGTCCTTTCTGATCGTGGCTATTATACCCATGATACTATTTTTCCAATTACTCCAATCACCACTGATCATTCCTTCCATTTCCTTAACATGCTGATGCCAAACCTGAATCCATTATTTCTCATTATTTTCCCAACAATTGGCACTATATACAACACTCTGGTCAACACTCTTGAATCTGTTATGAAAAAATTCTCGAGGAAACTTGCTCCATCACCATTGATCATGTTTACTTTAAGGAAGACAAGAGTCTTCTTCAATATTCTAAACTCCATATTCATGAAATCATTTCTCCAGGAAAATGAGGACGTTTGTCAATTTTCAGAAAAATTTCTGATCCAAGTGTCAAACCCAATCAATACAATTAGTATGATTACCAGCAGACCTATTTTATGTTTTCTATTTCCAAAGCTAATTCTTTCAACATTCATGGTGGATCCGTTTTGGACCCAATTTTGAGATCATTACAAGAGAAATACCCACCTGGTTTTAACCTTGGTGGAATCAAATTGGATTACAATTTGATGCCTTACCTGAACCTCATAAAAAATCTTTCCATATTTAATCCCCCTTATCCAGAATTTCTATATTTAACTATTGACTTCAAATTTCCTTGGATCATGGCTTGGCAATACACTCTTTATGTAGTCGTCAAAACCACTTTCTTTGCTTGCCAGATCGCATCAAAATGGTGAGAAAATTATAAGATTCCATCAAAACTATACCCTGATCAATTACTCTCATTCTACAAAAATTCCAAGAAAAAGTCTGCTGTTAATCCTGCCCCTTCTGTTATATCTTCCAGTCCCAAGTCCAAATATCATTTGATTGAAAAGCTTTTAAAACTAAATTGAAACATAAACTTAAGGAAAAATATCATTCAATTTCCAAATATGGATTTGAACATAAATATAAAAAAAGCCATTAAAATGAAAATGATTCTTATGGCTGATGCAGAATCCCTTTCTGATTCTGAAGATGATATTATATTGGAAAACTTCTTCAAATTCTCATTAAGGCTAGGCTACCGATAGTTTCGTTTTTAAAAATATCTTCTCCAATCAATTTAGTAACATCATCACCAAGATCCCAACTTAACATCTTAACGATGACTACTCAAAAAAATGTCAAGGCGTGAATCTCAACAATTTGTAAATCATGTGATCACTGCAATTTCAACAATTCCATCATACAATAATTTCAAAAGAAGACAAGCCAACTCATAAAGTGGATTCTCCACCGACAAACCAATTCAATAATTCTCAAGCAAACTCATAATAAAGTGGATTCTCTACCCACAAAGCAATCCAATAATGCCTTTCAAGGACAAAAGTGAAAGAAGATTCCTGAACTCCAAACAATTTCAAATCCAAGTCTCTCCTTCTATAAAAGCCAGCTATTCTTTTGAAGAATACATACTTTCACAATATCAAATTTAATGTGAACAAATTTTGAATGTGTAAATTTGAGTGTATAAGTTTGAGTTTGTAAGTTTGAGGATGCTTAGAGTGTGAATGTACTTAGTGAATGCTGCGTGCAATCTACTTCCACGATTGTGACCCATTGCAAGTTTTCTTTTATTTTGTATTTTGGTTTCTCATTTCAATATAAGTAATGTTTGTTATGCTTTTAATTTTTGATTTGTGTCTTGAAATTAATGATAATATTCTATATATTGCTAACTTACAAGAAGAATTAGCTAATCAACGATTACTCTTATCTGTTGCATCTGGTCATTCAATTATGAATTATTGTCAACGCATTGCTACAATTAAAAAGAAAATTAAAGATGAACAAACTAATTTAAAAGAACTTAGAAAACAATTACAATCTTTAATCTGTATCTAATCTATCACTAAGATTATAATACCTCGGAGAAGAAAGATTTGAGAGTTTGAAACTTAGATTTGGATGATGGTTTCCCTCCCCTCCCCTTCACTCCAATTGATGAGAGAGAGATGCCTATAGATACAATTATTGCATTTTAAAAATATTTTTTAAAATTATTCTTTGATAGTACATTTTTTTAATAATATCAATTGTCATAATTATACTTTTTATGTTATTAATGAATTTAAAAGAATGGCAAAATAGTAAATCTATATTATTTTATTCCTTAATATTTTACAAATGGACTAATATTTTGGGACAATGAAAAATAGAACAAATAATTTATATTTTGGACAGAGGGAGTAGATCTAATATGTTTCAACAGATAAAAAAAAATAAATTGCTATTTTTACAGATAAAAAAATTGAACAAATAAAATTTTAAAAATTAGGACAAGAATTTGAACAGGTAAGGGAAAAAAATTGAACAAATAATAAAATTTGTACAAAAAACTTGAACTAGATTGATATAAATTTGAACAGATAGAAAATAATTTGAACAGATAGTCAACAAAAGTTAACAAATAAGAAAATGATAACAGATAAATTAAGGAATAAAATTAAAAATAAAATATCTTTTTAAAACAATAAAAGGACTTGTCAAAGAGCAATTTACAGAATGTATATTTTTATTTTTTTTTTCCAATAAAAAATATTTATTGAACTTAATATCTTGTCACTAAAGTTATTTCCACAAAGGATAGACCTTTTTTCAATAATTTTTTTTTTTTATTTTAGGTTAGATTTTTCAACAATTTATTCTTGTTTAACTTTTAGTTGTCTAATTTAATGCGTATAATTTTTTTCATATTTATAAAAAGTTATAAATATTATTTCTTTCATCTCAAAATATTAATTTCTTATTTTATTTTTTATTATTTCACAATATTAGTTTCTTATCAAAATCAAAGAATAAAATAAGATGAATTTACTATTTTCTTCTTTTTTAAAATTTATTAATAATATAGAAATTATAATTATGATAATTGATGTTTTTCAAAAAAAATATACTATTAAAAGATAATTTTAAAAGAATAATAATTTTAAAATATAATAATTATATTTGCAAAAACAATTAAAATTTTCAAAAGATCATTATTTTGGACCGTATTTTAGCCTCCATTTGGGAAGTGGGTTGGCTTTTTGGCTTTTTGATTTTTTGGCTATTTTAGCCTGGGCTTAAAAGTTTGGTTTGGGAATGACTTTTTGGCTTTTTGGTTTTTTTGAGTTTTTTTGTGAGAGAAGAATGTAATGATTATGTGTTGGATGTGATGTTTTGTTTATTATGGTTAAAATAACCTATTTTATTTTTTGTAATTAAAATAACCAAAAAAGCCCAAACCATGGCTTCCCAAACGAAGCCTTAATTAATTAGAGTGGAAGCCAACCCCATCGGCTATGTGGTCACCTTGATTTTTTTTTTTTTTTTTTTTTATCAGCAAAAGAAAACTTTATTGATGACATAAAACATACAAATACATATGAGATGAACATCAATAAAGAGGCGGGACAGCAAAAACGCATCAAAGCTAACAAACCCAATCCCAACTAGGTTGGCACCGAGAAGAAAGCTTAATCATCTGCGAGCTCAACCACAAAGGGATGGAGAGAATCCATGCCCAGAAAGAAAATAAAAAAGACCAACCAATCTTGCTAACTACACCAACTCCCCTGCAGCCACTCAAACCTCAGATCATACACAACTAAACCAATCCCCACACAGAATTAGAGCAAATGCAGCACACAGATTGAGACCAATTCTGTTCTGATACAACACAGATTTGAGACCAATCCTGTTTAGCAACACTACAACAGAAATCCCGTGGATGGTCTATTTGGGCTGAGTTCTACTTGTGCTGTTGAAATCTGCTCTAAGTTGCTGCAATGACTCATACCAGAGAACCATGCTAGTGACCTTGGAAAAGGAAACAAACAGAGAAACCCAGCAATCCTTCACTAATTATTCAAATAGACCAGCCAATTACTGATTTGGAATCCCATCTCTGATCTTGATTAGGAATCAAAATGTGCACCACCTAAGCAGACCCAACAACTCCACAATACTGTTCTTAATCTGAAGGAAGCCTCCAACCTGAAAGAAGTCTCCATAAGTAGGCAGCCACATTTTCACCCTCAGCAGCACATTTTCACAGCAGCAGACATAGCCCACAAACAAAGGTAGGAAACCATATTCTACTTTGCACATTTTCACACCAGCACCAGAGTAGTTCCCACATTGAAACTGAACCTTTACATACTGATATAATACCTGTATCTGATGTGGACCAATAACTGCAGATAATAGAACATAGCTAGGTGGGGACACCAAAGGGAGAGGACACCAAGCCCAGAACAATTGCAGATATCACATCAGAAAAGCTTCGGCCTACACACCATTGTAGCTCAGACCCCAAAACACACAGACTACATTCAGCAGACAGATTCAACATTTCGAAATCCGAAAGACGCAGATTGGTAATTCATTGAAAGCAAACCCGGACCATCACAAAGACAAAGAACACGCAAAGACAGCACATCACAGATTCCAAAGACATGCCATCTACCCCTCCCAAACACCTCCTTTGGACAGCATAAACACCCAAGGAAGCCAGAACAGAACAGAACACTGAGTTGGAGTAACAATCTGCACTTTTAGAGCCACCAAAAGTGCAGATGTGTACAGCATACCCACACCTTCAGCAGACACCAAGACTATGCAACCTGAAACTGATTGCCATCCTCAACCTGGACTCTGTAGCCACCCAACCCAAAGCAAACACTCCAGTAATATGAATATGGAGTAGTACCGTACAAAATAGGCATAGGAGTTTCAATGACGTACCAAAACTAGTTTTTCACGGCAGAAAGGGTTGGTTCCAGAATTCACAATTTTAGTTAATTTTTTTTTTATAATTTTATGAAAAATATATATATAAAAAAGTAAAAAGTGATATTATAATTTATTTGGAGAGAAAAACAATACACACGGTACCATCTCATCAGTTTAGTTGGACTACGTATTCTTAAAATGTGTGTATGATAGATAAGTTATAATATTTATCAGTTTGATTATTATAAATGTTATAACTCAATTATACAATAATCGTAATTTAAAAAAAAAAATTATGACAAAACACCACCTAAAGTATAACTAACGTCTTTTGCATTATAATCAAAATAATGTTATAAATAATATCATAATAAGTCATAATCAAATATCACAAAGATTGTAACTAAATGTGCATAAGGAGTGTGTATTATAATTTTTTTCATGAAATAGTCCCATTAAAAATTAGGAGTGGGCATCGGCCCGCCTGCCCACCTAACTCATCCTGTTCAATCCTATTTTTTAGGGCTTGAGGATATTAATTTGGCTCAAAAGATTGGACTGGATTGATACTTTCAGCTTGATTGATTAATGGGTTGGGTTTGGAAAATACATTTCTCAATCAGCTTGACCTGGCTTAACCTACTGCATATTTTATTTATTTATTTATATAATATATTGAAAATATATATATCATTTTATTGTTGGCATTAGGGTTTGTCTTAATTTTAAAAAACTGCGTTTCTTATGAATTCTGCAAATTCTTAAGTTTATTATCAGTTATTTATTATAATTTCGATATGTTTCATTGCGATTTTATTTTGTGCGGAATCAGATTAGAGAGTTTACATGGTCTGTATATATATAAGATGTGATGATATGTGTTGTATGTATGTGTTTGAGTTTATAAGCTGTGATTGCAATGCAAGGGCTGATGGTGGGCGAAAAAGCAATTGGCGTCACCACTATTATTTATCGTTGTTTTCATTTATTCGTTGACAGAGAATATTCCTCTTTATTAGATGTATAGATCAATATTGTAATCACAAGTACAAAGGAATATTGCAATCACAGATTTATTGAATCTCTATCTTCTTCTTGTTCTTCATCTTCTTTTATTTTTTATTTTTTTAACTTGTGTATATGGCCGATAGATGGACTTGTGAATTATAATTTATTTCGGGCTCGGTTTGGCTTGATTATAGAGATATAATGTTAAGGCCAAACAAACTTTTTTTTTTTTTTTGGATCGGCAAAGAAAATTTTCATTTAATAGTATGAAATTAAGAGTACAGGAAGATGACATGCATCGAGAGAGATTCGGAAGTACAAAATACCCCTACTACTGCTACTCGTATCCAAACAACCAACCCCTAAGCCTCTCGATTTTTTTTTCTAAAAAAAAATACAAAAACAAGCTAAGAAGGACTTAACTATAAAAAAGACATGAAACCCCACATAATTAACCCACCAAAACACCCTAAACAAATAACCCAACACCCAAGCAGCCGAACCACTCAATACAGAAGTCAAATCACCACCCACTCCTCAGAGTTGCTCACTCCTCTGAAGACCACACCTCTGCCCGCCACTGCTACCCACCTGCGCCACCCTAAAGCTGCCCACACCACCCTATCTGCAGCCCATGCCTCCGCTCACGCCTTGAGCATTTATCCACACCGCTGCGGCTCTCTCCTGGGATCTTAACATTGCAGCTCCACCATTAGCGTGAAGACACCCATGCAAATCACCCACAATCTTGCTCCACCATTGCAGATCATCTCCACACCGGCCGCTGCATCCTTAACTCCCAACACTAGCTCACCCACGAAACAACTCCCAACAGTGCTCTTACTCACTGCTAAAGACTTCACCCCACTCCACATTTCTTTGCCTCGACCCACACCAAATCTTGTCCCGACCAACCTCTGGGACACCAACCACTGGAATCCAAACACCGACCACCAGCAGATCACCTTCCATCACCGGTTCTACTCCTAACACCCTCAAACTCTCACACGAAGAAAGCGCGCGAATGAACCCAGCAGTTACGGAACAACACCGAAAAGCTAAACCGAGTTCACCCTCAAGCTCCACCTCGCAAAAGAACGCCGAGTGAAAGAACCTGGACAACCCCTCCAGAAGACAACACACCAAAACCCCCACAAGATCAGCTGAAACGGCCCGAAAACTCCAACAAAAACCACTCACTGCAGCACACCAAATACTTCTAGGTGGGAAAAGAATGGGGGATTCTGTGTGGATGGTATCTGATAAGCTATCAGAGCTATCCAATACATCGGTCTGAGATCAACCAAGCAATGACACTCAACTTACCAAGCGGCGGCGGCTATCGAGATACATCGGTCTGAGATCAACCAAACAGCAGCAACCAACTTACCAAACAGCAGCAGCAGCACGTCTAGCAGAGGAGATCATCACAGCAGAGAGCAGAGTTCAAAGCAGAGTTTAAGCTCCAAACAGAATTAGTTAGAGCAGTTAGTTTGCAGTTAGTTTGTTATGAATTAACCAGAGTTAGGTTACATTTTTGTTATATGTAAACTATAGTTTAGAAGTAGTTACGTATTCAATTTGTCTATAAATTTGTATGTACTGTACTCAAATGAAATATGGAATGAGAGAGTTTGTTATCTTCATATCTTCATCATGGTATCAGAGCTTGATTAGCTCTCACGAGCACAATCAAGATCCTTCAATGGCGAGTCCATCTTTATCTTCATCTATGTCAGATGCTTCCGCTAATCTGAGTTTGCTCTTGTCAAACTTGGTTCTTTGGTTACTGTTAAACTAGATTCCAGTAACTTCCTCATATGGAGAAGTCAGATGCAGAATGTGTTGCGTGCTACTGGTTTCCTTGGTTTTGTAACAGGTTCTATTCCATGTCCAACAATGGAAATTTTTGATAAATCTGGAACTTCATCTCCCAATCCAGTATATGAAGAATGGCAAAAGACTGATGCACATCTTCTAAGCTGTGTAACAGCCACGTTATCTTCTGCAGTGTACTCTTCTGTTCTTCATCTGCAAACAAGTCATCAAGTTTGGCAGTTTCTTGAAAGGAGATTTACTTCAGTTTCACGATCACATATTCATCAGTTAAAGAATCAGCTTCAAACAGTTCATAAGAAATCAACTTCCATGGCAGATTATCTCTCACAGATTAAGGAGATTTCAGATCAATTGGCCTTGGCTGGTACACCAGTCGATGATGAGGATTTAGTGTTTTTGACTTTGAAAGGCCTACCTGATGAATATGATTCCTTCAAAACCTCTATTCGAACAGGATCTGACGAAGTATCTATGGCAGATCTATGTTCCTTATTGTGTTCAGAGGAAATTCACGTTGAAACCAAATTGAAGCACTCATCTAATGATCATCTAAGTAGTGCTTACTCTGCAGTCAACAATTCTTCATTCTCCTCCAATAACACAGGTGAATCACATACCTCTTCGTTTGGTTTAAACAGAGGTTTTTCCAATCACAGAGGAAGATTTCAGTCCAGAGGTTCTAGAGGAGGCAGATTTCATAATTCACACGGTCGATACAATAACAGATCTCACAATACTCGAGGTCGAAGTGACTACTCCTCTCATGGTCCTATCTGTCAGATCTGTGGAAAATCAGGACACAGTGCTTTGGACTGTTGGTATAGGTTAGACACTACTTTCCAGTCTTCTACATCTCAGCCGAAGTCTTCACCACACTCTTATGCTGCCACAGTGCCTCATGCTTATGCTGCCACAGTGCCTCAGTCTTCAAAATCAGATATCCCTCCTTGGTACATTGACTCAGGTGCTACAAATCACTTAACTAATGACCTTTCTAATCTGCATCAGTTTCAACCTTATCAAGGTTTTGAACAAGTTCAAGTCGGTAATGGATCTGCTTTGCCCATTCATCATATTGGTAAGGGACTTTTGCCTACACCTACTTTTTCTTTTCAACTTTCTAATCTCCTCCATGTTCCTTCCATTTCCTCCAATCTCTTATCTGTTCATCAATTAACTAAGGATCACAATTGCCTTGTTATATTTGATGCTGACTCCTTTATCATTCAGGACAAACTCACGAGCAGGGTCCTGCATAGAGGATCTCATGTTCAAGGTCTTTACCAATTTACACCTTCATCTCCATCATATTCCTCTGCAACTTCCTCTGCAGCTCATCATACTACTACATCTCAATCATGTTCCTCTGCAACTCATCATACTACTACAACTCCTCATGTTTCTGCTATGCTATGGCATCAACGGCTAGGACATCCCTCTTCTCAAAAACTTCACCACTTGACTGCACATTTGCCTAATAAACCTCATATTGATAAAAATTTGTCTTGCTTAGATTGTAATATTTCTAAAAGTCATAGATTACCTTTCACATTGTCCAGCACTTCTGTTGATTGTCCTTTCTCACTTGTACATGCTGATGTATGGGGGCCATTTACTGTTAATAAAGCTCCTTTTCGATTCTTTGTCTTGTTTGTGGATGATTGTAGTCGTTTTACTTGGATATATCCTTTACATTACAAAAGTGAAGTATATGACAAGTTAGTTGAATTCAAAGCTTATGCTGAAACACAATTTCACACTCATCTTAAAATACTTCGAACCGATAGAGGAACTGAGTTTGTGAACAACAAAATTTCTTCTCTTTTATCTGCTCATGGTATTGTGCATCAAACTAGTTGTCCTTACACTCAAGCTCAAAATGGTGTCGCTGAGCGCAAACATCGCCATGTTATTGAAACAGCCATCACTCTTCTTCATCAGTCCTCTCTTCCCTTGCACTATCGGTTTGGTTTGATGCACGATTTGTGTATCTTATTAATAGAATGCCTAGTAGTGTTCTTTCTCATAAGTCTCCATTTGAAGTTCTATTCCATTCTCTTCCAGATTTTTCACTTCTCAAGGTTTTTGGATGTCAATGTTTTCCATGGCTTAACCTTACACAGTCCACAAACTTCAACCTAGGTCCATAGCTTGTGTGTTTTTAGGATATCATCCTACCATTAAAGGCTATCGGTGTCTCGATCCCCTTACTGGCAAAGTTTACATCTCTCGGCATGTTTTATTTAATGAATCTTGTTTTCCCTTTGCTATCTCCTCTCCTTTATCTTCTTCTTTGCCTACTCTTAATTCTTTTTTCTGGCCATGTTCATCTCATATTTCATCTTCTTCAAAGTCTCCTTCTCAATCCTATTCTAGCTCCTCTTCTCCATCAGCCGAGTCTTCTTCTTCTCTTCCTTTATGTTCCTCTCCAGCTCCTCATGCAATACCCATCCACTCCATTTCTATTGACTTACCCATTCCTCATTCTTCTAATATTCATCCTATGACTACTCGTTCCAAAACTCGATCTTTTGCTCTCATGCTACTTCGATTTTCTTGAATGAACCTTCCATCAAAGAGGCTCTTACTTCCTCTGTTTGGAGTTCTTTGCAATGCAAGAGGAGTTTCATGCTCTTCAACAACAACATACATGGGACCTTGTTTCTCTTCCACCTCACAAGGTGGCCATTGGTTGTAAATGGGTTTTAGCATTAAAAGAAATTCGATGGAGTGCGTGGCTCGCTATAAAGCTCGCTTGGTCGCTCTTGGTTACCTTCAACAAGAAGGTATTGATTATCAAGAAACATTTAGCCTGTTGCTAAACTCCCAACTATTCGGATTCTTTTGTGTATGGCTCTTCATCATCACCGGCCTATCAAACAATTGGACATATCTAACGCCTTTCTTCATGGGAAATTAGAGGAGGAAGTTTATATGTTGCAACCTCTGGTTTTATTCAATCTTCTTCTCGGTGTGCAAATTAAACAAAGCTTTATATGGTCTCAAACAAGCCCCTCGAGCTTGGTATTCTACTTTTGCTTCTTTCCTTATTTCTCAAGGCTTTACTAATAGTCGATCGATACTTCTCTCTTTGTTCATCATTCCTCTCTTTGGCCTCCTCCTTCTTGTTGTATATGTGGATGATATCTTGGTTCTGGCACAATTCTTCTCTAGTTTCTCATTTGATTACTCAGATGCATCAAGTGTTTTCCATGAAAGACTTGGGTTTTGTTTCATATTTTCCGGCATCTCTGTGAATTGTCAAGGAGCTGATTTTTCCTTTCTCAAGCTAAGTATACTCTTGACTGTTACACAAAGTCGGGCCTCACTTGATTGTAAACCTTGTGCCACTCCTTGACTCTCAAACCTCCTTCTACTTCTCATGATTCTCTTCCTTTTCCAACCCCTCTTTACCGTAGTCTTGTTGGTGGTCTCCAATATCTTACCCTTACTACTTGATATTTCCTTGGCTGTTAATCAGGCTTGCCAGTTTATGCATCTTCCTACCAATGGCCATTTTCAGTTAGTTAAACGGCTGTTCCGTTATATCAAAGGTACTCTTCATCATGGTCTCCGCTTTACGTCTGGTCCTTTTTCTCTTCATGCATTTTCCGATGCTAACTGGGCTGGTGACTGTCTTGATCGCAAATCAACTTCTGGGTATTGTGTGTTTCTCGGTCCTAATTTGATTTCTTGGTCTGCCAAGAAACAACCAACTGTTTCTCGTTCCTCCACTGAGGCCGAATATCGAGCTCTTGCCCATGCCACTACCGAAATTACTTGGTTACAGCAGCTTCTTAAAGACATGCACATTTTGTCTCCTACTATTCCTGACCTGTGGTGTGACAATCTATCGGCAATGGCCTTGGCCTCTAACCCTGTATTTCACTCTCGCTCTAAGCATATCGACATTGACTGTCATTTCATTCGTGAGAAGGTTCTTGCCAAGCACATTGCTCTTAAGTATATTTCCACTTCTGATCAGATTGCCGATATATTTACGAAACCTTTGGCTTCCTCCCGGTTTCACTATCTCAAAGACAAGCTGCTTGTGCTTCCTTGCCCCTTGACTGCGGAAAGTGATAAGCTATCGAGCTATCCAATACATCGAATCTGAGATCAACCAAGCAATGACACTCAACTTACCAAGCGGCGGCTGACTATCGAGATACATCGGTCTGAGATCAACCAAGCAATGACAACCAACTTACCAAACAGCAGCAGCAGCACGTCTAGCAGAGGAGATCATCACAGCAGAGAGCAGAGTTCAAAGCAGAGTTTAAGCTCCAAACAGAATTAGTTAGAGCAGTTAGTTTGCAGTTAGTTTGTTATGAATTAACCAGAGTTAGGTTACATTTTTGTTATATGTAAACTATAGTTTAGAAGTAGTTACGTATTCAATTTGTCTATAAATTTGTATGTACTGTACTCAAATGAAATATGGAATGAGAGAGTTTGTTATCTTCATATCTTCATCAGTATCACTGGAAGGTTGGCAGGTTTTTGGGGTTTGGAAGGTTGTCTGCTTTGTTTGTTTTATGCTCTTTTTTCTCGCTTTTGTTTTGTGCGTTGGTTTCTCACCAACTAGGAGGTTGGAGCTTTGTTTAGCTCCAAGCTCCTCTTTATTGATGTAAATCCCTTTTCCATCAATAAAGCCTTTTTTTTGCTGATCAAAAAAAAAAAGAATGGGGGATTCAAGTTTATTTAACGGAAAGACAACACACAAACACGCAAGAAGCTAGCCCAGCCGACCGCCATAGCCAAAGGCGGCGGCCGGCTGGCCCAAAAGAGAGGCCGGAGAGGAGGTTTTTAAAGAGAGAGAGAGAGAGAGAGGGGTTTATTAGACTCTTCAAAGCCAAACAAACTTAAAGAGAGACAAAATTTATTATTAGATAATACCAGCCGGACCTGATAAATGACCCCCCTTATTAAAAATACAAAATGAACTAATGAAATGATATATATTATTCACATGTTTATAAACAAATTTGAGGTACATTATTTGGCTCTTTGAAGAGATAAATAATTGTCCAATCAACAAAAAAAATAAAAAAATAAATTACAAATATATCTCTTGATATTTACTTAAAATATGGATTATCACTCATGATTTGGAAAATTACAAATACCTCTTTATCAAAAAAATTTATTTAACATAAGAAAAAATAAATTTTTGATTGCTCTCCAATATACAATAATAAAATTACTTAAATTATTAATTGAAATAAATTTCTAATATCATTGAATGTTAATTGACTTGATAATTTATCAATAAAATGGGTCATTTGTTAAGAAATTATAAATTTCAATGGGTGTGATGTAATTTTCAAAATCACAAAAGAGAAATTGTATTTTAAGTAAATCTTAAGGGGTGTATTTATAATTGGGAAATATAAGACTATAAATGTATTTTTGCTATAGATTAAACCACCTTTTTTACCAATTCCATATATTTTAACATTATATACTTTTTAAAATAGAGTTTGCTTTTTTCCTTTTTAACATTTTTTTTAAATCATAATAGTAAATGTCATTTATTTTTAAATGACATTTTTTTAAAATTTTTAAATGCTCTTTATTTTCAATCATAATTTAATTATATGATGAAAATAAAATGAATTTAAAAATTATAAGACAGTTAAATGCTAATATATATATATATATTAAAGAATTCATTAAAAAAAAGGCATATTATTTAATTATAATTGAAAATAAAAAGGTATTTAACAATTGAAAAAAAAAAAAAAAAAGAAGTCACGAATTATCATTTAAAAATAAACGACTTTTACTTTTATGATAAAAAAATTAAGAAAAAAACAAACAAAGAAACTCTATCTTGAAATTTATATAATATTAAAATAGAAAGAATTTGAGAAAATGATAGTTTAGTCTATAACAAAATACATTTATAGACTTTTATATTTTTTATGGTAGTGGAGGTGGTTGAGAAGATTTAATATATCCTTAACAAAAGTCCAGATCATTTTGCCGTGCCTTCTTGCGGCATTTCCTGCCATGGTTCAAAATGACATTGTTTTGAGTTTTTTATTTTATTTTTTATTTTTATTTTTTTTCCTTTTTTTTCCTTTCCCTATTTTCGTTGAGAGTTGAGAACCTAATCCATACACCACGGGGGCAGCAGCGAGCGAGGCCACGGAGACGGTGGTGAGGCTAAGCCGAGCAACGGAGGCAGCGAGGCCAAGCAACAGTGACAGAAGATGATCCGAACTCGTATATCTTATCCTCTCCTCACCACACCACATAAACACTCCTAAACCCTCTCATCTTTTCCTATTTTTGCTCCTCATTTTCTCTCTCTACAAGCCTCCCCGTTTCTATCTCTACAAATGCCATGCTTTTCAGAATTGTTTCGGCTTTCTCTCTCTTGAACCCTCATGGGGTTTATTTTCCTTTCTTGATTGATATTCAAAATCAAGTTCAATGGAAAATCTTTGAACTAGACTTCTCGCTGCTGTCGCCATCCTTTCACATTTATGCGGTTTGATTCAAACAATTTAAAATCAAAGTATTTGGTTTGGTTAGATCAGGCTTGAAGCATCAAATAGAACTTAATGATTGGCTAATCAGTCAAAATGGGGTTCACTAAAACTAATATAAACCCAAGAATGTAAATCACTAAGAAAAGAAGAAGAAGAAGAAGAAGAAAGTCCCATGAGGCCACGAATTTGGGTCAACAACAACGAACGGATGAGGATGAACGGCAACAACTAACAACAAAAGCAAAGTTTCCAAATCTCTGGACCCACTTGACTATTGAAGCTTTTGAGCGAGAGATTTATTAAAAAAAAAATCAATCATTTTGTTGTTTGACAAATCAATGTGATTCAATGAGTGAAGAACCAAAATGAGTTTTGAATTTCCTTCGATTTTGTTGCTTGAGATGGCTAGCAATCAACGATACCAGGTGAGAACGAATATTGTTGGACCTTGCCGCCGCCGCCTCAATCGTAGCCGACTCGTCGTGCTTGCGCCTACTACTCCGTTTCACCTCTGCTTTTCTCAATGGGTTAGGGTTCAAGCAAATGAGAGAGAAAGAAAAGGGGAATGAGAAAAAAAATAATTTTTTTTTTAATCAAAACGACGTCGTTTTGGCGACCATGGCATGAAGCACTGCAGGAGATCATGGCAGAGGACCCGGACTCCCTTAACAAGTGTTCTAAGGGGTTGTTAATAAAACCCCTTATAATTTGCCCAAAAAAAATAATAGTTACGAATTTGAATATGGCCTGAATTAAGCCTTGCCAAAGTTTATCAACTACTAAATGTCATTTGTGTTGGCCCTAGTTTATTAGTATTTATTGAGTAATTAATTTATCGTCTTTAAACACACTTGTTGAATTTAAAAATACATAAAAAAATATTAATTATGATAAGTCTAATTACATAGAAGATTTTACAAAAAGATTGAAAGAGCGTTTGAGTTTCGTAAATTCATTTCGAAATCGATTTCGGTGATCTAAATTATTTAATTTTTACAACTTGTTAATTAGAATTTTTATACAAAAAATCAGGATGATTGAATATCAGTAGTTATATGTTTGAAATATATTTGTTTTTATAAAAATGGTTGACAAATATAATTTCAAGAACAACCATCCATTTTTTGAATATAAATTTGATTCAAATATATAGCTAATGATATTCGATCATCTTGATTTTGCATAAATACTTTACTCAATGAGTCTTAAAAAGTGAACAATTCAAATAATTAAAATCGGTCCCAAAATAAGCCTACGAAGTCCAAACACTCTTTCAAATTGAGATGGCCAGCTTGAAACAAGCCAAACTCTTTACAAAAAGAGATAAATGTGAGATAATAGACTCTATGGGCTCCTTTGTGAATTGATTATTTTGGGATTTTTTGACTTTTTACAAAAATACATACAAAAAAATAGAGGGATTGATGTGACAATTCATAGTGACATTTTTATTTTTAGCTATTTCAGCCTATCACTACAAGAAATGTCACTTTTGGCTACCAACATATTGGTCGCCAAAAGTATAATTTTTAGTCGCCGAAACTATTTAGCTACTAAAATTTTTTGTCGCTAATATCGTCGCCCTTACCCTGTCGGCAATACAATTGGTGACTAAAATTTATTTGGTCACCGAAAGTGTACACATTTGGCTACTAATTTTAGTTTAGTCACCAAAAGGTATGTTTCCGCTACCAAAATATTAGTCGCCGAATGAGCATTTTTGGCTACCAACTTGTTGTGGTCGGGGAAAGCATTACTTTTAGCTACTAAATAATTGGTCGCCGAAAGTACACATTTGGCTACTAATTTTGGTTTAGTCTCCAAAAGGTATATTTCCGCTACCAAAATATTAGTCGCCGAATGATCATTTTTGGCTACTAACTTGTTGTGGTCGGGGAAAGAATTACTTTTAGCTACTAAATAATTGGTCGCCGAAAGTACACATTTGGCTACTACTTTTGGTTTAGTCGCTAAAAGGTATGTTTCTGCTACTAAAATATTAGTCACTAAATGTCCTATCATAATTTGAGAATAACCATTATAGACTAAACATTTTTGTCACCAATAGAGTACATATTTTTAGCGACTAATACTTTTTGTCGTTGTTACTTTTGCCTACTAAAAGTTTCGTAGCCAAAAGCCTCCTCTTCACTTTTTGCCACCAAACGTTTTAGTCGCCAAATGATACTATTTTTTTCCGTGACTAAAAAATTTAGTAGCGAATACTTTCTTTCTCTTGTTCTCAATTGTTTTAGCTACTAATTATTTGGTCACAAAAAATTAATGGGTTATGTTTTTGCTACTAAATTCTTAGTCACCAAAACATTTGAATATGTATTTAGCTACCAAAGTATTTGGTGGCCAAATACTCTAACATTTTTGTTTTTTGTTTTTTTTTTTTTTTTTTAAATAAAATTTTATAAACCACCTGTATTCATTAGTAATACAACATGTACCCTGTATAAACAATATAATCCATCAACGGTAAATATGTTATCAAGCATGCAACCATCCAAACAAATAATATAGAACGTCCAATTATATATATTACAAATTTCATAAAAACCAAGTCTGATCCCACGTCAATAATTTAAGTCCATACATGATACTGGAATAACCAAATTAATTATGCACCTACAACTTCTGTACCACAACAAAAATTATATTATGTACCACAAAACTATTTTGTACCACGTGCTATGTTCATTTCTACCAAATTAGCTGATATTTACTCTACCAAAAAATTATTTTGTACAAACCACTATATATACGGATAGAGATATAAAAACAATGCCCTCCCGTACTTGTCAACAAAAACATATCCACATTTGTATGTCCAAAAACATCTGCAAAAAAGAGGCAAAAAATCATTAGTTATGCGTGTAGTGGCACTTTTGGACTTATATATATATCATAATAATTTCAAACATTAAAAGACAAGAAGAGTAATATCTATTAACTAATGCAAGACATCCAAACATGGACCCATCATGAGTTCTTGTTTTAGCTTTTTAATCTCTAAATCTATATAAGTAAAATTTTAGTACTTAAATGTGAAAGTAAATTGTGTAGGTATTACGAAGTTACTGAAATTTTGGGTCTATTTAACATTTCATCCCAAAATTATTTGTTATAAAAATGTAAGAGAACCCATTATTACAATTTGTCTGGTATCCATAAAACTCACTATGCTTATGCTTTTGTGACCTCCATGAAGCTTCCAGTTACATTAAAATAGTGTTTTTGTGACTTGCACGGATGGAAATTAATATGGTCTTTTTTCATAAAATATTCTAATTTTCTCTGTATACTCATTGAAATTTTGGAAACGCTTTCCTTAAAGAAGAAACTAATTAGTGGGTTTATAGATGTAGATATGCTTCTGTTTGTGAATGAGTAATGCATTGGGTTCTTTATAGGCTTATGGGGACGAGCTATATAAGATTATGCTTAACTATTCTTCCATTACACCATCTAATTTTGATACGTATCTTCAATACTTAGCTTCTTTAGTCCTAAGTTCCCTGTGCTGTTGCTAAGGAATTATCCTCCCATCAGCCAAATCTTGAGGCCATGTTATATATATGAACTGTCTATTGTTCAACTGTTGTTGCACATTTTGTAGTGGTGATAGTTAAACTTATCAAATACACAATTGCGCCTAAACCTTAGCTGAACTTTACAAATCCATTGTTCGAATTTCCAAACGATTAGGTCAACAGGATATATCCTTCGTCACATTTAGTTCTTGCAAAATGGTGCCCCTTGAACCCTTTTTTTCGACTAAGTTTATGACATTTTCAACTCTAACTCCCAACGTACTTCTCCTACTTACATATCATCTGTCCCTACATGTCACATTTATCACCGGGAAGCTTTCCGTTACCAAAAAACACTGGCTCGGGGGCTGTTTTCCATTTTCGGCCCCCCAACCACTTTCTTCGACTAAGTGTATGACATTTGCAACTCTAACTCCCAACGTACTTGTCCTATTTACGTACCGTCTGTCCCTACATGTCACAATTATCACCGGGAAGCTTCCCGCTACGAGAAAACAGTGTTTCGGGGGCTGCTTTGCATTTTCGCCCCCCGAACACCTTTTTTCGACTACGTTTATGACATTTGCAACTCTAACTCCCAACGTAATTGTCCTATTTACGTACCGTCAATCTAATCATGTCACATTTATCACCGTGAAGTTGTATTCTGAAAACAGTGTTTCGGGCGCTATTTTTCATTTTCGGCCCCCGAACCCCTTTTTTCGACTAAGTTTATGACATTTTCAACTCTAATTCCCAATGTACGTGTCCTATTTACGTACCGTCTGTCCCTACATGTCACATTTATCACCGGGAAGCTTCCCGTTACGAGAAAACAGTGTTTCGGGGGCTGCTTTGCATTTTTGCCCCCGAACCCCTCTTTCCGACTAAGTTTATGACATTTGCAACTGTAACTCCCAACGTACTTGTCCTATTTATGTACCGTCTGTCCCTACATGTCACATTTATCACCGGGAAGCTTCCCGTTACAAGAAAACGGTGTTTCGGGGGCTATTTTTCATTTTCGGCCCCCGAACCCCTTTTTTCGACTAAGTTTATGACATTTTCAACTCTAACTCCCAACGTACTTGTCCTATTTACGTACCGTCTGTCCCTACATGTCACATTTATCACCGGGAAGTTTCCTATTACAAGAAAACAGTGTTTCGGGGGCTATTTTTCATTTTCGCCCCCCGAACCCCATTTTTCGACTAAGTTTATGACATTTTCAACTCTAATTCCCAACGTAGGTGTCCTATTTACGTACCGTCTGTCCCTATATGTTACATTTATCACCGGGAAGCTTCCCGTTACGAGAAAACAGTGTTTCGGGGGCTATTTTTCATTTTCGCCCCCCGAACCCATTTTTTCGACTAAGTTTATGACATTTTCAACTCTAATTCACAACGTAGGTGTCCTATTTACGTACCGTCTGTCCCTACATGTCACATTTGTCACCCGGAAGGTTACGATTACGTTTAAACAGTGGTTCGAGTTACTATTCAAAATACCGCTGTTGAAGTTTATATGTTACCCTAAACGAAGATTGAAATTCGCTATGTTTTTTTAACATGTTTCTACTATAGTTAATCTTAATCAAGTACATATTTTCAATACAAGTTCATTGTTAAGAAAACTCAATACCAAACTCTAGTAACTACACAAGAAATCAATTGCTAAAATAACTCCAAAATTGATGACATTTTCAACTCTTCAAGCGAACATATTTAAACAAATATAGTGTGACATTAATGAAATTGTTCTTACCAAAAAACAAACGTCGGATGCCCAACTTAGATTCCCAAGAATTGTGACAGTTTGGCGACTACATTATTAAGATGCTCGACCTTTGTATTTGTCTCCTCCCTTGCCTTTTGTCCCTCCTCCTGCTCTTTCAACATCTCATTGGATAATTGAATGCGCTCCTCTCGTTCTTTCAACAGCTCATTGTAACATCTCTCGCACTCCTCTCGCTCTTTCATTAACTCGTCATGATCTTTTTGCCGCTCCTCACGAAGTGCCTCCACCTCAGCTCGCATTGCCTCCATGTCCTTATCGTGTGCTCGTGTTGCAAATATGGTAGAGGGTTGTGGGCCACTCCCAAATCCAAGCAAGTACATTTTCTTCTGTCCAAGCACTTGCCTTGAAATCTCCTCTTGTGTCAATGGCGTCCCCGACTCGATGGCAGCCGCTTGTACATTGACCATCTCTTGCTGTCATTGGAAATAAATAAGACGAAAAAAACTTTGGCAACATATATGTATCATTGGATACTAAGTACAAGAAAATATTGAATACATATATTTCCTTGTCACATACTTACATGCAGCTCACGGCATTTCGGATGAATCCAGTTATTCGTTTTCTTTGAAGTGTGGCTGTCCTCATAGAACTTTGGGAAATCCAACTCTCCATCTTTTGCTACCTGTTAATTAACACATCAACGTATAAATCAATGACACTTTATGCACCAAATAAACAAATTTTCATTAACAGATTTTTACTGATTTGTCAGATTTGGAGAATTCTTTGGACACATTTTCATTAATTCTTTGAATGATTTGGAGACAATTTTAGATGATTCTTTGCCAGATTTGGAAATAGAGGCAGCAGTATTCTTGGACAGATTCAAAGAGATTATCATTAACAGATTTATAATTTCCAACAGATTTTTGCGAACACATTTGTTCAGATTTTCTCAAACAGATTCTGTCCAACAGAGTTTAACACATATATATATATATATATACATATATATATATGTATATCCAAACAACATATATATGTATATCACAACATAACATTTTTCATATCCAAACAACATATAATGGATTCAAATTTAAACAAAATCGAACTCACCATAGCAGCCATTGCGATAGGAAATGAACGAGACCCATTGGTATGATTGTACGGCAATTGACTCCTATTACTCTTGCCAGCTTTTGACCGTTTCTACACGCATAAGTCAAGCAAATAAACAAATTTTTGGTAAATATTAAGGCATATTACATTTTCACAAAAATGTGTGTACTCTATCTACTCTATTGTTTTACCTGGTAAGAAGCATCTTGCCATGCCACATCGATCAAATGCTTCCAATTATCTAAACTCACCCCTACGGGCGGATGACCATAGATGTCATCACGTGGAAGTCCCTCTAACAATTCGAACTCTTGCTTCAAGTTGTACCTCCAATCTTTGTACAACCCATAGGCCTTCTTATTCACAATCTCTTGTGCTTGTAAGTCATTGTGGAAATCGTCTCCAATTTGAAACTTGTCCTACAACCAAAACAAATTGAAATTGTAATCATTAAATATTAGTCTTTCTTATTAGCATACATAATACACTTACATCTTGTGGACAAGTAATATTACTTACAAGAACTCCTTGGATGACGGCAGCTTTTGTAGTCTCATCAAGATCCAGCCATGACTTCACATCTTTCAAAGGGCACAAGGTTCTAATTTGAATTCCTAGCTCGTTAGTTACTGGAGTGGCATACTTTCCAGTCATCGCATTCAGCTCACGATCGAAGTGAACATAACATTTTTCCCCTTTCTTGGCTCTAATTATTTTTTGTATGCCTTTGCCAAGTGTCGGTCCGCGTACACGTAGGGGCTTCGAAGTCCCTGTTAACAACATAACAACACGAAACTTGGCTAAAAATTGGCTACAAAAAAACAATGGCAATGGCATGTGCTAATTGACAATTTTGATACACTTTAATCTTACCTACACCACTCAGCTGCGTTTCGAATGGGGCTTGTGTCTCATCAGAATCAACCATTGGTTGGCTAGTGACATGCTGAGATGGTCCCACATTTTTTCGAACGAGGAGAACAGGAGATGGAGCAACGGGCAATCCTAAAGGAATAGCAACTGGCGAGTCTGTTTCTGGCTGCGTGAGTGTCTTCTTCCGAAGCCGACCAGTCTTTAATCCAGGAACCATTTTCCAGTCTGCAATAACACAAGTAACACTAGTAAGCATGATATGCCTGCTTTAAAATAAATTAGACAAAAATAATTTAGAAGTCATGAACTAACTCAACTAATACATGCTTAATTACATGATTTAGCATGATATACATAACTAAATTACACAAAAACAATAAAAATAAATAAAACTTCGGCACAGAAAAAGGAAGAGAAGGGATAAGTTAACCGACCTTGAACTATTTGTTTATCTGTTTAAGCTGATATGTTTGATCTTTGTTGATGAGTATTAAACTTCAATATATTTCAGATTTTTAAGTTTTCTTGCTGCCGATGAGTACTTTGCTTGTCGTCCCACACCTTTATCGTCACAAGCAAAAGAAATATGTAATTGACCATTAAGCATGGAATGATTATAAACTAAATGGTGCGATTACTTTTAGCACGCAATTACAGGTTGCTCGATGGTCCGATTAACTACAAATTATGTCCATGCACAGAGGGTGCAATTACAGTTCAACCGGTTGAACTTGGACCACAACATAAGTCCCATAGCTAAATTGCACAATGATGAAAAATATGTGGTACATTGAAAATAGTACAAGCTGGAAAAGGATTCATTGGCATATAGCATTGCACAACAATACATCAATTTTCATAATTTGAATTAACTGATAATATTTTCTTTTACTTTTCTCTCCCTGCTGCCTGCCAAAACAAATAAAGGAAAATAATTGAAATTTTTATTCTACTCTTTTATTTTATTGCTGTTAACTTTCTGCATCTTCTCCTTTTACTGGTGTTCAAATGAACTTCTTATATTATGATTCTGTCCTTTTGCACATTTCTTTCATTCCTCTCCATTAGGCACAAAAATTCACATTAAACAACAGTATCATTGAAATCAAATTATGCACCCTTAATGGATCATGTCAACACGTGTGTTTGATTCTTTGTGAAATGACGAAAATCAAATGGTATGTAAAATCAATTACATTAAAGACCATCGGCCTTCTTGGTTAAAAAAACACTTCTTGAAATACTATCGTAAAGCGAGCATAAGACAACTTGATTTTCTTTATGCAGTGATAAGTTTTACACTCAATGCACTCCCCTTGTCTTTGAGCCCTATTGGAAGAATATATTAGGTTTAGTTAAATCTAGTCATTGAATTACATAGAATATGCAGGATTTCTAGGAGATAAAAAAGACATATATAAGGGTAACATTTTCTAGAGGATTCAGAACTCCTAAAATGTTTGAAAGTGAATTATTAGAAGATCCTTTGCAATTGTGAAGTACATGGAAGGAAAATTAGCAAGACACGGCTTTCACATAGAGCCAGAGTAATATATAGGAAGTTCATTTATAAAATTAATGTTATTTCATTCCAAAGAGTGACACTAGTTTTCTGCTTCAAGCTCTTACAGTAAAAGTCTAGCCTTAGCACCGAAGGACATGTTCTGCCAAATACTAGCAGACCAAGGACCAATCAAAAAATTATTCTCAAGTGACCTGTAATCATGAATATCCTATCATTAAATTGGTTATTTGACAGGTTGCTGCACAAGACATGTTGGTAATCATGAATATCCTATCATTAAATTTCTTACATCACAATTTGCCCAAGTTGACTATTGATATGAATCTAGAAATTTTACGTGTGACTTTCATAATTCACTTAAAATAAGATGAAGCACCAAAAAAAAAAAGAATAGTAACTCCCAGAAAAGGCAACCCTCAACCCAAGGGAAGGTGTATATAGAAATTTGTATAGGTAAGAAATTACCAGCCTGTTACATACATTGTTGTCATACTTGTAGAAAGCCTATTTGATGGTATGGATCCAATGAGCTGATTCTGAAAAACAGATATCTGTAACAGTGGCCCAATTAGTAGTACAGCAATTATCAGCCCAAAAGCTTAAAGGAAATAAATACACTACAGTGAAAAAGTAAGTGGAGCCTAAGGAAAGGTAAATATTAGACAACCCTCGTGGAGTTGAACACTCCAACTTACAAATAACTAAGTGCTGGTATCCTCTTTGAGATCGTAGAGCTCCATTCAAGCCGCAATTTGTGAGACTTACGCCAAGTTGAATAAAAAGAAATAGCATAAATCAACCCTACTCGGTAAAGTGTGAACAAAGGTCAAAGTATTTGATCTAATAGTAAATAATTATAATACCAAAGCAGTACCAACATTTGAGTGGAATAATATGAAGTTGAATTTTGAGTTCAAAACCCAACCCTACTTGGTTCACTGTATGCCTTTCATTCCTTTGCGTTATTTCATAAGTGACTAGAGCCCAAAGCCATATACGAAAAGCAAAAACCAAAGCAAGAGCAACATTGCAAAAACAGTGAATTCAAACGTATCATAGGATTGAGAGCACCTACAGAGTATTTTTACACATTAATATCTTGATTGCGGCAATAATAGGTATCTATTTTATTTATTATCTTTTAAGTGGTTATACATCTAAATGAAGTGTGCTATGATTGTAACTAAGAAGCATAGCTCGATGGTTAGCTTGACAGACCACCCCATACAGTCTTATTTGAAGTCCTCAAACCAAGATCATGACAAGTTTGTTTTATAATAACATTAACCTACACAGCCCACCCCGTATAAGTTGGCCTTGCATTCATATCAGCCAGCTGTTATTTGTTCTGTGTTGATTGTTAGAATGTGTCCCACATCACTTGGTATTGTTCTATTTGTGCTAGTAATGGTTGTGGTTTCTCACCTTCTATTTTGGATGGATAATAATTAATGGATTTAAGATACCAGGGTTAGAAGCAAGGCATTTCTCTTCACTGAATAAAATCTCAAAAGCGACTCTGATGAAGACATTCTATAAATAGCACTTACAATTTCATAGTGTCGATAGGTTTCCATAAGAAGTGGAATCTCGACCTCGTTGAAATTGTTGTTGTCAAGTTATTTGCAAAGGAAAGCGAAACATTAATGAAATTAATTGTAATATTATGGTGATAATATTTTGTTCTATTGGTGTCATCAAAATGGAATATTGAATAGAGAAGGACCTAATGATACTTAGGGAAGGAACTTCTGATATCATAACTCGAATGTTGAACTCTGGTGGAAGATGTCCAGTTAAGTTGTTATTGTCCAACAGCCTGTATACATTGTGCCAATACATTGTGACTGAAAAAGTTACGTACACGTGGATATATAACACAGTGGAAAAACTAAACTCCACATTACTTTCTAATTATGTTCAGAATTTTCAGATTTCCAGATTATTCAAATTTCCAGATTTCAGATTTCCAGAATTAGCAAACCAAAGTGATTTCCAGATTTCAGATTTCCAGAATTTTCAGATTACTAGATTTTCTTATTATCACTATTGAATTTTCATAATAATAGAAGTTTGACGAGCACCAATTGTTCCAAAATAAATAAAACAGAACTCATTCATTATAAACAAAATATACTATCGGTTAACGTTGGTATATGAGTAAAAATCTGTCAAAAATAGAAGAACTATGTATTGAAATGCTAATCCTTTTGATATCATTAGATCTTTAACGAATACCTATTTTTATTTGGGTAAGAAAACTGCTCAGTAAAAGTGTATGAGAGTATTTATGATTTTTATTTTCTTAAAAAAAAAAAATTGCAGTTGGCGAGAACAAAACTCATTCATCATATACGAAATGCAGTTTGTTATCTTTAAAACAAAACTCATTCATCATATACCAATTGTTTCAAAACATATTTTTTTTGATCGGCAAAACAAACTCTTTATTGATGAGAACATACGAAGGATGAACGAGTACATCAATAAAGAGGAGCTTGGAGCTAACACAAGCTCCAAGCTCCAGTTGGTGAGTTGATCGATCTATCTACAAAACCATGAAATACCAACAACAAAGCATAAACATAGCAGAGGGCAGCCCCAAACTTGAACCCAACTACATCCACACGGTAGCATCACAACAAAACCCATTGCAAAAGCAGGCGACAACTGAGACAAAACCGGCTTCTGACCCAGGCGGCCATACCAGCATAGCTGCAGCCAAACAAATGCAGACCAGCGCAGAGCTTCCTATATCAGATGCCTTCCACCAAAAGGCACCCTTCAGTTACATTCCAGGGGTGCACTGACCCATCCGTTACAATCAGAGATCATAACACATCAGATCCAATACACCCTTCCAACACCAATAGCAAGACAAAAACAAAACACCGCAATGCAACAGTTGAGCACCATTCCATTTGACAGCTGCCCAACAAAACACCACATTTACAGTAGGCCACCCATTTGACAAGAGCTCCAGAGAATGTACTCCAGGTCTCCTCAGAAAACATTGTACTTGACACAGTAAGCAGCAGATAGATACCAAAACTACACCATAAACTTCACTACCAAAGATACACCAAAAATACCTCCCACTTCATTCTGGACAACATCAAGCTACACCTCAAATTATGGCATGAACTAAAGCATGATATACATCAAGATTCGACATCAACATCTGTATCAAAATCACTTTGTAGGTCATATTCTTCGTCTGTGTCGTCACACTCCCTCATTAATCCATCTTCATCATCACAGATGAAGGCATCATCTGTAACACCCTTGGCTTCTACCCCTCTGACAGATTGCAAAACTTCCATGGGAATAATTTCAGATTCAATATCATCTCGACACAAAACCACATCATCATCAATAGCCATAGCAGGTACGACCGCGGTGGTTTCTTCTTGTTGGAACACATCATTAGGTTGTACGACATCCATCTCTGGCACATCCCAAATTCCTCGATGTTGGAACTTTTCAACGACTCTCCAATTGGTACCTAATTTGGTGTCATTAACATAGAATACTTGTTCAACTTGACTTGGTAATACAAATGAGTCATCTTTGTACCATCGACTTGTTACATCAACTGTTGTGAAATGTGGTTCTACACGCATAGTTCTACTACTACCCTTTGTTAAACCATTCACATTGGAACAATACAATCCGACGTCTGAACAAATAGTTCAGTTCCCACACTCTGCACAAGTGTCCATAGAAGTGTATCAATTGCCCTTCATGCTCCCCTTCCACGACTAATCCACTATTCTGACTTTTCCGACGGTTGTCACGATCGATAGTATGATAACGGACACCATTATAAATACATCCTGAATATGTGTTCACTAAGCCACTAGGACCATTGGCTAATGACCACATATCATCAGTTGCTTCAGGGGAAACTTGGCTCCGCAATTCATTCATCCACATGAAGAACATGTGTCACGTTACTAGCATGCGTGACATTTACGTAATGTACGATCTATGGTAGGATATGAGAATAGTAGCTTACATGATCTTTGAACCATTTCGGAAATTCTTTCCGATGTCTGTTTTCAATGTCGAACACACCGGCTCTTTGGTGTAACAAGTTCTTGTCCTCCCTAGTTACAAGAAATGCAATTCAAAAATATTTACTAAGATAAAGAATAATCAATTCACAACTTTATGACATTGTAAATACATTTGAAGGATTCATACTCTACGTGTTTATCCACTTCTGTGCTATTGTGTAGGACAAACCAATGAGCTAACTCGCGTTCAGCTACGGACACATCGGATGCCCTTGTCATTAGACCAAAGGGACGTCTGATTTAGTGAATACCGCCAAGCCTGGGCCACGGTCACCCATGTCATAATTCCTTTTTGGGCGGTTAAACAATGTTTCAACTCCATCCAAATACATTGAACAAAATGTTGTACATTCTTTGGAAATGTCAGCCTCGGCAATAGAACCTTCAGGATGAGCTTTGTTGGCCACAAACCCTTTTAAACGGCCAAGCAACCTAAATCGCAAGTCGATGACAATGTTATACTGCAATCTTTATATTAGCGATGAAAGCGTTAATTACAATTTGTGACACTACAAAAGTGAGTTAATACCTCTCAATTGGGTACATCCATCGATATTGCTGGGCCTCCAAGCATAGCTTCTCGAGGCAAGTGAATTGCCAAGTGGACCATGACATCAAAAAAGCGGCGGAAAATCATCTCAAGCTTACAAAGTATGAGTACGATTTGTTCATCCAATTTATTCAAATCAACGCCTCAATGTCTTTGAACACAATTGTTTGAAGAAATTTCCCAACTCAAAAGTGTCGTTCGATTTCCTTATTAAGGTAGCCACGCATCCCAATTGGAAGAAGTCATTGTATAAGGACATGACTGTCATGACTTTTAAGGCGGATAATTTTCATTTGTTTGAGCGGTCACGCAATTGGAGATATTTGCTGCATAGCCATCAGGGTACTTCATTGATTTCAAGAAATCACAAAAGCCTTCTCTCTCTTTCACAGACAATGTGTACAATGCGGGAGGCTTTTCAAAGGACCCATTAGAACGCCTCTTCAAGTGTAACTCTTTACGTATGTTCATGTCCTCCAAATCTAAGCGTGCTTTGTCCGTGTCCTTGTTCTTTCCATCTACGCTCAAAAGTGTCCCAACGACATTGTCACATATATTCTTTTCAATATGCATGACATCAAGGTTATGTCGAAGCATCAACGTCTTCCAATAGGGCAACTCAAGCATAATGCTTCTCTTGCTCCAATTCAAATTTCGATGTTCATTCCTATGTCGTTTTCGATTTTGTGGGTGCTTTCCATACGGCTTGTAAGTCCCAGATTCAATTTGCTCTAGTATTTGGTCCCCCGATAAGTCCAAAGGTTTGGACCTATGCTCCGTTTGACCATTGAAGAGCTTACTTGTTCTCCAAGTGTGGTTCTCAGGCAAGTGGCGACGAGCACCCATATACCCTATTTTACTCCGTAATCCCTGGGACGATGCATTATTGTTACAATTAGGGCAAGCCAAGTAACCCTTTGTACTCCACCCTGACATGTTACCGTACGCAGGGAAGTCATTTATGGTCCACATTACCGCCGCATGCATTCTAAAAATTTGCCCCTTCGATGCATCATATGTTTGCACACCATGCTCCCACAAATTCTTCAATTCTTCTATTAATGGTTGCAAGTAAACATCAATGTCTCTTCCAGGTGCAGAACGTCCTGGAATAAGCAATGACATCATGCAATATGGCTCTTTCATGCACTTCCACGGCGGGAGATTGTAGGGCATTAAGATTACGGGCCACATACTATATGATGTGCTCATATTTCCAAATGGATTGAAACCATCTGTTGCCAGCCCCAGCCTTACATTTCGAGCGTCATCAGAAAATGTCGGATGTTGCTTATCAAAGTCCTTCCATGCTTGACCATCGGCCGGGTGCCTTAATATGTCATCATCCACACGCTTTTCATTGTGCCATCTCATATCTGCGGCTGTTTTTTCGGACATATATAGTCTTTTCAACCTCGGTGTCAAAGGAAAGTACCGCAATACCTTGTGTGGAATCTTTTTACCACCATCATCGTTCAACTTGTATCTACACGCGTCACATGTAGGGCATTTCTCCAGATTAGCACTCTCCTTCCAAAATAGTGCACAATCATTCTTGCATGAATGAATTGTTTCATATCCCAAGCCTAAGTCACGTAAGAACTTCTTAGCATCATACAGTGTCCATGGAATTGTTTGATCACATTCTGGTAGAATGTCCTTGAATACCTGCATGACCATATTGAATGACTTGTTGCTCCATTTGTTGTACACCTTCACATGAAGCATCTTAATCACGAATGATAACACAGAAAACTTTTCACATGTGGGGTAAACTTTGCATTGTGCATCTTTGAATAACCTAATGAACTTATGCAAATCCTCCCTCTCCAAACCATTAGGTTCCTCGTCGGTATGATCATCCATAAGACCACTCACGTAAATTTCTTCCAACATAATAGGCAACTCATCCATGGGCGGATCATCGATATCGGTCATACATTCGCCACTACCTTGACATTGGTCATTTGATACACTAGGACGAGACACGGGAACATGTTCGCCGTGGTGCACCCAAGTTATATACGAAGATGACATTCCTCTTCGGATCAAGTGCATCCACACAACTTGTCTGCTATATTTTGTGCCATTAATGCAATCGACACACGGACACCTAATTTCATCATCTACGCCTACATTTGCCGTAGCAAAATCAAGGAATGACTTCACCCCTTGTTGATACTCTTTACTTGTCAACCTATTATTTATCGTCATCCAACTCTTGTCCATTTTGTCACCTACAACTCACACAAAGATTAACCAAGGAACAAATGAGAACACGCATTTCAAGTTGAGATATATTATGTTGTTTTTCATTCATTGTTTGGCTTGTCACATAAATATGTTTTAGGGTGGGACTTTATGACACGATTTGTTCTAAAACAATGCGTAATTATGGAAGTTAATTTTAGGATTGACCCGTAATTTTGGAGCACTAGATAGCATAACTAGTAGAGCACTAGTACTACTGAAAGCATATGGTCAATAATAGAATGATATATCAAAAGAATCAAAACCATTTTCATGCTCTCAACAGTGTGTGTGCATGACATGAGAAGCATTTTATGGTCACTGAATTGCATTAATAAATTGCATTAATAATGCACTCACATAGACAAAAAACATTACAGTAGAACAGAACAAAAAAAAAATTACATAAAAAAAAATTACACTCACAGAACACTAAATTGCATTAATAATATTGCTTTTGGGATGAACTGCACATTTTCATGTGAACAGTCAATGTGATCTCTTAATTTCCACAATTTAGTCAATGCAAATTGAAAAGCAAAAGTAAGCCAATGGAATTCAGACAGCAGATCCTAAACATTTTGCAAATGGGAGTTCCTATTGTGTCCAACAAAGCAATCCAATCATATGCTAGCCCTTACAACTTCACTATCAATGAGCATAACCATAAAATAGAACTATACAAGGAGATAGCATAAACAGACCAGTTGGTCCACGTAAGGACTGCTGTGTAGGGAATTAAATAGCAATGCAGAATCTTTGTGGCGAAAGAAGATAGCAAGTCCTTTAAGGCTTGGGTTGTGATGTGAAACTCACTAAAAGAGGGAGGCAAAGGCTAGTGAGATTGCCAAAAATAAAAAATAAAAAAATAGAGGAAATTAGACATAAGAGTCAAGTTCGAATAAATTGGATGACTATTTTGTGAGATGAGGTTAAGCAAAATGTGATTATTAGCTTAGGCCAATCGAGATGATGTTGAGCAACAACACGAAATTGGTTGGCACTGCTTTCCATCATTGCGATCTTAGGGTTTACGTGGCGAGAATGTGTGGTGGGAAAGCTACTGAGAAGAATATTTGAGACAGAGCGACCAAAAGAAAAACGAAGAGAGTAGAAAAATTACTTGGTGCTTCCGGGACTCGTAGATAGTGTTGTGGATCTGGAGTTGCTTATGGATAGTTCACAAATATGTAGAGGTCACTTGTGCTACTGGGGAGTGCTCCACATTATTCTTGAGTGACTACTTCAGAAAAACTTCAACGTCTGTCACGTTATAGACAAAACAAAATGTAACGAAACAGGACAGCTAATTAGCATAAAGTAAGCAGGAAAAGAATTGAGCGAAATAAAGAAGCAAGAACAAATGAAATCATAGAAAACAATAAATCATGCAGTTGCAGACCAACAACGAAAAGAATAAGAAACATAAGCTATTTGTTTAGGTCCTTAAACCATTTTGAATGAACTTATTCTTATTTGGTTAGTAAGTAAAGAAACCTGGAGTAAATTGTGTATGGTTAATCCCTCAAATCGTAGTTTTGCAAATCCCATTCGGAAGGCAGTGCATGACCTATGACAAATTTTTTTTTGGCAATTAAACATTCACACACAACTCTCCAAAAATGAAATTACAAAGTAATTCTTTAAATGAAAGTTCTTTTTTAATCTAAATTTGGAAATTTCCAAAAATATTAAAATTTGCACATGAAACACTTGCATTTGTTCTCCTTTTGGCTAAATAATTATATTACTCAAATCAAAAGTATCATTTACCTTTTATAATAGTTTTGCAGGACACAATGACAGCGAAAGCTCAGTGGTGACCCGTAGTTTTGCTTTTGGGGCTAACAATGAGCTTTGTTTACAGAGATACTAACTACAGACATTTTTATCAATGATGTCCTACAGATGCTTTCATTCAAGTTAAATTCTGAGAGACCTTGACCAGTCCTTTATAATTGATGACCATTTAATTTTTCACTCATCTCTTAGGACCAAAAATATTGGGTGATTAGTGGGGACGAACAATGTCATGAACACCCAAAAGAAAAAGAAAAAAAAAAACAAAAAAAAAAAGAGAAGGGGTTTTAAGCACTTATATACGTAATTACAGCTCATGAGACAAAAATTATAGGATGGTCAAAAAGAATGGGCTGATCATAAAAGGCCTAAGAAAACCAAAAAGAAGTCCCTCTAATTAGATTGGTATACATAGATTGGACGAAATTGCTTGATTTATAGATTGGTATACATACTAGTACTACAAGACATTGCCCTAGTATTTGTAGCAAATTCGTTGATTCATCCCAAGCATGTGTAAACATAAATAATTTCAATCACATTTCAATAACAATGCCCTAAATTCAATCAGATTTCAATAACAATGCCCATAATTTCAATTCAATCAATCACATGCCCTAAGTTTTCAATTCAATCACATTTCAATATCAATAACTATATTTTCAGCATTTCCCTTAAAATAATTTCTGTGTGTTTTCACATATATATATAACTATATATATATATATATATATATATATGTGTGTGTGTGTTTAAACAGAGACAGAGGCAAAGAGAGTGAAATCGAGAGGGAGATGCAGAGAGAGGGAGAGACAGATGCGAAATGGAGGACATACCTGGAAAGGAGTTTGGGGGATGATCCAGCAAGCCTTGCGATGGAGAAAAAGCTGTGGAGAAGAGGGCGGAGGCGTGAGTGAGATAGAGAGAGAGCGAGAGAAAGAGGAAAACCGAGAGGCCTCTATGAGAAGGAGACTAACGATCGAGAGGGAGATACAGAGAGATAGAGAGAGAGAGCGAGAGAGAGAGAGGACATACCTGGGAGGGAGTTCGGGGGATGAACCAGATATTTGCAAAGGAGACAGAGCAGAATCGACAGGAGTGCGAGAGGGAGGAAATGGTCGCTTTGGAAACAAAAAGTAAAACAAATAAGTTATTATTGACCAAAATAAAGCTTCGCGCTAATAAATTTAATATTCCTCCAAAATTTTGTGGCACGCTTGGCTACCTAACTATAGTCGCCCAAACAAAGAGTATTTTACGACCAATTTACAATTAGTAGCCAAAATTTAAATAAATACGAAATAAACAAATTATAAATTTATTTTCCGCGACAAACATCATATTTAGTCGGTGAAAAGTATATTTTTAACGACTAAAACGTAGTTATAACAATGAACAATTTAATTAAATTTAGTAAATAAATTATGCTTAATTTAAATTAAAATTAAATTAAATTTAACGAAAGGGTTAAATTAACGAATCTGTTTAATTTAAATTTAAAATTAACGAATGAGAATTTAACGAATAAATGCATACAAACAATTTTTGATGAACGAATGAGAATTTAACCACAATATATCTCATCAATAAATGCATACAAACAATTTTTGATTATATCAGATTATATCCAAAGAATTTAACCAGAATTTAACCAGATTATATCCAATTTATATAAATGCATAAAAAGAAAATAAAATATATACATATATACAGTGGGCCCGGTGGATGAGACACTCCTCTATCAGATGTGATGCTCGGGTTCAAGTCTGACAACTGAATGATGCAGTGCCCCCTTCCCCTATAGTTGTTTGTGAGAGTCTTGGTGTAATTAACCCTAATAACAATGAGCAATATACTTACAAAAAAATTAAATGAACAACAACTAAGAAATTAGAATGGAAAGGTAAACTAGCAAGGGAAAAAGAAATGTTACTGTGAAAAGCACACGCTTCTTGGACATCCCTAACAGCAGCTTGTTCAACTATGTTCCTCACAAGAAACCTCTTGATAGCTTTGTCCTAATAAATAAAAAGATCCAAAACTAATATCAACAACAATTTCAATCACTAGCACAGCTAAAAAAATAATCATCCAACTGCTTCAATTAACCTAAATGTAAGTTTCAAACTCACTTGGGTTCTTCTCATCTTCGAACATATCATGGACACATACTCCTCCTTAAAGTAAAAAAGTGAAAACATTATTTTTGATGAAAACTCAAGCTCAAAATAAATCACTAAGCAGGTCCTCAGCAAGGATTTTTTTATTAACATAGAACAAATGACAAATTGAGTTGATGTAGAAATCTGATTATAATTGAGTTGAAGAGTGGTAAGTGAGAGAGAGAGAGACAGACAGAGAGACAGACAGAGAAAGAGATAGAGAGAGACATATAGAAAAATAGAGAGAAACAAGAGATGAGAGAGATATATAGAAAGAGAGCGAGAAGAGATGAACGAGAGAGAGAATAGAAAAATAGAGAGATAGATAGAAGAGAGATAAGTGAGAGAGACAGAGAGAGAGAAAAGAGAGATGAGCGAAATAGAGAGAAGAGAGATGAGCGAGAGAGACATAGAGAGAAGACAAATGAGAGAGATAGAGAGAAGAAAGATGAACGAAAGACAAAATGACGGATAGACAAACAGATAGAGAAAGAAGAAGAATGATGAGTGAAAGAGAGAAAGAGAAGAGTGGTGGTAGTTGGTGGCATTTGCGAGTGGTAAATGTGGTAGAGAAGATGGGTGAGAGAGAGAGATGAGTGAGAGACGAATAGAGAAAAGAGATAGAGAGACAGAGAAAGAGACAGAGTGATGAGCGAGAAAGAGACAAAGTGGTCGCTAAAAGTGCATTTTCTTGTAGTAGATCGATAAATCGAAAGAGATCTCAATAAATAAAGAAGACAGATAATTCAAAACTCTTTTCAAAACTTAATTCAAATCAATTTTTTAAATATTTTACAAATTTAAATATTTTAAAAATATTTTAATTTTGTGAGAGACAGATAAAGAAGAGAGATAGATAGAGAGACAGAGATAGAGTGATGAGCGAGAGAGAAAGACAGACAAAGTGGTTGCTAAAAGTGTATTTTCTTATAGTGGATCGATAAATCGAGAAGGAGCTCGATAAATAGAGAAGATAGGAGGAAGAGAGTGAGCAAGGCGGCATACAAGGGAGGAGGGAAGACAAATAGACAAGTAGACAGAGAGAGAGAAGATTGATGAGTGGAAGAGAGATAAGGAGAGAGAGATAGATAGAAAAAGAGATAGAGAGAGATAGATAGAAAAAGAGATAGAGAGAGATAGAGGGAGAGATAAAAAGAGAGAGAGAGAGAGAGAGAGAGAGAGAGAGAGAGAAACAAGAGATGAGCAAGAGATAAACAAAAAGAGAGAGAAAAAAAGCGAAAAGAGATGAGTGAGAGAGAGAGAGAGAGACACAGAAAAAAAAAGAGACAGAGAGAGAAGAGAAATGGACGAGAGAGATAGAAATATATTTAAATAAAATTCAATGGGTAAAAAATATATTAAAAGTAACAAAAAAATTCAAATAAAAGTAACAAATATATTAAAATGATATTTAAATAAAAATATAAGTAATAAAATTATAAATTATCTTAAATATTTGTCCTAATATTTTTTTTTACTGAAAAATATAATCACAAATTGAGCTTTTAATTTTATATTCTTATATTTTATATTTTATATATAAGAAAATAAGAAAGAAAATAAAAAAAAATAAGGAAAAAATTTTAAAAAAAATTCTGAGTCAGCTCAACCTGTTAATTAATTTTTTTTTATGTAATATTTTATTTAATTTCATTATTTAAATTCTGCCACAAAATATTTAAATTTTGTTGATGTTTTATTTTATTTAATTTCATTATTTAATTATTAATATTTTTAAAAATAAATTTAATTAAAATTTTAAAGGCAAAAATAACATATATTAATTTTTTATTAAAACATTTGCCGACTAACGGATTTGGTAGCCAAATGTATATTTACAGTGACTAAAATCATGTTGTCGCTGAAAATCATGTTTTCCCGACTAAATGTTTAGTCGCTAAACACAAAAATTAATATTTTATTAAAACATTTGCCGACCAACGGATTTGGTAGCCAAATGTGTACCAACAGCGACTAAAAGAATTTTTGTCGCTGAAAATCATGTTTTCCCGACTAAATTTTTAGTCGCCAAAGACAGAAAATAATTTTTTATTAAAACATTTGCCGACCAACGTATTTGGTAGCCAAATTCATACCTACGGCGACTAAAAAAATTTTTTGTCGCCAATTTCTGCCATTTTTGCCGACTAAATTTATTTTAGTCGCCAATTGTGATATCTTTAGCTACTAATTTTTTTTAGTCGCCAATAATCAATATTCCCCGACTAAAAATAATTAGTAGCTAAAAATTTGACTTTTGCCGACTAAATTTATTTTTGGTAGCCAAATCCGTAACTTTTGGCGACTAAATTTGTTTTAGTCGCCAAAAGTGGTCGCTGTAGGTGTCTTTTCCTGTAGTGTATTGTGGATCTCACTCATGTGGTTTCACATCTTTGTCTCATATATGTATTCAACATTCTAGTATATTAATAAAGAAACCCTTCGTTGCACACCACTTATAGGATGTGTACTATATATACTTTTATTACGCATTTTTCTACTACATATTATGTATTTTTTGACAAATGTTATGTATTTTTTTGGTAGAATCACAATAATTTGTTATGCAAAAATAAAATCACACATTTTTGTTGTAATATTACATATTTTTATGATGACATTACACTTTTTTTTTCCCCTTTTTTTGGTAATGTACCAAAAAAATGCCTAATATTATCACAAAATATATAATTTTATATTTTAACCACAAAGTATAGTAACTTTATCAAAAACAAAAACAAAAAATTATATATATATATGTAACATTTTTCTTTAATACAAAACCGGCGTAGGAACCCAGGGTCTATTGAAGTGTTAACTCAACCTGAATTTCGTAGCCTTAATTCGGAAGGACCTTTAGCAGAACAACTAAATACAACTTGTATAATTGTTAATGATGTTCCTTTTGATGTTGATTTTCAGGAATATAAAATCATGGTGGATGGATCTTGGAGACACGAAGACGGCATAGTCGGATGTGCTTCAGTATGCTACAATGGGAGGCATGATCCAAGAGTGCAGCAAGCTTGCCGATTGCACTTACCATAAACACTTGCGGCAAAGGCCACATCGTGTCAAAGCCATACACTGGGCGAAGGAATAGAAAATGACAAGCGTCTCAATATGTACTGACTCCCAAGTTTTAGTGGATGTGTTATGTCATAAAATCTGACATTTTTGGTCCTCTACTACTACTATAGAGGACATATGGTTATGTTGTAAGCTTTTTGATTTTCTTAGTATGCCTAAAGTTAGTCAGACAATGGTCAAGCCAGCGCATGACTTGACTTGATCTGTAAATAACTTTCCTATTTAATATTTCAATAAAATGATGTCTATTATTACTAACCCAAGAGGTGCTTTTTCCATTTCAAATTTGCACCTCTCTCTCTCTCTCTCTCTCTACAAACTTCTCAGGTCTCAAACTCTCTCTCCTGAGAGATCTCTTTCTCTTTTCCTCTCCTTCCCCCTCTCCCTCGGCTACCACCGACAACAACTCTCCACTGCTATGTCGCCTCCACCGCTACGTCGCCTCCATCATTGCGTCGCCTCCGATCTCCATCGACAACAACTCTTCATCTCTTCTCCCGCCACGGTGCCTCCGTCCTCCATCGTAAAAAAAGAGATGAGTTTTTGAAATGGGTTTGGATTTGTGTGTGTTTGGATTTGTTAAGATAATCAATTGGTTTTGAATTGGACATGGGGGGTTTGCTTTTGGTTCAAAAATGTTGAAAGATTTGGTATTTGTTTTCAGAAATCTCACCAAAGATCTTAACGATATTTAATATGGCCATGATTTTTGGGTTTTATATGTGTATATCTATGAACTTTCTTTTTCTCTTTTGAAAAGTTTTTGACATTATACTTTAACTACGTGTCTCTTTCCAGTTATGATATTAAGAAAATGTATGAAACTATGGACTTAAAAGGAATGTATGAAGATGAGTTGCTTATAGTGATTATTGCATTTTGGCTTCCCATCTTACTTTGTTATTGTCTACTGCATAAATTTTTTTATTGTAGAAGTTGAGATGGATATTAGCATCCATATTTCGTCAATCATGCAAATTTGATTTGATTGCCTGTTCTTGTGGTATATTGACCAATATAATTGTCTGATATCTTTTGACTAACAGAATTAATTTGTTTTTTGGAGTTTCGGTTGTGGTTTTTTTAAGATCATGTTGGAATAGATTGGTTTTTAGGCTTACAGATGAGCATTTGGAATTCCAGTTACATACTTTGGCAACCTGAGAAAATTGGAAAGAGTATGAAATGCTTGTGGTGGTACTATAGAAAATGATAAAATGAAGCCTGGACATGTTTGTCTCAGTAGGTGCTTACTCATAATGCATAATGATGTGTAGTAGTTGGATAACCAACCTTTGTGTGTTATTTTGGTTATTTTGGTTATTTTTTTGGTTATTTTGGTCTGGGCTAAAAGCTTCCTTTTTGTACCCCACGGGGCATGGATGCTTGGAAATTTCGATTTTGGGGATGTTTGGGTTTGTGTTTTCTAAATCTTAATCCATATATTCAATGGAATCACACTTGATATACATCAATTTGGTTTGTGTTTCTAAGATTTGGGTTTCGATTTGTTTTTCTAAGATTTGGTTTTTTTAAACATTAAAACTGATAAGGGGAGAGAATGGGTGTTGATTTCCTATGAGAGGAGAGAATGAGAAAGATAGACCTTTCTGGAGAGATTAGAAAGAGAAAATGGGAAAGATGGAAAGGAAGAATGAGTGGGAGACAGTGCAGAGAGGTTACGGGTCACCCGGCACAACACCACACAAAAAAAAGTGGGTTTAAATTTTTTTTTTTTTAAAATCCACTCTTTTTAAAAAAATGTTTGTAGAAAATGTTGGTTTTTTTTTTTTTTTTTTTTGTGGTTAAATTTAAACTCAAAATTTAAATGGAGTTTAAATTGAGTTCTGTTAAAAAAAGTTGTGAATTTAAATTTGTATGAAAATTGAGTTTATGAGTTATGTTTATGTAGAAAATGTTTTTTTTTTTTTGGTAGATAAATTTAAACTCAAAATTTAAATTAGGTTTAAATTAGGTTATGTTAAAAAAATGATCAAAAAAGTAAATTTTGAGAAAGAAAGGAGAAATAATGGGAGTGTGTGATTTCTTCAAAAACTGAAAAGAAGTGTTTTTTTACTAATAGAATTTTGACTTCAAATACTTATAATAAATTATATTTTTTCGTTTTTACTTTAATTTTATTGTTGTGTATTTATGTTTGGGTACTTTTACAAAATTCATTTCAAAGTTAATAAATTTGATAAATTACATTTTAAATCAATACTTTTAAATTTAATTATATTTTAATCTTATAATTAATTTAGACATGGATATACACTAGGTGACCCATTACTTTTATGAGTGATAAATTTTTAAATCTCCAAACCAACCCTGGGGACTTGCCTAGTTAGAATCTATTGCTAAATAAATCAGTAGTTTGAAGGTGTTAAAATCTGAAAGTGTTAGAATCTATTGCAAGATAAATTATGGTTGTTGCCAAGGATAGTTAAACTTTTTGAGCACTTTCAAGTTGTTGTAAGCTTTAAAGGCTCTGGAAATTGGTTTATCAAAACAAAGACCATGCGGGGCGAAATGTGATTGGCTAGATGGAAAAAGCAAGCAAGAAAGGCGATAGAGAATGAAGTCAAGAGCTTTGGGTGACCCACCACCAACCAAGGAAGGGGGTCCGAAAATTCCACGACTTTTGAGAAACCACAATACTATATTTATTATTATTATTATTTTTAGAATCTTAATTTATTTAGCTTTTATTGTTTGTTGGACAAACTACTAAATTGAAATTCTTAAACAACATAACAATTATTTATTTAGTAGTATTATATATATCAATGGGTATAAACAACATAATTATTATTTGTTTGGTAGTATTATATTTATCAATGGGTATAAACAACAGAATAATTATTTGTTTGCTGGCAGTGGGAGTATTTCGGTGCTTCTCTGTGAGCTGCATCACTGGAGTTTTGAGTTATTTTGTTGTTATTTTATTGAGTTTTATAAAGCGTATGAAACAAGTAAAATTGTTACAATTTTTTAAAAATAATAAAATTTCTTTATATTTTTTCAATATTTTTGTCAAAAAATATTACAAACTTCATAAATTTTAATATGATACGTATGAATTACAACTATATTTTGATCACAACATTATTTACACCGTGCCTTCAGGCACAGACATACGCTAATATATATATATATATATATATTACACCACAAACATACATAACAAGAGTCTATATGACTTTTTATTTTTATTTTTATTTTTTGTCAATAAGTAGAAGAATAATTAGAAATATTTACATCATCTAACAGATCACTAACCCACCATAGCTATAAAGTTAATAAAATTTAACAACCAATCCACCAAGCTAAGCCCAACAACCATTACTAACCAAATACAATCCTTATAATTGGAGAGAAATAAATCAACCACCACAAAGGATATCAAATTTCTTTCCATTGAAGATGAACCCGATACATCATATCAGAAAGAGTGCTACACAACCATTTAACCACATACCCTAATTAATAATGGTGCATATGATCAAAGGTGGAGCCAATGTAGGATTAGGGGGGGTCACGTGCCTCTTGATTTTTCATATTTACACTATTTCCCTTATATATGAATTTTGTATCTAATTTGTCCGTTATAAAATTATAATATTGCCTCATCCTTATATCATGTAAAATTCTTTTATATTTGAAAATTTTAAAAAAGTGCTACTTAGAACAGTTTTTTGTATATTGATCAGATTCAAAGAATATTTTGTATTACATATTCTATTATATTTATACACTTCATATGATAAGAATAAATATAAACAATGATAAACACTAACAATGATATGATGATGAGAAAGAATCTGAGATATAAATCATATCTCAACAGCCTTCCTCAAGTGAAACATTCTAATGGGTGAATTTTCAGCTTGTCCCAAAAGAATAAAAAAGATTGATAAGGCAATCCATTTGGAAAAATGTTTGCGACTTGGTCTTTAGTGGAATTGAATTTGAAGCTCCCTGCGGGCAACCTTTTCTCAGACAAAATGGAAATCGATCTCAACATGTTTTGTACAAGCATGGAATACTAGGTTTGCGGACAAGTAGGTTGTGCCAAGATTATCACACCAAGTGGAGAGGATAACTGAATGCCAAGTTCAGTGAGCAAGAATTGCAGCCACGAAACTTCAACGGAAGCAGCGGCCAAGGCCTTATATTCAGACTCAGGCCTCGTTTGGAATGCTACCTTTTTAGTCAATTAGTCAAAAAATTACTAACTTAGTCAATTAGCCAATTAGCCAATTAGTCATACCAAAAAGTCAACAATTACGGCTTCTCTCTACTTTTTGCACAGCTTTTCGTAATTAGTCAAAAAGTCATCACAAACATACAAGTTTTTTTTACTTACCTTTTTAGCCAATTAGCCAAAAAGTTACTAAATTAGCCTATTCCCAAACAAGGCCTCAGTAGAAGATTGCACCACTATCTGTTGTTTGCGAGAGCACCACGAAATCAAATTATCTCCAAGATAAACCATATAACCACCTATGGATTTTCAATCATCGATACAACCAGCCCAATCGGCGTCAAAAAACGCTTGAAGGCATGTAGAAGATGTGGGTTGAAGTAAGGGACCATAACATGATTTGTCTTTGAGATAACGAAGGATTCATTTAACTACTCGCGAATGTTCTTCGATTAGAGAGTGCATAAATTAACACATCCGATTGACAGAGAAGGAAATGTCCAGGCGAGTGAGAGTGAGATATTGCAAAGAACTGACTACCATGCGATAGAGTGTAGGGTCCGCCATAGGAGTGCTAGTTGCCGAAGGGAGCTTGGTGTTAGTGGAAATTGGTGTCTGAATCGGCTTGGAGAGCAACATTCCAGATTTGTGTAAGAGGTCCAGTATATGCTTGCGTTGAGAAAACAAAGGACCTTGTGATTGTGTGCAAGCCTCAATGCCCAAGAAATCATTCAAATTGCCAAGATCTTTGATGGAGAACTCTTTGCTGAGAGTTTGAATTAGCTGGTGAATATAGGAAGGTGAATGGCCGATAATTAGGATATCATCAATATAAATAAGAATGTAAACAGTCATGGCGATACACAAATAAAGTGCTATCAGATTTAGATGCTGTGAATTGAAGTGTAATTAAGAAACCCGTCAGACGAGAAAACCATGCACGTAGGACTTGTTTCAAGCCATATAATGACTTATGAACTTTGTAGACAAATGACGGATGGTTGGCATCGACAAACCCAGGTGGTGGTTGCATGTATATAGCTTCCTAAAGTCAACCATGAAGAAATACATTATGTACATTGAGTTGCTGAATTGACCAATTATTGGAAACGACAATGGAAAAAACAGTTCGCATGGTGGTAGGTTTAACCACAAGGCTAAATGTTTCAAAATAATCAAGCCCTCTTGTTGATGAAATCCCTTGGCAACAAGGCGCGCTTTATGGCGCTCAATAAAACCATCATCCCATCGTTTGATTCGAAATACCCATTTACATCCAACCATGTTCATACCAGGAGTGACCAGATGTAAGCTCCAAGTGCCATTACGGATTAGTGGATTGAGTTCCTCGGTCATACCTTTGCGCCAAATGGAAGATTTATTGGCTATGGTAAAACATGTAGGTTCGACCGAATCGGTAGAGGCAGAGGTGGTGAGTAAAGTATTGGGTTGAGTTGATATATTCCAGAGAACCATTGGATGAGTTTGTTTGGGAATATGCATGGGGATGGTTGGTGAATTGAGATCAACGACAAGATTAAGGCCACGGGAGTGGTGGAGAGAAGAGGAGGCAGGGGTAAGGGGGTCAAAATATTAGAGGCAAGGAACTGTGTGGGTAAGGAAGTAGTGGCGGTGGACTGTTTGGGTGGAGGTGATGCAAGGTGAGGTGGTGAAGCTGTGGATTGGTGCAAAGTAGTCGGGTAAGGAGGATGTGTGAATTGCGTGTAGTGAGTCCGAGTCCAGGGCTAGGTCCAATGTAGAATAAGAAAGGTGGACATATGAGATGGTACAATAGCATATGGATGAGAGGGCGGTGGGTTGGGTTGGTGGGAAGTGGAAGCAGAGGACATAGAGAAAGGGAATGCCGATTCATCAAACTGAACATGTCGGGCAATATAGACACGACTGGTAGAGGTGTCAAGACAATGATAGCCATGATGAATTGGACTGTATACTAGGAACACAGAAGGGTGGACCGAAAGGAAATTTTTTGGGTGTTGTAGGGATGAAGAAAAGGAAAACAAAGACAACCAAATTTTTAAAAAAATTTGTAGCCGGGCAATTTAGAGAACAAACATTGAATGGGTGAGATATTGTTAATGACTTTAGAGGCCAATCTGTTAATGAGGTAAATGGTAGTGTCAAATGCAATGCGAGCAATGTTAGGTATCATGAAAAATCTTTCACGAAAATAATCATCAAAACTTTGTGACACTTGGATTACACTTAGAATAAAGCACCACACACAAATCAAGATAATCTAAGGATCATAACTCTTTCATGATCATTTTCATGATCCCTAACTTTTCTCAATGCAAAATGCCAATACTTATGCGGCACAGAAGCATGAGCAAGAAGGGTAAGGCCAGTTTCAAAAATGTGACAATGACGTCGTTCAACCGAACCATTATGCTCATGCATATGTGGGAATGGAAGGCCGTGAATAATACCCAAGGATTGAAAACACAAATTTAGTTTACGATATTCTCCACCCCAATCGGTTTGCATGATTTTAATTTTGTGAGAAAACTGACGTTCAACCAAAGTTTTGAAATTTCTAAAAATTTGAAACACATCAGATTTATTACACATTGAAAAATACCAAATAAATTTAGAATAGTTATCGACAAAAATTACAAAATATTTCTGATCTTCACTCAGAAATAAATGGGAATGGACCCGAACATCACTAAAAATTAAATCCAAAGAAGCCAAACTAGGATCGGGAGAGGACGGCAGGGAAAGTCGAGAACAAATATTAACTTTTATAGCATGCAGTGAATGCTATCGAAAGTAAATAATAGCATTTGTTGGAATGCTATGTTAGCCCATGTTATTAAAAGTGTATCATTTTTTATAACATTCGTGAAATGCTATCGATGAATGCTATGAAAAATATATTGTAACAGTCCATGAATGCTATAAAATAGTTGCAAGTAACTAAAAGTACCCAACCATTGCAATTTGTTCATGCTATGAAATCGATTTTATAATAATCTGGCAACATGATCAAATACCCCATGTCATAGCTATTCAAAAATGCTATAATAAAGAGTGCCAACATATTTTCTGAAACACTTTTGAATATTAAAAATTCATTGCTCTGTTTAAATGTTGTGTCATTTACAATATTTTTAAAATATATATATATATATATGTATATATTATTTTTTTATCTCTGGCATTCAACACTATTATTGCGAAATCTGAATATTGCTAATATGATAAAAATATTTTCATTCATAACACACAAAACTGTATATTATCAAGAAAAAAAAAATTCCCACAAATTTCATTGAAGTACCAAATTTAATAATTACATCATCTTAAAGTATCAAAATGCAATCTTTATGTCCATAAAAGATAGCTTATAAACAAGCTAGATACAAAATTTCACCATACAAGTCATAATATCTAACTCTTTCAAATATACAAATTATTCACCTACAAAACTTCTAATCTTCAAGCTTAGTTGGATAATAAGTTCAGTCAACTCCACTTCCAAAAGCCAATAACTGCAAAACAATAATTAAATCTCTTAGTAGGCAGAATTAGTTTACAAAAGAAAGGGTTGATATCATTAAACAATTCATAAACAAAGCCATTTAACCAAAAAGAATAGAGAAAAAAAGAATAAGAAAATTATGTGACAAAATAAAATATTCCTATAGGTTCATTGAGCTGCTTAATCTGCCCAAAATTTAATATGATATCAATCAAAAACTAATACTGTATTATGCTCAACGAATATCATCCATTTGAGCTTGTTAACATGATAGATGTTTCCCTGCTGCCCAGCCACCGGAACGTGTGTCTAACTACCTAAATTTTCTAAGCTTATTATCTTAATAATGTATCTGCCACCAACTAGTTCAAGTATTAAGCAACTTTTGCATCATGAAACACTTTCCACCCTATTATAGTCACTGTTGAACCAAACATTTTACTAATTATCATGACAAACACTATGTGTAACTCTTACAGGATACAGAGTTTCTACTGTTGTCACAAATTGCCAAAGGACAGAGTTTCTACTTTGCTGAGTTTGACTTAATACTTTTTATTGTTTTGCACAAACTTTTTAAGTTCTTGCTGGAAAATGCATTGACAGATAGAATCATCCTCTCTCATAGTAATCAAAATGTTGCAGAATTGAGATGTTAAAAAAAATAAAAATGACATTAGTATAACATCAAGCATCAAGTCCATGGAATTTACTAGAGAATCATAAAATGCCTTTGGGTAAAACATAAGAAGCAAGAAAAGAACCTGCCTCACTTTTGCCAAGCAATTCGCTTTGAAAACCGTCTAGTCGATAGCAATGGCCGACCATCGGCGTTCTTCCTAGAACCTCAAGAAACAAAACAGCCCTGAGCTCCACCACAGCCTCCCGCACCGGTTCTCCATTCAACGCCTCATCATCCCTCACAATTCCCATCTTCCCAACCACCATAAACTCCTCAGCATCCTTCTCTGTATCACACAAAAAATAATCCATTTCCTTATCATACAAAGGAAGCACTTCCTTAGTCAACATTGTCCCCAACAAGTCTGCCCCAACATTCACGTCAAGCTTATTCTCATTGCCCGAAACAACCACTCCCACCGCAAAATCACCGGGTTTCAGATCATAATACTCAATAGAGACCCTTTTACTCTCTTCCCCAATCTCAACCTCCTTATTAGTCTCTTCTGAATCAATTGATTCTTCTAATGAATCCTTAGGTTTAAAGAACTTCAAGAAAGGCTTCAAAACCTCATCCTCATCGGGTTTTTGAGGCTTTGTATCAATTTCAGTGACAGATTCATTGGTGACTGGTTTGGGAGTTAGCTTGACACGCAATTGTGCGCCAAGTTCTTCACTCTCTTGAATTGCCTCGTTTTCGGGCTCTTCACTCTCTTGAGGTAGCTACCTAGCGCTGCATGCAATATGTAGCCTAATCATGACCCAACCAAGGTTTATAAAATACTAAAACCTTTAAACCAATAATAGTTGATATAATACAGAGGTCCTTCAACAAAATTCTATTCTAAGGTTTATAAGGCTTACAAGTTTCTCACATTATATATCTCAATTTTTTTACTGCTAGCCCTTATTAGCATATAAGAAGGTGAAGGCACATGTAATGTGTGTGATCACATCATTGGAATTACTATCAACTCCCAAATAAATACAAATATATATATATCATCAAAATCACACTCAAAACAAAATCATAATGGAAGATAATATTATGTGCACTCTTAAAAGGTGCATATGATATGGTTTTCATAATGATACCATAAAGATTTATAACTTAAATTATAAAATAACATAGCTTTTCTCACCACAAAAAGTATTACCTTTACTTTAGAGTGTATACCATAAATTCATTAGTCATAACTTTGACCACAAATATTCATAATTTTCACAACAAAATTTTTAAATCTTCTTACGATACACCCTTTTTAGGGGTGCACACACATTGTATTTCTCCTAGTAATTTTTATATCCAATAGAAGTTGCTCAGAGCAAATAAATGAATTCCCAAATTTCCTAAGCATAGAGATCAAAGTTCAAAATCAAAGGTCTCAAGACTAATGGAAAGAACAACCTAAATCTATATCAGATAAAAGTTATTAGAACAAATAAATGAAGACCCAATTTTCCTAAAGCATAGATCTGGGGTCAATCAAGGATTTCAAGACAAATGAAAAGAATGACCTGAATCATTATCAAATACTTCTTAGAATAAATAAATGAAGACACAGATTTATGAGGAGCAAAGAAACTTACCTTCGTATATGTAATCTACGTGGTGTATATATATATATAAAGAAAGTACCTGGATGACAAAAAGAAGAAATTGATTGAGAGAGTATCCATAAAACACAAACATTAAAAGGCAAATATAAAGCAGATCATTATTATTATTTTTTAACTCCACAAACGAGGCACAATAATTCATATACAATGTTTATAAAAGAAAAATAATAATAAATAAATGAAGAACAGAAGTAGTATTAGGGATATACAGTGTATTTATATATAGGTGAGAATTCTTTCCTGGATTTGATCGAAAAAAATTCCGAGAGGGTTCATAAAAAATCCAGAAGTTGCAATATCTATTTAATTTAATAAAGAGATTATGGGAAGAGAAATACCTTGATAGAATAACTGCCCTACTCAAAACTTGAAGAAACCCTAGCAGTAATACCGAAAAATAGCAAAGAAATAGCCAAAAGAGAGAATGTCGAGATAATCAGTGAAAGTTTGAGACCAATGAATAAAAAAAAAAAGTGGGAACTTTAAGCGCCACTTTTTTAGAATTTTTTTATTAGCATTACTCTAATGCTATAAAATGTATGCTTAAACGTTTGAATTGTGCATTATATTACAATGTTTTTAAAGTGCTATTAAACACAAACAAGACTGCTATGAAAATATAATGTCACAGTGCCGGAAATTTTTATAGCATTTTATTAGAAAATGCTATAAATATCTCTTATTTTATAACATTTTTTTAAAAGTGCTATAAATAAATGTTAATAAATATACTTTTTGTTGGCTGAGTGGATAGGCATGACACATTGTTCCTTGGGTCCGTGGATGCTGAACAGAAAGACAGTGGGATTGAAGAATGGAACGAAGAACACGGTCATGGGGATGACCAAGGCGACAATACCAACATAGAGGGGACACAACTTCAGAGGAGAATGCTGCGGGAGTTAGAGGAGATGTTGGAGAGAGTCGACAAAGGCCATCTTCATTCTTTCCTTGAAAAAGAGTTCTCTTGGTGAGTTGATCCTTAATCAAAAAATAGGAGGGATAAAATTCAAAAAACACATTGTTATCTTTAGTAAATTGATGGACAGAAAGTAGACATTTTTGAAATATAGGAACTAGGAGAATAGAGTTAAGATTAAAAGAGTGAGATGGGAAATAAAGAGTGGAGGAACCAAAATGAGTGATAGGAATGTCCATACCATTGCCGACATGAAGATGCAAGTTACCATGATAGTCATCAATCTGGGAGAGAGAGGTGAGATCGAGGGTGACATGATGGGTCACACCGGTATCCGAAAACCAATATATGTGAGAGGAATTGAAGGAACTCAAGCCACCATATGCACTTGAGCGAGTTCGGAACCGTAACTAGTGAAGTTAGCACTTGGAGCAACCATTCAATCAAACCGGTGATAGCATTAAGAAGCAGTGTGATGGGATAGATTGCAGAGTTAATGGCAAGCATGGTTATTTGCTGGAGGAGTATGAAGAAGACTTGAACCACCATACGAAGAGCTAGAACCAGGAAAAGAGAAGCGAGGACCAAAGCCCTGGACTGCTCTGTCACGCCCATCTGTAGACGCCCCGACGCATCCGGAAGGAGGCGAAGTCCCCGGTTCGGAGTTCGATATTGGGTCATTACAGTTCGAAGGACTCAAATGTCACGGTTCTCAATCTCGAACGAAGAGTCCAAATCCAAATCGTTTTGAAACAGATTTTTGAAAGAAGTGCCAAACATGGATCGCCAGATCTGAGTCGCCACCTAAATATTTTGAAATGAGAAATTTAGGAAACCACGACTCGGTGCCAAAAGGCCACGTGTCCGTCATCACCAAAGTTGCCTCGCTCGGGAACTTGGGTACGATTAGGAAAGGTCACCGTGAGCACCCTTCGCCCGATCAAAGACCGGCCTCTACTAACCATGATATCTGATTTTGAAAACATTGTGAGTTCTTATTCCGGTTATTAGCCTAGGTTATTATGTGATGCGAACAGCATACAAGTATAGACTGAATCGCCTGAATTGGAACAAAACATTTCATGTTTGTTTGTTTGAAAATGGTTTGATGGTGCTACCCGCAGATAGGCTAAGACGTGGATTTGCCACCCTCAGGTGGGCTTAGAAAAACGTGATTTTGCCACTATCTAGTGGGCTTAAAACAAACATGTGATGAATTGTCCAATCCAAGTAACTCAACCTCCACCCACAGGCATTCAAGACAGTTATATCACATAAGCACATAGCCTCATGGTAAGCATGCTATTCATTGCAGTGCTCACACGCATGCAAGGATGCTAAAGCGTAAAACTCACCGAGTACTCCAAGCCAAAACAGAAAACCGATTAGGAATCATGCATGATCCTAAATATACAGAATTGCCTAATGCAACACATGCAAAGATGCAACTATAGCAGGCTCGGCTATTCTAAACATGACATGTGATGATGCTACAACTAACACGTATTCAATTCGGAATTGAAATACAAATGCAATTAGTATGATGCGCCGAGCCCGGTGCATGCAAAACAGATGAATGAATGCAAACATGCTATCATACTGTATGCTAATTGAAATATGCCCTATATCTAACCATCGTAAGCAGGTAAATAAAAGGGAAGAAAGACGTGGGGTTGGAAGACACACATCACACTCACCCACACTTATTACAATTATGCCCTCGCGCAGAGGGTCCGAATAAATAATACAGTCCCAAATAAAAGAATAATACAGTACGAAATATACAGTCCAAATAATAAATATACGAATTCCTAATTAATTATCAAATTAACTAAGAAAAACTGTAAATTGGCGTGCAAGCTAGGGACTGCCTTGATTCCGCTCCGGATAATGAAATAATGCATGTTTAGGCAGCCTTCTTATGCTGAAATCCACCGATGCCCCAATCACCGTTTGCAATGTTTCTCGAAATGCGTGCCAAGTCCTGAAAAGTTGCTGATTCTTCATTTTGCTGCAACAGAGAGCAGGAAAAGGGCATGGCAATGTATTTCACAAATATATGCATGCCTCGATTCTCGTGCCACCAATCACGCATCTCGATGCATGATGGCCGAGGAGCCGAATTGCATAACTCAATATAGGGTGAATGCAGATGAATGCTACAACAAAACCTAACTCCGTCATGGATAATCCGGAGTGTCGGTGACTTGGGAATTGAGACCCGTTCCATCACTCGAAGTACGAAACGTGCCTCGTTTCCCGTGCCCGAGCTAACTCCTATCCCGAACACGATGCAATATGTATGATATGCATGAAATGCAACTAAGATACAATCCTAATATACACAATGCTATGAAAATGAGATGCCTCGAAATGTGTGCACGCGGGCACGCCAACCGAGAAAACGATCCTAAGGCATAAAATGGCATACGCAATGCAAATTGGACTTACATTAACACGAGTGGACCTCAGCCACACTCACATAAGAGGCCGTCGGATAAAAATGAAGTGCCTCGAAATGCGTGCACACGGGCACGTGAACTGAGGCAATGGCATACACAATGCAATGATGCTAAAATGAGATGTCTCGAAATGCGTGCACACGGGCACGCAAATCGAGGCGATGGTATACACGATGTGATGAGACTAAAATGAGACGTCTCGAAATGCGTGCACACGGGCACGCAAACCGAGGCAATGGCATGAACAGTGCAATATGGACTTACACTAACATGAGAGAGCCTCAGCCACACTCACATAAGAAGCCGGTGGATGAAAAATGAGATGCCTCGAAATCGTGCACTGCAGACGCAAACCGAGGCAATGACATATGGAATGAAATGGCATACACAATGCAAATTGGGCTTACACTAACATGAGAGGGCCTCAGCCACACTCACATAAGAGGCCGAGGGATGAAAAGAGATGCCTCGAAATGCGTGCACACGGGCACGCAAACCGAGGTAATGACATAAAAGCATGAAATGGCATACACAATGCAAATTGGGCTTACACTAACATGAGTGAGCCTCAGCCGCACTCACATAAGAGGCCGATTAAAAAAGTGAAGTGCCTCGAAATGCGTGCACGCGGGCACGCAAACCGAGGCGATGGCATTAAGGCATGAAATGGCATGCAAATCAGATGTGGCATATGGCATATGGAAAATGCAAATTTTAGTAGCCAAAATGATGCAAAAATAGCCCCCGAATTGTAGCAAAATTACACCCGATGCCCGAAATGCTATGCTAAGTATCCGAAATGACTTGCAGCTATGCCAAACATGCACAATATGGACGTGAAGTGTAAATACAGATGTTAGGCAGTCCCTAAACTAGAATTTTTCCAATACAAAGAATGGCCAAACAATGATCACAAGTATGGGAAAAATAGCATGCAAAAATGGGGGAAAAGAGGGGAACAATGAAGCAAGTGATATATACAATGCTCAAAAATGAAGCCAACAAAGGCCAAAACATGAAGTATGCTTTACATTCATCAAACAGCCTTGGACCCTTAACAAAACATGACAAGAAGGCCAAAATATGGATATTTTCAGTACTGATGGTGGCCTAAAACAGAAGCTAGATAGGCCTAAAAAGCATGCAAAATGGGGGTCAAAGAGAGATATAATGGAAAGTACAACATGGAGACCCCCAACTAGGTTGATCCCTTCTACAATGTTGTAGAGGGACACAAAATAAGCTTACTCACAGTTCATGACATGCTCCAAAACAAATTGCATGTAGGTCAAACAAATCATGCAAACTTACGGTAAATATGAGAGATTATGAAGCAAGTGCATGATAGAGAGGCCAAACAGGGTTGAGTCCTTCTTAAATGTTGAATAGGGGCTCAAAATAGGCCCACTCATAGTTTATATTATGCTCGGAAACAGATCACTCATGGGCTAGAAATAGCATGCCAAATATGGACCAAAAGAGGGCTATAAGGAGAGGTCATGCATGGAAGTACCAAACAAGGTTGAGCCCTTCTACAATGTTGTATAGGAGCTCAAAATAAGCTCAATCACAGTTTATGGCAGGCTCCAAAAACAAATGTACATAAGCTAAAAATAGCATGCAAGTTTACGGTAAATATGATGGATATTGAAGCAAGTGGTATATAGAAGCTCCAAACAAGGTTGAGCCCTTCTACAATGTTGTAGAGGGGCTCAAAATAAGCCTAAACTCAGTTAGGGTCGGAGCCCAAAATCTCAAGCAAATAGGGTAGAAAAATGAAGCAAAAATAAGCTCAAAAAGGGTAAAAGAGTACTCACCCTTGAAGACAAAACTTTTGTTGCTTCTTGGCTTGAATTTGTTGCTTCTTAGCCTTTGAAAAACCTTCCTTTGCTGCTGGAATGGAAGTGGTGATGGTGAGGCTTGGTGTTGATGAACAAATGAGGCTAACACTTGAAGTTTTTGGAGGTTTTTGGATAGGAAGATGTAGGCCAATGCTTAGGAGCTGTTCTTGGAAGTTTTTGTAACCCTAAAGAAGGAGTTGGCCAGCCACTTATAAAGGCCAAAAAGGGGGTGTAAAAGAGGAGGGAAATGCACCCAAGCTTTTTCTCCCAAAATATCCCCCGGATGCTCAGATATTTTGAAGAAATAGCCATACAGCTGTAATGAACACAGAGTGAGGATGCAGGCCGGCTAGTTGCTTTTCTTTGGAGGTGGTGAATCACCCCCATGGCCGGCCGGCTAGGGGTAAAAATGGGAAGTGAAAATTGCTGGCCGAGCACGAAAGGGTAGTGTCCTCCCATGTGTGTACAACACAAATATGTGGTTTTGGCTCGAAGAAAATGGCCCTAGGGTGTTCAACATTAGCAGGTGAGAAAAACGGCCGGAGGCGAGGAGCATAACTGGTTTCTGAGATAATTACTGTCCTCCCACCCTCCAGTGACCTTCCTTATGATAAAACAGAGGTACCTGCCAAAAATGAACAAAAACCGATGCAAAACGAATGCTCGGGGGCCAAAACACGCAGTTCGGGGTCCCGAAAATAGGCGGTTAAGCACTGAAAGTGGCATTTGGCCACGAAGTGGGTATCTAAGACCCCAGTGTCCCTCGTTATGATAAAACAGAGGTACCTGCCAAGAATGAAGAAAAACCGATGCAAAACGAATGCTCGGGGGCCAGAACACGTAGTTCGGGGTCCCGAAAACCGGCCGTTAAGCACCGAAAGTGGTGTTTGGCCACGAAGTGGGTATCTAAGACCCCAGTGTCCCTCGTTAGGGAGTAAATGAGATGTATGCCAGAAACCGGAGAAATCGGAGATGGTTGGGTGGTCCCGAACCGAGGCACACGGCCTGACGGCTCCGAAAACCGAGAACCGGGCTCCAAAATAGGCAAAATGGCCTACGGCCACGAAATGTAGCCCACGGCCACTGAGAGATGGTCTACGGGACCTCTCCCTCCCCTCAGGAAAGAAAACAGAGAAAACCGAGTCTGGTTCGCAAACCGAGGCAAGGCACAAAAGAGGGTTCGGAAGTCCGGAGGCAGGGCTCACGCCCGTGACTCTGAGACTTCTGAACGAGCACAATATGCAACATCACCGAGCGCTCAATCAGTGACGTCTGAGTCTTAAGGCCGGTCAAAAATGGGGTGTCTACAGTTGCCCCTCTTTGACAGAACTCGGAAGTCAAGAAGTGACGGGAGTGAATGTCAAAGCCTAGAGACGACCCATTTTTGACAAGGCCGAAGACTTAGACAATCATACAAGATGAACAGAGATATGTGACCACAGGCATGCCCGCAGGCAGGAGGGGACAAAATGCAAAGCGACATGCACAGAGCCAAATGATCATGCAAATGCAGCAAGCTGTAATGAGGCAAGTATTCGCAAATAGATGCAACAGTTTTAAGCAAGAATGCAAAGCAACAACTACATTTCATGCAGTTAGGAATGCGGAGAATCATTCAATTCTCGTTGCGTCTCACACGGAGAAGATACGATACCTACGCGATTCGTCTGGTTGCACCAGCCTCAAATGAACCATATATACAATATCGTGCCTGCAAAAGAGAGAAATGCAATAAGAACAATATGCTAACAACATATATTCAATGTGATTCCTATGGTTCCGAAAATTTGACATACGCAGTGTCGGCAAGTGAATGCATCGCAATGCGAGAAAGGAATGTGCGTGACAACGCACGCTCAAGCATAGAGGTATGGTACATCAAGAAACCATGCATGGTAATGCGAAATGCTCATAAGAATGCAAGTTATACACAAAATAATGCAAAACGAGCGTAAATCAGGCGCTTGGTTTGTTCTTGAAACAACGAAGCCGAAACAAGATTCGCGAAGGCAACTTGATCGCGGCCTCTGATTCACCTCCCGGAGAGTTTACAACATGTTCGAAAAGGATACACCTTGATTTTGATGAGTGATGATGAGACACATGTCAGAAATTGCAGCTGAAGTTCCGGCGGAGCGATTTCGCGTCAGAAAGTGCACTTTTCTTGAACTTTCTCGGGTCCCGGGAACTCCGATCTTCCTCAAAATTTGCAGAGGGCTAGAGGGGGGTGTGGGGACCACCACCGGCCAGGTGGTTGTTCTTGGGGAGGCCACCGGCCAGGGACAAAAAAGTAAATGGCCGGCCAGCCAGAAAAGGTGGTAAGCCAACCGCCACACCGCCCCAAAAGTAGGGGCATTTTGGTCATTTTTCACATTTCTATATATTCCCTTGCCCATTCAATCCGAAATCACTCCCAAAGTTGTGAAAACTCCTTCCCTTGCTCCCTAGACCATTTTTCTCTTCAGATCTGCATTTTATACGCGCTTTTCGGCCTTCCACGCAAGTTGTTTCCGCGAAATCTTTCAGTTTTAAGCACTTTGAGCCGACTAAATTTTGATTTCGGGACTTCTTTTCTCATTTTCGCCACTTGAGGTAAGTTTCTCTCAATATTTGGAAGATTTTCTCGGGAGTTGACTTTTGTTGACTTTTTCATTTCCCGGGAGTTGACTTTTGTTGACTTTTTCCAATTTTGGCTCATTTTGCTCATTTTTGCTCCTTTTTGCAGATTTCTCGAAATGGCGGGCGATTACCCTCATGGCGGAGGTCCTCCAGGCGCCGGGGATGATTTTGATTTCATGACATTGCCCCCGAGAGTCCGTCCTTTCATTTCGGAGAATCGCCCATCGGCATACGCTCATGAGCCGTTTTTCGTCGTTCACTTGGGTTCAACGACCGGGCACCTGGGATTTGCCATGAGCAGCACCTCTCTCATGATGCACGAGAGGTATTTTACTTTATTTTCTGCATTTTCGTGCATTTTGTAGCTTTGCCATGCTTGAACACACAGTTTTAGCTCATGACACAGTGTTTTACTTGCATCCTGAACGTGTTAGTTAAACACTTGAATTGCTGAACACACGGCTCACTGACTGATTGATTGTGAATGCATGGTACACATTAGTTAAGAACTGAACACACGGCTCAAACACTGATTCGTCGAACACACAGCCCGAATTTTGAAAGTGAACACACAGCACACACTGACTAAGAGTAGAACACGCAGCCCAAACTCTGATTTTCTGAACACACAGTTCAAGTTGATGGTGAACACGCAGCCCACACTGATTGAGAGTAGAGAGTAGAACGCACAGTCCCAAACTCTGATATTCTGAACACGCAGCCCAGATTTGAAGTGAACACGCAGCCCACTGAATTTCTGAAATTTGAACACGCAGCCCAAATACCAACTTTACTGAACACGCAGCCCAGATTTTGAAGTGAACACGCAGCCCACTAGTTTTTCTGAAATTTGAACACGCAGCCCAAAACACGGATTTACTGAACACGCAGCCCAGATTTGATGTGAACACGCAGCCCACTGATTAGGATTTGAACACGCAGCCCAGATTTGATGTGAACACGCAGCCCACTGATTAGGATTTGAACACGCAGCCCAAAACACGGATTTACTGAACACGCAGCCCAGATTTGATGTGAACACGCAGCCCACTGATTAGGATTTGAACACGCAGCCCAAAACACGGATTTACTGAACACGCAGCCCAGATTTGATGTGAACACGCAGCCCACTGATTAGGATTTGAACACGCAGCCCAAAACACAGATTTACTGAACACGCAGCCCAGATTTGATGTGAACACGCAGCCCACTGATTAGGATTTGAACACGCAGCCCAAAACACAGATTTACTGAACACGCAGCCCAGATTTGATGTGAACACGCAGCCCACTGATTAATTTCATTTGCACACAGCTACTTCACTTCATTCGCACACAGCTATTTCATTTTATTGTGTACTGAGCACATGTATTCTTTCTGAATGCAGGGTGGCTCTCGCACCGTACGAGGATACGACTCTACCGCCGCGAGAGACTGGTATGCGCCGAGCTTAGAGGTGTCAGGAGATCGTCGATCTAGCAGGGTTCGAGCATTCTGTGGGGGGACTATCACGTTGTTTGCCAAGCAGGACTCTATTAGCTTGGTGGAGAGATGGTGGGACAAAGACTAATTCCTTCTACTTTTCTGCCACCGGGGACATGACCATGACTCCGCTGGACTTCGCCATACTCACCGGCCTAGACATAGCGGTTGGCCCATACCTTACGACGAGGATATGGGAGAGTGGGAGGCCGCTTGGACACATCTATTGGGGACTCGCCCACCTGTAGACAGAGCTTCCGGGAGAGTCAGACACTTTGGTTCTCTTCCCATTTTAGGAGGCCGGCGATGGAGCCTGAGTCTCCCGAGGAGGTTGAGCAGTACGCTCATGGCTTCCTCATGTTCCTCTTTGGCACCACTCTGTTTGCCGATAGGGGGAACACTGTTGGGTTGTATCTTCTGGGCGCTTTGGTGGACCTATCACAGGTGAGTCGATATGACTGGGGTGGCGCTGGCAGCTACCCTCTCTGATTACATGGGTGCAGCCTCTCGCGGGCGGGGAGACTTACTTGGCGGCTATTGGAGGGCCTGGGAGGTACATTCTGTCCTCTTGATTTACATTTCTACTCCTTATTACTTGTTCATTGCACACACGGCGCACTTTGCACTCTGTATTCTGCCTTTAGCACTTTGTATTCATATTCTGTATTGCTTTTTCTCGATTATGGGTGTACGTATACTTTCCCACATTAGCCGGAGATGGAGGTGGCGGGACTCCTTACGACTCCGTTTTATTTGTATTCGGCGAGCACCGAGAGCTCGAGAGACTCTCTTCTACTTGCGCAGTATTTTGATCTTGTCGAGCGGCGTGAGGTATTTCAAAACTCTCGGTTCCTTTCATTTTCATCTTTGATCCGCCTGTATATTCTCGATTTGATATTCTGATTTCGATTGATTTATGCTTGGTTATCATGATTACTTGGCGTACTAGGCGGTCTTTGGTGATGGTCTCCGACATTCGTATCCCGGAGGATCGAGTAATTCCCAGTATAGGTTCCTGCTCGAAGGACCAGTTGGTAGGGCATGGTTCCTGGGGGAACGCTTCCTGCGTCAGGTGTGGGGGTACGATTCTCAGGACCCTCCTGCTGTACCTCCAGCCACTATGCGGACTGCCGATAGACTCTCTGCCCAGGAGGTCATTAGTGCTATGCAGGGCACCGATGCTTTGTTATATCTCATGGAGGGGGACTACGCCACCTATCGTCGTATATATCTGATGCCCCCCTTGACGGGAGTGCGTGCTCCGCCACGGAGGCCTACTGATGTACCATCTTCGAGTCGTGCCGGTGCCACGGATATCCCTTCCTCTAGCAGGGCTGGTGCATCTAGGGGTAGAGGTAGTTCGATTCCTCCGATCCCTCCGTCTCTTTATCAGCATCCTGGGTGGCCAGACATGCCGACCGAGTTGACGAGTTGGCGGTTCGGGACTCCTTACCAGGTCCCGCTAGAGCCTCCTCTTCCTGACCACAGATATGTCCGGGATCCTGATTCACCCCCGGTATGTTTTACAGCTTTGATTTATCAATCAGTTTACTTGGACATTCATTCCCTCACTGATAGTTTTGCATTTGTATTTGCAGCCTCCGGTTGAGTACACAGAAGAGTTGCTCGGGATGCTGGCCACATTCGAGGGCATGATCCTACGGAGGGAGGCACAGATGGCCATCATGGGTGTGCAGGTATTATCCATCTTCCTTGTATTTAGCATATTCCTGATGACACGCTAGTGTAGAACATCTTGCTATATTGATAGGCCGTGTAGAGCACATCTGACACACACCCCACTCGCATACTGTACTTGCATCTGCTTTTCATATTTGAACTGATGTATTGAACTTTTCATTTTCAAATGCCTCCTGTATATACTTTCGGGCCACCCTGCCTTCTCAGAGAGGTCGAGTCTTGGACTGTTCGAGGTACTAGGCCATCCGGGCCTTTTCGAGGAGCTGGGCCATCCAGGCCTTCTCAGGGAGCTGGGCCATCTAGGCCTTCTCGAGGAGCTTGAGGAGCAGGTCGTCTCAGCCTTGAGGCACCCATCATTGAGGAGGAGGAGGAGGTCATGAGCCGTGAGTCGAGACATCCATGGGGAGGGTGGCTCTGGTCTTGGTTCCGGGAGTGGAGACGAGGCTGAGGGGGATCCGGAGGATGATAGCTCTGATCCGGATGGTGATGATGGTGCAGAGGTTATCCCGCAGAAAAGGATGAGAGGGCCTCCCCATTCCTGTTCCAGAGGATATTGATGCTATTTCTTGCTTTATTTTACTTTTTGCTAGTAGTTTGTAGCACTTTGCATATTGTTAGGCAGTTTTGTTTCCTGTAAAACTTGTACCTTTATTCTATTGTAAAACATGATGGAATGAAACAGCTTTTTTGAAAAGATGTTTGTATCTGAAGTTCTTAGCATAGCATCGCATCATTTTACACAAAATGGAATTGAATGAAAATGTGCCTTGTGTATTTACCGGGTCAGGTAATGAACCGACGCAACAAATCGAAAACTCGGCTTACTAAGAAATAACAGAATCTTAGCAAGTTTACAACTCGATAAACAAAGTACAACAATGTTACCGACTCAATAAACAAGACTCAACAAAAATCGCGTAAACAAAAAGTAACGACTTAAAAACATAAAATGCGACAGCTCGACAAAACTTACAACTCGATAAACAGAACAACAACTCGATAAGCAAAAATACAACAAAGCGTACTTCGCACGATCTGGACAATGGAACGTACCCAAAACTGAGAGAAATGGAGGCCTTCAACGTTCCTGATGCGTGAAAGTGCCTCAAACTTCCTTCCGGAGGACAAAACAGGACTACTGAGCATGGTGGGCCACATTTGCTTTTAGGGATTGGGGGGGTGGCCGGCCTGCTAGGTTTTTGAATCAAGGGTGGCCGGCCTGCTAGAATAGGTGGCCGGCCAGCCATCTCTCCCTGCAGTTTCCAGAATCGTGACACGTGTCCTTTGAATAGTGTTTTACCCCCTATAAAGCTCCAACTTTGGAACTCATTCATTTCATCATTGATTTGCACAAAATAGAGGCATTTCTCGCAGAAAATCTCACATCTTGGATCTCTTCTCTGGACGGCTCGGAAAAGTTGAACTTCCAGGGTTTCGGCTTGAATGCACTATTCACGCTGGGTCGGACTTCACTGCACCTTCCTTTCCTCCATGCCGCGATGAGATTTTGGAACCCGGCGACACATGTCTTCAGCTTCGGAGGGCAAGAGGTATGTCCTACTTTTGAAGATTTTCAAGCTTTGATGGAGTCTGAACACTCAGAAGAGATCTTGCCTCAGTCTCGTTTTGGCCATGCCCAAGCTTTAGGGCGGATGTGCGGTCTCAACGCGCATGATGCTCGATCTCTGATTGGTAATGGCATATTGGATGTCCCGAGCGTGATTTACCGATTCTCTGATGCCGGTGACCGTAGCAACCATCATTGGCAGGGTTTCCGACAACATGCCCTCTGCTTGTGCGTGTTATCTCATTTTCTGTTTGTCTCGGGCTCCGGAGGGGCTAGCATCCGTTTGATTGAAGTCGCTCAAGGCTTGAGGGAGGGAAAAAGCTGTATCGCCATGACATTGGCCGAGACGCTGCTAGGTTTGGATGCCTTCTACCGCTAAGAGACAACCAGGTTTGCGGGGAGTCCACTACTGCTGCAGGTAACGTTTCCCACCCAAGCTCACATATGTATTTGCTCACATCACTCGGTCCTCGGGCTCGGTTTTTCTCACAAAACCCTTATCTTACTTTTCTCTCATCGCACATCTCTCTATTCTTTATTCTCTCATTTTTCATCCCTCCCCAGATATGGTTGATGGATAAATTGCAAGTTGTGGACTCTTGCCCCGCTTACTCAGCCCGCGGTTACTTCTTTCGACAACGCCTGGTTGACGCTCTTGATGAGGGATGGTGGTTTGAATGGATGTGCAACTTGTCAGCTGAACGCATTGCGTGGCGCTGCCCTTGGCTTAACCTTCCAGCAATGAGCTATAACATGTTCCAGGATACTAGGATCCGTTTGATCGGCTTGACCCATTGTGTATTCTATTTCCCATTCCGTATCCTGCGCCAATTTGGTCATGACCAGACTTGCCCTCCGGAGGGGATTGAATACCCGGTTACTTTCCTGATTCGAGGTGCACACCTTGCTCGACATACCACGGCCTGGAGGACCAGAGAGCTCCTATCCCCTGCCCCTGTTTTCAGTTGCACTTTATCTGACGAGTGCTGGGATTGGCTCAACGAAGAAGCACAGATTGGGCCTAGGTTGGCATCAGAGGCTTCAACTAGCTCTGGCAGGGGGCGCAGGGACATCTGACTTGACTATGCCCCAGATTTATTGCTTTATTAGTACTTTCAAGTTTTCGTTATGAGTATAATAAAAAGCAACTTCGATTGTATGCAAGAGCGAGAGAACTCTGTTTTGAAATCAATGAAATTGAAGGTTGTGGTACTGAAAATTCCTCGCTTTGGTCCAAAAATGGTCTTAGTTGTGAAAAGATTAATTTGAACAAAGTCAACTTTTATTAAAATTTTTCAAAACTATTTTCGATATGGATCAGAATTGGACACGCCTGAGATCTGTCACTGAGATGCACAACTCCGGATCCTAGCAACTGGAAAGTTGCCCCTAGTTTGAAAAGTGCCTCGGCGATTCATAGCAACGGAAAGTTGCCCCTAGTCTAAAAAGTGCCTCGGCGATTCATAGCAACGGAAAGTTGCCCCTAGTCTGAATAACACTATACCGGAGATCATGATAAATGCTGATGAATAGAGATGATCAAATGGACAAAGTTGATCGGGGAAAAGATTAGGGCTGACCTTCAGGATGAAGCTGCCTACGTATCCCATAGATGGGAATCAAGCCTTACGTAGTTTAGGCTTGGGTTCGCTCGGGTATTTTTACTCTCCTTTTGCGCTCTAACTTTTGCCAAGGCCGCCCTTTGCGGGTTTTCAACCTTGCGAGCTTAGTTTTTATAATTTCAAATTTTCTATGCTCTGAATTTTGCCTAGGTCGCCCTTTCAGGTTTTCGGCCTAGCGAGCCTCTCAGGGGTAATATTTCTTCAACTTGTCCATGTTGATCGGTTGAGAAAACTCCAAGCCATCTAAATCCATCAGAACCACAGCTCCACCGGACCAGATTGACTTGATAATGTAGGGACCAGTCCAATTGGGTCTGAACTTGCCCCATGGGTCGTGGATGGGAGCTCGGTTTTCTTTGAGTACCAAATCTCCTTCTTTCAAATTCCTGGACTTAACCTTCTTGTTAAAAGCCCGGGCGATTCTGCGTTGATAACCTTGGATGTGATACAGTGCTTTCAGCCTTCTTTCATCGAAAAGCATGAGTTCCTCAAATGCTTTTCTCGCTAATCTGCTTGCTATTTGGCACTCGGCCAATACTCATAATGACGGACTTCAATCTCAATAGGCGTAACGGCTTCCATCCCATAAACCAATGAGTCTGAGTCGTCGAGAGAAGTTCGATCAAGTCCAGAGCCCCACAGCGAAGCTTAACGGCGATCCGATAGGTGTCCACCATCTTTTGTAGTATGCGCTTGATGTTCTTGTTGGCGGCCTCAACTGCTCCGTTGGTTTGCGGCCGGTAAGTAGATGACTTATGAAAAGCCACATTGTATTTCTCCAACAAATCAATCACTTCCTTTTTGAAGTGGGAACCATTGTCTGAAACGATTTCATTTGGGACCCCGTAACGACAGATAATGTTGTTTCTGATAAATTTTGCTACATGCGAAGCCTTCAACATTGCATAAGATTGGGCCTCAACCCACTTTGTGAAATAATCTATCGCTACCAAGATGAACTTATGCCCATTCGACCCCTTTGGCGTAACAGCTCCGATTACATCAATTCCCCAGACAGAAAACGGCCATGGCGAAGTCATGTTGTCTGATTTTGGCGGGATGTTCATGCGATTTGCATGAATTTGACACTTGTGACATCACCGGACGAAGCCAATACAATCCTCCTCCATGGTGGACCAGTAATAACCTTGTCTGAGGATCTTCCGTGCCAACATTACCCCATTCATGTGTGCACCACATTCACCCCCGTGGATGGCTTCCATCAGCTGTCTTGACTCTTCCGCATCGACGCACAGTTTATGCATTCCCAGATGACCCCGTTTATACAGTTTACCCCCGCAGATGATGAACTGGACTGCCATTCTTCTGATTGCCCTCTTATCTTTGGCATTTACCCCCGGCGGGTATGTTTCTGTCTCCAAGAAGTTCCAGATGTCGTAATGCCAGGGGTGTTCGTCCTGAACTTCATCTATGGCTGCAATCGACTCATAGGCAGGTGCAAATTTCTGGTCGATGATGACTGGACGCATTCGGACTCCACACGGGATGTCTATCATAGATGATAGAGTTGCTAGCGAATCTGCGAACCTGTTGTTCTCTCTTAGTAGATGAGTAAAACTTAGCTTTTCAAACCGAGGAATCAGCAAATCCAAGGTTTGGTGGTACATCATCATCTTTTCCTCTTTTACTTTCCAGTCTCCTTTAGCTTGAGACACAACAAGGTTCGAATCCCCAATGACGTCCAACCGTCTTGCCCCTAGTTCCAAGGCTGCTTCTAAACCAGTAATACACGCCTCATATTCTGCTTCATTATTCGAGACTTTGAACTGGAGCTTGAAGGCTAGAGGGATACGGGAATCATCGGGTGCTATCAGCAACACTCCTATCCCGCACCCATGTTGATTTGATGCTCCGTCAAAGTACATCGTCCAAGTTTCTTCGTCGATATGCAGAATTGATTCATCCGGGAACAAATATTCAACTGCTTCATCCCCCTCAACCGGGTGGTTGGCAAGGAACTCTGCCACTGTTCTTCCTTTTACTGACTTGCGTGTCACGTACGTGAGATCAAATTCGGAGAGCAAAAGCAACCAACGAGCTAGCCTACCCGTAAGCGTTGGTTTCTCGAAGAGATATTTGATGGGATCAAGTTGCGAAACCAACATTACAGAGTGAGCTAACAGGTAGTGCCACAACTTCCTGGTAGCCCATACCAGAGCTAAGCAAGCCTTTTCCAGCGGTGTATATCGGGTCTCATACTCCAACATCTTTTTGCTCAAATAATAGATGGCTTTTTCCATCTTATCTTCTGATTCTTGTGCAAGCATGCAGCCCATTGTAGTTTCAGTTACTGACAGATACAAAATCAACGGTTTCCCTGGTTCTGGTGGCGATAAAACAGGTGGGTTCTGTAGATATTCTTTGATCTGTTCAAATGCAAATTGACATCGGCCGTCCCATTGGAACTTCTTTCCTTTCTCGAGGAGGCCAAAAAGTGGTTCACAAGTCAAGGTTAATTTTGAAATAAACCGTCTTATGAATTGCACTTTACCCAGAAAGCCTCGCACCTCCTTTTCAGTCCTTGGTGGTGGCATTTCTAGGATGGCCTTGATCTTGGAAGGGTCGACCTCGATGCCTCTTTGTGTAATCAGAAACCCCAGCATTTTCCCCGCTGTAACACCAAACGTAAATTTCTGCGGGTTTAGCCGCAACCGGAATTCCCTGATCCTTTGGAAAAACTTGTGCAAAGCAGTGTAGTGGCCCTCTCTTTCCTTGGACTTGACAATCATGTCGTCCACATACACCTCAACCTCTTTGTGGATCATATCATGTAGTATTGTGGTCGCGGCCCGTTGATAAGTAGCTCCAGCATTCTTCAACCCAAACGGCATTACCGTGTGATATATGTTCCCCACGGGGTGGTGAATGCAGTCTTTTCTCTGTCTTCTGGCGCCATCACTATCTGGTTGTATCCTGAGAAGCCATCCATGAATGAGAGCAATGCATGCCCTGCTGTAAAGTCTACCAACTCATCGATGTGTAGTAAGGGAAAGTCATCCTTCGGACTAGCTCTGTTTAAATCCCTGAAGTCTACACACACCCGGATCCTGCCATCTTTCTTCGGCACCGGAACAATGTTGGCCAACCAAGTCGGATATTCAGATACCAGCAGGAAGCCTGCGTCGATTTGTTTGGTGACCTCTTCCTTAATCTTGAGAGCCCAATCCGGGCGGATCCTTCTGAGTTTCGCTGATGTCGGGCCTCGGGGTCAAGGGGATCCGATCTTTGTACAATCTCGGGATCGATTCGGGCATGTCTTCGTAGGACCACGCGAAAACATCTTTGAAATCTTTTAATAAAGCGACTAAGCGCTCGCGTTCCTCCGAAGACAACGTGGACCCGATCTGGACCAGCCGCGGGTCCTCCTCAGTACCAATGTTCACGGTAATGATTTCATCCATTAATGGTTTAACAAATCTCTCTTGCTCATGCTCAATTAAACGTTGTAAGACCGGAGGAACTTCGTCCTCGTCGTTTTGATCAAAATTTTGAAAGTCTGAATTAATGCAATAAATTAAGGGCACAGAAAAGTACTCGGAAACCACAGATAGTTCATTCCCATTAGGCACATCCAAATCGTCCAATTCATCGGTTACAACAGACTCAAATGAAAAGGAAAAAGACGACCTGGACAGGACAGTGGCATCCGGGTTAACATCCCAGTACAGACTCAGACTTCGGTCAGTGGAACCCGATTCGACTCACAAGACTCGGTGGAATCGAGATTCGGCTCACTACCACCGATCTTTGCCGATAAGAATCCCTCCTCGTCTTGCCAAGTGAGAGAGGTGCGATTGATGCATCCAAGATAGTTCTTTGGTCGGCTCGCTTTCATCCCCAATCATGGACGCCACGGTTATCCCCAAGCACTCTTGGTCGTCGGAGGATCGAGAGAGAGACATGCAGTGCTACCCCATTTCTAACTCGTGCCCTCGGGATCCACTTTGCCTTATTCTGCTTCAAACTCGCTTGTTGGGTCATGCTCGCTCTGTGGCAACGTCGTCCCCAGATAGTTGCAGGTCGAAGAAGATTTCGAAACCTGGTACGCGCTTCTTCTCCGCGTTTAACCATGGCTCTGGGAAGCCGCAAAATGGAAAGTCTTCCCCCTCCCGGACGAAGCGTCCGTTCAGGGTACCCTGGATGGGCCTGTGCATTAAATCAAAAGGCTTCCCAGCCTGCTTCGCTCTGGCTCTGCCGGCCATTTCCTTTCCTTTCCTCGCCCAATCTTCTTTGGTGGGTAGATATCCCAACCCAAAGGTATGCGGGTTGTGTGGCACTTCGGCCAACGCAGCGACTCATTTCCTGCCGTTTCTTCCTAATCCCATCCCGGGAATATGTTGTAACTTGTTCATGAGGTAGACGGATTGAGCACTGACGTACACACCTTCATTCACAGCCATAATATTCTGCACTACCCGGGCCTCCGCCAAAGTGAACCCTGATAAGAACACATCCTCCGTGCCGTGCTCGATCTCCAAAACTGGCGTAGACACTTCTGGCGGCGGATGGATGGATGAATTTCCGAAAACAATTGCAACCCCCTTCCCATGAGGGTATTTCAACATCTGGTGCAGAGTGGAAGAGACTGCTTTCACTTGGTGCAACCACGGCCGCCCCAAGAGCAAGTTGAAGGTTGCGGGAACGTCCAAGACATGAAATTCAATGTTGTGTTGTCCTGGACCAACCTGGGTCTGAACCTTAACAGTCCCCATCACTTCCCTACTGGTATTATCATAAGCTCTGATCACCTGAGTGGTTGGTATGAAGTCTGCGGGTTTTAACCCGATTGCATATGCCGTTCTGACTGGGCAGACATTGATAGCAGACCCGGTATCAACAAGTACCACCGGTATCCACTTGTCTCTACATTCCACGGAGATATAGAGAGGTTTGTTATGATTCACGCCCTCAGGCGGCAATTCTTTGTCTGAAAAGGTTAATACCGGGGAGCCTCCTCCCGGAAAAACCAGCCCAACCAGCTGCTCTGGCGTAGTTTCGATGGAGAGTTTGGCCTTGTCCATAGCAGATAGGACAGCCTGTCTGTGCACCCTTGAAGCCATAAGCAGTCCACAGATGGAGATGTCTGCCTGTATTTTCTTTAACTGCTTGAGCACAACTTCTTCTTCAATCTGCCTCTCTCTCTGTTTTTCTGCCTCTTTATCTTTCCCAGATGCTTCGGGTTGGTCAAGGTGTGGGGGCTTGAAATACCGCCCACTCCTGGTCATGTGGTCCACCTCATCGAGGTACCAAGTATCATCTGGTTGAGTACCTGCCCAATCTTCATCTGTGTGGGAAAGACATAAGTCTTCGTCTTCCCACCACATCCCGCTAGCATTCAACAGACACCTATCCGGTTCTGGCAAGTTCGTACTCTCAGTACTTTCATCCCACATGCTCACAGCATGTCCTGCTCTTGTGTTCGCAACACTTTCAACCTCCTCATGGTTCTTGGCTTTCCGGATTCTCTCAGAATCCCATTTCTTCTCTTGCTCCTCCTGTGTCAGTAGGGTTTGTTGTTCGGTTTTCACAATATCTTGATCCCGAGCGAAATTCTTTGCACCGGCGCTCTCCGACGGTTCATTCTGACTCTCGGCCCTTCCGGCCATCATTGATACCCCTGCCCCTGCCGGGCCTTGCTCTGGCTGAATTTCCACAACATCTGGCTGATCATCTAACCATCCGACAACCTCAGCCGACTCCCCATATTCAAACCAATTGATTGTTGCATCCCCGACTTCTTGGTTGTTCAAGAACTGGAGGTTAGCAAAATCTTCTTCCACCGTTGTCAGACCATCTGCCCCTTGCTCTAGTCCGTCCCCCCGAATCATACACAATTCAGCTTTTTCTGGCAGCCTTACACTCAGCTCCGATTGGCTTACTGATAAAATATATCCGCTTGGATCATAAGCTCTTCCAGCACAATTCCCAGGTTGTCCCATCTCAGACTCACCAATTCTGCTCTCCTCTGAAACCTGCCCCGTTCCATCTTCGGAGGTCACCACCTCTGGCTCAGATTGGGTTGTGAAGGTGTCCAGCATGCACAAGTCGGTGCAATCAGGAAGGATCACCTCTGGCTTGGGTAGGTGGGAGGGAGTAATATAGACACTAGGATCGTAGGAAACGACCCCAGTTTGGATGAAGTTGACTCTTTTGGGTGGTGGATCTTGGTTACGTACGGGGAGTGGGTTAGTTGTGACGTTGGGTCTCTCGGGAGGCACAATGATATTCTTGTCGACGAGGTCTTGAATCTCGTGACGCAGCCGGAAACATTAATCTGTGTCATGGCCATCTTCTTTGGTGGTACGCATGATGCTTTGGGTTGTGGGAAGGGGGGAGTGGATTCGGTAGTGGCCTCGGTTCTAGGGGCGTCAGATGCTTCTTTCTGATTAATACCCCCAGAGCCTTGGATAGGGGCATGTATAGTGGGGTAAAGGTTCTCTGGCCTCTGGATTGGTATCTCGGGCCTTGGTTACTGCTCCCGGAGGTACTAGAAAAAGGTGTGGCCGCCGCGGGCCTTGGTTGGGAAGGGGGAGTGGTAGTGACCATGCTGACCTCTAAAGTCCTTGTGTTTGCAGCGCCACTCGGGCCTGCAGTGTTATTACGGTTGAATGTCCTTCGGGGCTGCTCTCGGTCCTGATCGATCAGACCTTGCTTCATCGCATCCTCGATTTGCACCCCCATATCGTGTAGATCTGCGAAGGTGGGGAAAGGAACTACAATCATCTTCTGCATAAGTCTTGGTTGGAGATTGCGCACAATCATCCGAATTTGATCTTTATCTGTTGGCCTCAAGGTCATCATCGATGCCTTCGCTCTCCACCGGGTTACAAAGTCAGAGAAAGACTCATTTTGTTCCTGCCTCGTTGTTTCGAGATCACGTGTTGTAATCTCGATCTGTGTATTTTATGAGTATTGTGCAACGAAGGCCTCAGCCAGCTCATCCTAGTTCCTCTTGACATCATTATCCAACTTTGCATACCAGTTGGCGGCCACTCCTGACAGGGTTCGGCCAAACAGCGAGAGCTTCTGTAGTCTGGTTAGGCCCATTGGCCTCAATATATCTGAAAATAGCCGGAGATGGACCATGGGGTCCCCAGACCATCAAAACGGTCGATCTGGGGCATCTTAAATCTGTCCGGCAAAGTCACGGCCACGTCAGTATAGCCATCTTCGATGTCTGGGATGGCCTTTACCCCCTGCGATTTCTTAAAAAGCTTTTCCAGCTTACTCAGCTTCAAAGCGGTCTGATCAACCTCGAACTCAACAGGAGAGTCCGGGTGGTTGGGTGTAAGATTCTTGGATAGTTGCGGCAGAAGTGGGGGCGGAGCCAGCCCCGTTGGAAGACATGTGTCCTCTTGAGTGTTCCGGACATCGGGTAAGGTATTCTGGGTGTTTGGGAGGACATTCTGAGGATTCGGCAGAGTATTCTGACCAGTAGATGCCTGCTCAGGTAGTGGAGCTGCTGGTGGAGGAGGAATCTAATGTGAAGCGAGATCTTTGCGATTCTTTATTGCTGACCTAGTGATCGATTAAACTCTTTGAGCCATATTTGAGCTTGCTGTTTGGAAAATTCCGCTTGGCGGATGGCATCATCTTGCATCTGTTTCATGCTGTCGTGCATCTGGCGCATCATCGCCTCCATCCCTGATGTATTCTGCTGTTCCATATGAATGGCCGGTAAATGTACCTCTACAGCAGACACAGAAATCTCAACCTGATTGTTCACTGTCAAAGCAGCCCTCTGTCCCGGTAATCCCTGCTCCGACACACTGCGCCTTCTCGGCCTTCTTCTGATAACTGGGGGTAGAGAGTGGAACACTGGATGTCCGTCAACGAGATCCTCGGATCGGTTGAGTCGGCGACCTCGTGTCCAAAGTGCTTGGGGGGTATCTATTGGTTCGGAAGCAATCGTGCTAAAAACTGCCCTAGCAAAAGATAATAAAGCGAAAAGGAAATAAATAACCAGAAAAACGGGCAGCATAACAGCTTAAATTAAATACACAACACACAGTCGGGCATACAACACGCAGTTGATAAGCTGAAAATACACTGTCCTCAATAACTAATCACTGTTCCTGTATCACTGTTCCCCAAAACTGAATCGGATATCCGCAGACAACTGATTCTCAGATAACTGACTGATGCCCGCAGGCGTGATGCCTTATCTCAAAAACTGATGCCCGCAGGCCTGATACCTGAACTCATAAACTGATACATGCATTCCCTGTAGAGACGCACTCTAACAAGCACATAACAGATAAGTGAGAGCTGAAAACACCCCTATGTTGGGGTAGGGTTTCCCTGTCCTATTTTGTCAGGAGCTAGGGTTTCACTCATACGCTTGGCGGTTTCAAACAACCTATAAGCGGGTAAGCAACCTATCCTAGTTTGGAATGGTCACTATGGATCGAATATGCACTAGGTCGAATGGTCAAAAGGGTGCCTCGGTAAAGCGGGGTTTGTGTTCCCCATCTTGGCGAGCGTAAATCGACCTTATGGACCTTATGGACATGCCTTGACAAGACAAGCCTCCGGCAAACCGCTCAGGAATAGCAGATGGCAAACACGGTGTCCTAGGCGCACCAATGCAAATGCAATGCAAAGAAACCCACAAGTGTAGTCAAAACCAGATATCACGAGTTCGACACAAGTTCTCTAAATCCCCAGCAGAGTCGTCAGAAACTGTAGACGTCCCCGAACGCATCCCGGGGGAAGGGAGTGCGAGTCCCCCCCCATTCTGGTTCGATATTGGGTCATTACAGTTCGAAGGACTCAAATGTCACGGTTCTCAATCTCGAATCGAAGAGTCCAAATCCGGCAAATCGTTTTGAAAACAGATTTTTTGAAAGAAGTGCCAAACATGGACTGCTTCGCCAGATACAGAGTCGCCACCTAAATATTTTGAAATGGGAAATTTAGGAAACCCTGACTCGGTGCCAAAGGCCACGTGTCTGTCATCACCAAAGTTGCCTCGGCTCGGGAACTTGGGTACGATTGGGGAAGGTCGCCATTGAGCACCCTTCGCCGATCAAAGACCCGCCTCTACTAACCATGATATCTGATTTTGAAAACATTGTGAGTTCTTATTCCGGTTATTAGCCTAGGTTATTATGTGATGCGCACAGCATACAAGTATAGACTGAATCGCCTGAATTGGAACAAAACATTTCATGTTTGTTTGTTTGAAAATGGTTTGATGGTGCTACCCGCAGATAGGCTAAGACGTGGATTTGCCACCCTCGGGTGGGCTTAGAAAAACGTGATTTTGCCACTATCTAGTGGGCTTAAAACAAACATGTGATGAATTGTCCAATCCAAGTAACTCAACCTCCACCCACAGGCATTCAAGGCAGTTATATCACATAAGCACATAGCCTCATGGCAAGCATGCTATTCATGGCAGTGCTCACACGCATGCAAGGATGCTAAAGCGTAAAACTCACCGAGTACTCCAAGCCAAAACAGAAAACCGATTAGGAATCATGCATGATCCTAAATATACAGAATTGCCTAATGCAACACATGCAAAGATGCAACTATAGCAGGCTCGGCTATTCTAAACATGACATGTGATGATGCTACAACTAACACGTATTCAATTCGGAATTGAAATACAAATGCAATTAGTATGATGCGCCGAGCCCGGTACATGCAAAACAGATGAATGAATGCAAACATGCTATCATACTGTATGCTAATTGAAATATGCCCTATATCTAACCATCGTAAGCAGGTAAATAAAAGGGAAGAAAGACGTGGGGTTGGAAGACATACATCACACTCACCCACACTTATTACAATTATGCCCTCGCGCAGAGGGTCCGAATAAATAATACAGTCCCAAATAAAAGAATAATACAGTCCGAAATATACAGTCCAAATAATAAATATACGAATTCCTAATTAATTATCAAATTAACTAAGAAAAACTGTAAACTGGCATGCAAGCCAGGGACTGCCTTGATTCCGCTCCGGATAATGAAATAATGCATGTTTAGGCAGCCTTGCGCGGAAATCCACTGGGATGCCCCAATCAGCCTCTGTTTGCAATGTTTCTCGAAATGCGTGCCAAGTCCCGAAAAGTTGCTGATTCTTCATTTTGCTGCAACAGAGAGCAGGAAAAGGGCATGGCAATGTATTTCACAAATATATGCATGCCTCGATTCTCGTGCCACCAATCACGCATCTCGATGCATGATGGCCGAGGAGCCGAATTGCACAACTCAATATAGGGTGAATGTAGATGAATGCTACAACAAAACCTAACTCCATCATAGATAATCCGGAGTGTCGGTGACTTGGGAATTGAGACCTGTTCCGTCACTCGGTCTGAAAGCGTGCCTCGTTTCCGTGCGAAACTAACTCCTATCCCGAACACGATGCAATATGTATGATATGCATGAAATGCAACTAAGATACAATCCTAATATACACAATGCTATGAAAATGAGATGCCTCGAAATGTGTGCACGCGGGCACGCCAACCGAGAAAACGATCCTAAGGCATAAAATGGCATACGCAATGCAAATTGGACTTACACTAACATGAGTGGATCTCAGCCACACTCACATAAGAGGCCGTCGGATAAAAATGAAGTGCCTCGAAATGCGTGCACACGGGCACGCGAACCGAGGCAATGGCATACACAATGCAATGATGCTAAAATAAGATGTCTCAAAATGCGTGCACACGGGCACGCAAATCGAGGCGATGGTATACACGATGTGATGAGACTAAAATGAGACGTCTCGAAATGCGTGCACACGGGCACGCAAACCGAGGCGATGGCATGAACAGTGCAATATGGACTTACACTAACATGAGAGAGCCTCAGCCACACTCACATAAGAAGCCGGTGGATGAAAAATGAGATGCCTCGAAATGCGTGCACACGGGCATGCAAACCGAGGCAATGACATATGGAATGAAATGGCATACACAATGCAAATTGGGCTTACACTAACATGAGAGGGCCTCAGCCACACTCACATAAGAGGCCGAGGGATGAAAAGAGATGCCTCGAAATGCGTGCTGCAGACGCATAAACCGAGGTAATGACATAAAAGCATGAAATGGCATACACAATGCAAATTGGGCTTACACTAACATAAGTGAGCCTCAGCCGCACTCACATAAGAGGCCGATTAAAAAAGTGAAGTGCCTCGAAATGCGTGCACGCGGGCACGCAAACCGAGGCGATGGCATTAAGGCATGAAATGGCATGCAAATGAGACGTGGCATATGGCATATGGAAAATGCAAATTTCAGCAGCCAAAATGATGCAAAAATAGCCCCCGAATTGTAGCAAAATTACACCCGATGCCCGAAATGCTATGCTAAGTATCCGAAATGACTTGCAGCTATGCCAAACATGCACAATATGGACGTGAAGTGTAAAGACAGATGTTAGGAAGTCCCTAAACTAGCATTTTTTTAGTACAAAGTATGGCCAAAAAATGATCACAAGTATGGAAAAAATAGCATGCAAAAATGGGGGAAAAGAGGGGAACAATGAAGCAAGTGAAATATACAATGCTCAAACTGAAAAATACAATTCTACAATGCTGAAGAGGGACCAAAAATATACACATTTACACTAGATGACAACCCTCAAATCAGTATGAAAACTTGCTAAAAGTGTCATGCAAAAATGAAGCCAACAAAGGCTAAAACATGAAGTATGCTTTACATTCATCAAAAAGCCTTGGACCCTTAACAAAACATGACAAGAAGGCCAAAATATGGATATTTTCAGTACTGATGGTGGCCTAAAACAGAAGCTAGATAGGCCTAAAAAGCATGCAAAATGGGGGTCAAAGAGAGATATAATGGCAAGTACAACATGGAGACCCCCAACTAGGTTGATCCCTTCTAAAATGTTGTAGAGGGACACAAAATAAGCTTACTCACAGTTCATGACATGCTCCAAAACAAATTTCATGTAGGTCAAACAAATCATGCAAACTTACGGTAAATATGAGAGATTATGAAGCAAGTGCATGATAGAGAGGCCAAACAGGGTTGAGCCCTTCTTAAATGTTGAATAGGGGCTCAAAATAGGCCCACTCACAGTTTATATTATGCTGGGAAACAGATCACTCATGGGCTAGAAATAGCATGCCAAAAATGGACCAAAAGAGGGCTATAAGGAGAGGTCATGCATGGAAGCACCAAACATGGTTGAGCCCTTCTACAATGTTGTAGAGGACCTCAAAATAAGCTCAATCACAGTTTATGGAAGGCTCCAAAAACAAATGTACATAAGCTAAAAATAGCATGCAAGTTTACGGTAAATATGATGGATATTGAAGCAAGTGGTATATAGAAGCTCCAAACAAGGTTGAGCCCTTCTACAATGTTGTAGAGGGTCTCAAAATAAGCCTAAACTCAGTTAGGGTCGGAGCCCAAAATCTCAAGCAAATAGGGTAGAAAAATGAAGCAAAAATAAGCTCAAAAAGGGTAAAAGAGTACTCACCCTTGAAGACAAAACTTTTGTTGCTTCTTGGCTTGAATTTGTTGCTTCTTAGCCTTTGAAAAACCTTCCTTTGCTGCTGGAATGGAAGTGGTGATGGTGAGGCTTGGTGTTGATGAACAAATGAGGCTAACACTTGAAGTTTTTGGAGGTTTTTGGATAGGAATATGTAGGCCAATGCTTAGGAGCTCTTCTTGGAAGTTTTTGTAACCCTAAAGAAGGAGTTGGCCAGCCACTTATAAAGGCCAAAAAGGGGGTATAAAAGAGGAGGGAAATGCACCCAAGCTTTTTCTCCCAAAATATCCCCCGGATGCTCAGATATTTTGAAGAAACAGCCATACAGCTGTAATGAACACAGAGTGAGGATGCAGGCCGACTAGCTGCTTTTGCTGGAGGTGGCTGGCATGCCACCCCCCATGGCCGGCCGGCTAGGGGTAAAAATGGGAAGTGAAAATTGCTGGCCGAGCACGAAAGGGTAGTGTCCTCCCATGTGTGTACAACACAAATATGTGGTTTTGGCTCGAAGAAAATGGCCCTAGGGTGTTCAACATTAGCCTGGAAGTGAGAAAAACGAGCGCCGGGAGGCGCCGGAGGAGCATAACTGGTTGCTGAGACAATTACTATCCTCCCACTCTCCAGTGACCTTCCTTATGATAAAACAGAGGTACCTGCCAAAAATGAACAAAAACCGATGCAAAACGAATGCTCGGGGGCCAAAACACGCAGTTCGGGGTCCCGAAAATAGGCGGTTAAGCACCGAAAGTGGCATTTGGCCACGAAGTGGGTATCTAAGACCCCAGTGTCCCTCGTTATGATAAAACAGAGGTACCTGCCAAGAATGAAGAAAAACCGATGCAAAACGAATGCTCGGGGGCCAGAACACGTAGTTCGGTCCAAAACCGTATTAAGCAGAAAGTGGTGTTTGGCCACGAAGTGGGTATCTAAGACCCCAGTGTCCCTCGTTAGGGAGTAAATGAGATGTATGCCAGAAACCGGAGAAATCGGAGATGGTTGGGTGGTCCCGAACCGAGGCACACGGCCTGACGGCTCCGAAAACCGAGAACCGGGCTCCAAAATGGGGCAAAATGGCCTCTGACCCACGAAAATGTAGCCCACGCCATCGAGAGATGGTCTCACGGACCTCTCCCTCCCCTCGTGAAAGAAAAAGAGAAACCAGTCTGTTCAAACCGAGACAAGGCATGTAAGAAGAGGTTCTAAGTCCGAGGCGGGGCTCACTAGTGACTCTGAGACTTCTGAACGAGCACAATATGCAACATCACCGAGCGCTCAATCGGTGACGTCTGAGTCTTAAGGCCGGTCAAAAATGGGGTGTCTACACCATCTCACCCACTACCTCGACCAAGGCCACCAGAGAAGCCTCCACGAGAACGACCATGAGATATGAAAGATGATGAGTGGAAGAGGCTTAATCAAAAAGCCGTTGGTGTTATCCGTCAATGGATTAATGACAGTGTGTTTCATCATGTTGCTACTGAAACTTCGGCACATGATTTATGGAAAAAATTAGAGAGTCTTTATGATAGAAAATCAGCCACAAATAAAGCCTTTCTGTTTCGTAAGTTGGTTAATTTAAAATATAAAGAGGGCAGCTCTATTCTGGAACATCTGAATGAAATAAAGAGTATTGTTTACCAACTTGCTTCTATGAAAATTATTTTTGATGATGAGTTGCAGGCTTTGATGCTACTTAGTTCCTTGCCCGAAAGTTGGGAGAAGGATTCGGTATTTTATCTTTTCACTGAGATAAAGATATAAAAATCAGAAACAAAAGAGAGTCGATTTTTTTTTGCACTTAACCCCTTTCATGTATTCCATTCTTCAAATCTTCAAAAAATGATTCGCAGAGAAGAGAGATATTTTTACCTATTTTTTAGTAAAATTTGTAGAATACGATTGTGAAGTGTATAAGAGGGGTTGTATTTATTAAAAATTTGCAGAATCGCTATCTATCCGTCTTCCCCAGATTGTCGTTCTATTCGAGGCATGTAGTCGTGCTCTATCAAAATTTCAAATTTTCATTAAATACATTGAATAAAAAATTGAAGCATGATAATTCTCTATAGACAACATATAGAAAAAAAATACCCCATTAGATATCTGTGTAACAATTTCTATTCTGGGGTTTACATATACTCATATATGTTGTTATAATTGAAATTGAGAAAGAAGGATTTTTTATGGAAAAGAATCCATATTGATTAGTTATGTATCAATTTGTATTTTCTTATGTTCTGTCATTAGGAAAACACAAATTGAGATTCAAATCCAAGAATTGTTCATGAATTCACAGTCCGTAGTCAATAGTTAATGGTTGTGACAGTTAGTAATTCGGCACCCGATGGAGTTGTCACTATGGGTCAAGTCACTAGTAGCTTGTTGAATGAAGAAACTAGAAGAAAATCAGCCGATACCTCTCATTCGGAAGCATTTGTTGTGAGAGGCCGAAGCAAAACAAGGGGGAGGAGTAAGACTCCTCATGGTCGTGATCAAAGCCGTGACAAATCAAGAGATAGTTCTTTTTCAAAGAAAGACGTTGAGTGTTATTATTGCCATGAGAAAGGGCACATGAAGCGAGAATGCCGAAAGCTCAAGAATAAAGAGACAAGGCGTGACAAAAGTGAGGATAAGAAGCAAGAAGACACAACAGCAGTTACTACCGATGATATCATGGTCGTTTGTGAAGATGATTGTAACAATTTTGTGGGCCAAGAGAGTCATTGGGTGATTGAGTGACTTCTCGAGTTGATTTCTTCACTACCTACACTGCAGGAGATTATGGTTCTGTTCGAATGGGTAATGAAGGTTTGTCCAAGATTATTGGTATGGGTGATATTTGCTTGGAAACAAATTTGGGCTGCAAATTGTTGCTTAAAGATGTGAGGCATGTTTCCGACATTCGCCTTAATTTAATCTCTACTGGGAAGCTAGATGATGAAGGCTTTAACAACAAATTTGGTGATGGAATATCGAAGCTCACAAAGGGTTCTTTAGTGGTGGCTAAGTGCAAGAAGACTCATACACTTTATTTGATGCAAGGAAAAATTTGTAAAGGTGTTGTCAATGCACTTGAAGATGATACTTCTACCGAATTGTGGCACAAGCGACTTGGCCACATGAGTGAAAAGGGGCTGCAAGTATTGTTCAAGAAAGAGCTTCTACCCGGTTTGAAAGGTACACATCTTAAAACTTGTGTTCATTGTTTGGCGGGTAAACAACATAGAGTTTCTTTTTATAAAAATGTTGCTTCTAGAAAAGAAAATGTGTTGGAGTTAATTCATTCGGATGTTTGTGGTCCTTTAAAAGTTAGAACACATGGTGGTGCACTTTATTTTGTTACTTTCATTGATGATTATTCAAGGAAAGTTTGGGCTTATCTACTAAAAACTAAAGATCAAGTTCTAGAAATATTTAAGCATTTTCAGGCCATGGTTGAAAGAGAAATAGGGCAGAAATTGAAGTGCATCCGAACAGACAATGGTGGTGAATAGATTGGGCCATTTGATGAGTATTGTCATGACCAAGGTATTCGGCACCAAAAGACAGTTAAGAAGACTCCTCAACAAAATGGCGTTGCCGAGAGGATGAACCGCACCATTGTGGAAAGAACAAGGTGTTTGCTTTCACAAGCTAAATTGCCAAGATCCTTTTGGGGTGAGGCAATGAGTACTGAAGTTGACTTGATCAATTTATCTCCTTGCTATCCTTTGAATGGTGATGTTCTGAAAAGAGTTTGGTGGCAAAGATGTGTCTTATGAGCACTTGAGAGTGTTTGGTTGCGAGCTTTTGTTCACATTCCAAAGGATGAGAGGTCCAAGCTTGATAGTAAGTCAAGACAATGTATTTTTCTTGGCTATAGGCGTGATGAATTCGGTATAGATTATGGGATCCGATTCGACAAGAAAGTCATTGAAGTGATGTTGTGTTTCTTGAAGACCAAACAATTGAAGACTTTGGTAAAGGTGATCAACCGGAGCCAAAAACTAGTGATCTCATTGACATGGATCCATCTCCTTCATCTCCAGTTGATGATGAAAATGGGGGAGATATGCAGCCATCTATTGAAGATGTAGAAGATGATGCTAATCCTAATGAAGTTGAGCCAGAAATTGAGGAAGAGCATCCAACTCAAGAACCGCCACCACAACTTGAGTTGAGGAAATCTACAAGGGACCGACAACCTTCAAGAAAGTATCCTGCCAATGAATTTGTGTTGATTTCTGATCAAAGGGAGCCGGAGAGCTACCAAGAAGCAATTGAGCATGCAAAGAAAGATGATTGGAAAAAGGCAATGGAAGAAGAGATGAATTCCTTACTTGAAAATCACACTTATGATTTAGTGAAGTTGCCTAAGGGGAGGAAAATTCTGAAAAATAAGTGGGTCTTCAAATTGAAGAATGATAGGAAGAATCTGAGGTACAAAGCGCGTCTTGTTGTGAAAGGCTTTGGGCAAAAGAAAGGTATTGACTTTGATGAGATTTTCTCGCCGGTTGTGAAGATGTCTTCTATTCGGGTTGTACTTGGCATGGTACGCAAGTATGAACCTTGAAGTTGAGCAACTTGATGTAAAGACCGCATTTCTTCACGGTGATCTTGAAGAAGAAATTTACATGGAACAACCGGAAGGTTTTGTGGAGAAAGGGAAAGAGAAATTTGTTTGCAAATTGAAGAAAAGTTTGTATGGCCTCAAGCAAGTTCTGCGGCAATGGTACAAAAAATTTGACTCTTTCATGATAAATAATGGCTTTTCTAAAACCACTTCGGACCATTGTGTGTTTGTGAAAAATTTCCCGGATGGCAAATTTATTATTCTTTTGCTTTATGTTGATGACATGTTAATTGTGGGTCAAGATTCTACCATGATTAACAGGTTGAAATTGGAGTTGAGTAAATCTTTTGCTATGAAAGATTTGGGACCGGCAAAGCAAATACTTGGTATGAAAATTGTTCGTGATCGCAAAGAGGGACTAATTTGGTTGTCTCAAGAGAGCTACATTGAGAAAGTTCTTGAGAGATTTAACATGGATAAAGCAAAGCCGGTTGGTTGTCCACTTGCAGGTCACTTCAAACTTAGTTCGAATCAATGTCCTACAAGTGAGAAAGACAAAGAAGAGATGTTGAAAGTTCCTTATGCTTCAGTAGTTGGTTCTTTGATGTACGCCATGGTTTGTACAAGGCCGGATATTGCTCACGCCATTGGTGTGGTGAGTCGTTTTCTCTCTAATTCGGGTAAAGAACATTGGGCAGCGGTAAAATGGATTCTAAGATATCTTCGAGGGACTTCGAAGGTGTGTTTGTGTTTTGGGGATGGTAAGCCGATGCTTGATGGGTTCACAGATTACGACATGGTGGTGATGTTGATTCTAGGAAATCTACTTCGGGGTATTTGATGACTTTTGCAGGGGGAGCTGTGGCATGGCAATCTAAATTACAAAAATGTGTTGCTCTCTCAACTACCGAAGTTGAATTTATTGCCATTACAGAAGCTTGCAAAGAAGAGTTATGGTTGAAGAAATTTTTGCAAGAGTTGTGTTTGAAGCAAGAAAGGTATGTGCTTTATTGTGATAGTCAAAGTGCTATTCACTTGAGTAAAAATTCTACCTTTCATTCGAGATCGAAACACATTGATGTGAGATACCATTGGATTCGTGATGTGTTAGATTCGAAATTATTGCAACTCGAAAATGTTCACACAGATGATAATATCTCTGATATGTTGACAAAGACTTTGTCGAGGGACAAACATTTAAAGTGTCGAACTTTGGCGGGTATGGTTGATGTCTCCACCGAAGTCGGTAGGGGGAGAATTGTTGGGTATACCTCCTTATTGGAGTGTGGGACCCAATTGGTTTTGGAAAAAGAGTTTTAATTTGGCTTGGTTTAGGTATAATATTTTTATATATTATATTTGTGGAGGCCCAATCCAATTTGGATACAATTAGGGTTTGATTACAAAACCCTAGATTCATAATACATAATGATTGATGTTATTCTTCCCAAGAAAAAAAAGTGGCGGCTACTACAAGTTGTATTGGAGAAAAAATCAACTTGGTGTTGTTTGGTTATTCTTGATTTGACTTGGTCAATTAAGAATTGGTGCTTTGATTTGTGAAGAAGTTTGGTTCGTTATTTTGGGTCTTCTTCAACTCAGGTTCTGAAGATTTTGGTTCATCTATTTGGTGAGGTCTTTCCTCTTGTTTATTTGTGATTATTTGGAATTCACCTAAGGGTGGTTTTGTGAGACCATTCGTGTCTCGTTTGTAATCGTTTGGAACTTATTTGGTTGATAGTGGAATTGGATTTCGATCCCGTGGACGTACCTCACATTGAGGGAACCACGTAAAAATTCTTGTGTTGCCTTTGATTTAATTTTTCCGCATTAGTTTATATTCCCATTGATTGATTTACTTGTGGAGATTCATCGATTTTCCTAACAGATAGAGGAGTATCGGCAACAGCGAGTTCATTGGCAATAATTTTGGCGCCGTGAAGGAAGGCAGTGGTAGAGCGATCCTTTTGTTTCAATTGGTGAAGGCTCAAACGTAGTTGAAGAAGGCAAGTATGAGATGGGGATGCAAGGGATTGTTCAAGCGTGAGCCAAAGATCACAAGTGGAGGCACATGTACATCTAACGGCAATGGGTAGAATTTTATCTGAGAGAGAAGCAATGATAAGGCTCATGATTAGTTGGTCTTGACATTACCAAGCGGAATGAGTAGGGTTGGGAGTGGTGATGCTGTTAGTAATGACAGTTGATGGTGGGCAAGAGAATGAACCATCAATATATTGGTATAATTGTTCATCACGTAGGTAAGAGAGAAGTTTTCCAATAGAGAAATTTTTTGGATGTGAGTTTAGAAGCGAGGAAATGATGAGCATGATTGAGAGAGTAGGTGAAAGTGATGTTGTTGACGTTTTTGAGGGAGTAGCAGTGCTTGAAGAAGTGATTTCAGATGCCATTACTTTGATATGAACTTGGAACAATTTTCTGTATATTGATCATATTCAAAGAATATTTTGTATTACATATTTTGTTATATTTATACACTTTATATGATAAGGATAAATATAAACAATGATCCCTACAAGAAAAATTAGTTTTGGCGACTAAAATTCAATTTTTCGTCGCTGAAAGTAGCATAATTGGCGACTAAAATGGAATTAGTAGCCAAAAGTGAAGACTTTTGGCGACTAAAACAGTTTAGTAGCCAAATGTATAGTTATTGGCGACTAAAAATCAATTTGGTCGCCGATTATATGGGTTTTAGCAACTAAAGGTTTTTTAGCAGTCAAAAGTGAAGGCTTTTGGCGACTAAAATAATTTAGTAGCCAAAAGTATAGGTTTTGGCGACTAAAAAATAGTTTGGTCGCCAATTATACGTGTTTTACCGACAAAAATAAATTTTGTAGCCAAAAGTGAAGCTTTTTGGCTACTAAAAAAAATTTAGTAGCTAAAAGTCTACAATTGGCGACAAAAATTCAGTTTAGTAGCCAAAAGTGGAGGTTTTTGGTGACTAAAAAAAGTTTAGTTGCCAAAAGTGATTACTTTTAGGCGGAACTTATTTTTTTAGCGACTAAAAAATAATTAGTAGCCCAAAATTATAGAATGGGCGACTAAAAATAGATTTAGTCGCCAAAAGTCGCCTCAATTTTTTTTTTTTTAGAAAATAATTTATTTTTTACATAAATGATATTTGAATAAAAATAATTATATTTATATATATAGTTTTATATTAATACGGGTCAATATACTATATAAATAATATATATTACATATATATTCATGTGGTGTTGTAGTGGCATGTTGGAGGGAGTGTGTTGCTAAAGGTGTAGAAGGTAGAAGGTAAAAGGTTCGTGGTTTGAATATCAGAAAAAGCAAAAAAGTTAGTTTTTTTTTTTTCCACCAAACAACCTTTGGCGACTAAAACTATTGGTCACCAAAAGTGTTTCTTTCGGCAACTAAACAGTTTGGTCGGCGTTCATTGACTATTGGCGACTAAAACATTAGTCGCTAAATGTATAATTTTAAAAAGTGGAATTGACTATTGGCGACAAAAACTTTGGTCGCTAAAGACCTGTGTTTTTGCCGACTAAAACCTTTAAGGTCGCCAAAACCTCCGGCGACCATGTTTTCGCGACAAAACCGGCGACTAAAAAATTTAGTCGGGCAAACAAAAAACACGATTTTTGGAGACTAAAAGTGGACTTTTGGCGGCTAAAAATTTAGTCGCTAAAGGTGATTTTTCTTGTAGTGGATAAACACAAACAATGATAAAATGATGAGAAAGAATATGAGATATAAACCATATCTCAACAGTGCTCTATTTTTGTTTTTTTTTTTCATTCTTTTATACTCTAAATTGAAAAGTTAATGGTAAGAATTGAATTGACTAAACATTTCATTCTAATCATGTGATTTGTTTAGTTTATTATTTTTCTCCATTGTGGAATTTTTTGTTGAGTTGATAGTGTTGAATTTGTTAATCATAAATTCAGTTGGGTTGTTAATTGTGGATTTATATGTTATATTGATGTAATTCTCAATATAATTTTTGTAATATTTGAAAAATTATAGTCCCATGATCTTGTGATTATTACTTAAATAGATTCAAACTAACTGAGTTCAACAATACAAGAAAGAATAGATAACAATCACAACACAAAGATTTTTACGTAAAAAAAAATCACAATTAGAATCTACCAACATGTGATTAAAAAACCACAGGCCCTCAGCCACAATAACAATCCACTCTGAAGAAGAGTAATAAGAGAGATTTCTTACACCGACCAATCCAAGCACACATGCTTGCTCGAGACGTATAAGTAGCTAATCTCTATCCTTTAATCCATGGATATTCACCTTTACTAGAGAGATATCGAATCCATGACACACTCCTCAAACAACATTTATAAACTTTTTTGTGATTTTGGTTTAGACTTTATGATTTTCATGTAAGATCAAATGAGAATGAATCATCAAGTAAACATGAGAGAAATATACAATGTAATCTCACTACAAGTACTCTGTCAGAATACACACTCAAAATACAGACTTAGGGGAAGAAAATAGCACAACTGAACAAACCTGATATAAATAGACATTAGACCTTCGCGAGTGTGATCCTCATGGTTGCGGGTACGATGAGCTTGTCACGGGTGCTAGACCTCCTTCACGAGTTACAGTGAAAAATGCTGGGAGCATGTTTTCGTTGTGGCTTGGACCGTGTCCTAGTCGCGACCTCCAGTCCATTCTTCGCTGGCACGAGTACGTGTTCGTGGGCACATGATGGAACTGAAGAAAAAGTACTGAGAGTTGATTTCCTCGTGGCTTGGTTGTGGCCTGGTTGTGACTGCCAAGCTTGACATCGCGGGCCCGATGATATAGGTCGCGGGCACAATAAGGCATGACAGGCAGGCTTCAATTTTTTACTTTTGTATCCATTATTTTCACCAGATTCTGAGGCACGATTTCCTTTATTCTTTTACCAGACAAATAGCTTTCATTCTTTGTTTAACTTGCTATAAATGTCAACCATCTCTTCACAACAAGACAACACGTTTGATTGAACTAAGAAATATTTTAGAGGAGATACTCAGGACATAATCAATCCATCTTGATTTTTTTTTTTTGGTCCTCAAGCATGCCAATGAAAACAATTGACAATTGCATACACACAATCCCATATTGATTATTTGAAAATAATAATCAAGAAGAGACAATGATCCGAATGTTTTGTCAAAAGAGGAATTTGCCAAAAACTTAGGATAAAAAACCTAACAATCTCCCTCTTTGGCAATTCCGAGACAAAATCCAATATTGTATCCCTGCACACAATCATTAGATACATGATCCATACACAATGATAGATAAATAAATGAAACCAAAGAGCACGCATTCATATCAAAATATCATCAAGAAGTGAAACTAAAAGAAAATGCATCCATATCAAAATATCATCCATTACAATAAGTACTCCCCCCATTTTTGTCCAAAATTGTCAAAGAAAAACAAAGAACCAATACAACCTAAACATGTAAAACACTTCAAAAAAACAAAGCAAAGAACCCGAGTCTAATAATAAACAAAATAAATAAATACAATCAAGACGGTGGAGATTGGCGAAGAAATGAGTACAACTCGCGCATTTGATCAGCACGAGAAAAAGTGGAGTGGTCAATGGGATCAAAGCAAGCCTCCATATGATCTATACGGACTTGTATCTCATCCTAAAAAGCAAGCTGAGCAATCTATAACTAAACCCGATTGCAGCATCCTCTCTCCTCTTGGTGTGCACAACAGCGTGCTTCCCTCAACAGCTACACCAGATGAAAGAAGATACCTCCACAGTCGTCATGCCTTCCTAGAACTCTATTAGCTCTCCCCCGCACCTGGGCATTGCTAAGGCTAACAGTCCATTTGGAGATAGGGAGACAAACATCAATAATGTCATTCTCCAATTTAGTAGATATGTTATGGAAAGAAAGAAAGGTAGTGAGAAGAGACCCACAGGGTAGCCTAAGGTTCTTTTTGCCAGAGAAAATACCCCATATATAGAGAAAGATAACAAGAGGGATATCAATGGATAGATTCTAACTAATGCAATACAAAAAATATCCCTGATCCTGACTGAAATTAGAAAAGTGAGAGTAGGAGTGACGTTAGTAGCCACTATATGATTCAACAGTCGATATGAGAGAGTAAGATGACGGTTATGAAGGAGAGTACCGGGAACCCAAAAGTGAGGAACTTCTAACAAAGAGTGGGTAGCCAAATTGAAATCAATAGGGTTAGGAGAACCTCTCATGTCGGCGGGATAATCACACTCAACAAGGCGCTCAACATAAAGATATTAGGCTAAAAATCAGTGAAAAAGGTGAAGGTATTACCCCAAACAAACGAATCGAAAGAGGAGTCATCAAGGGCAATGTTATGAATGTTACAAAAGAACTCATAAACCCAAGATTTGTTCACTAAACCATCATAAGACAACACCCGGGCACTTCCAATGGAAGCGAACCACCCCCCAATTTGCACATCATCAAACGTATTAGGCTTGACATTACACTCAATCAAGGCAGTACGAGTCAAAAATGGCCCTTAAAAATTTTCTCATGATCATGGGTGGGAAAAATGACATTGTTAAAGAGGGGTTTTGGGTGGTATTCTTTGCCACTTTCTAGAGGATTCGGCCATGATAACCACACAAGCACAGAAGGGATAAGACAAAAGGAGAACATAATAAAATGGCCAAAAACAAGACTATAAAAAGACCCTTAACCGAAATGCAAGAGAGAGGAAAGAGATAAAACCCAAGAGAAGAAGAAAAACAGAAAAAGACAAACCTAGGGCACTAGAAAAAAAAACTGTGAACAAGAGAGAAAAAAGAGAGAAGAATCTAACCAAGAACAAAATATTAGAGAGAGAAATCAGCCAAATGAAGACAAAACAGGAGGAAAACCAACAAGGCTTGGAGGAAAAACAAAACGCCGCAGAGAGAGGGAAGAAGAAACATAGTCTACAATTGTGACTTGCTGTTGTGAAGGTTTTATCCTTCTTTTATCGTGGGTGCAGTTGGGCATACCGCGGGCGTGAACAACTTAAACACTCGTAGGCATGGATTGACACACCGGAGCATAATTAAGAAGCAGGAAGACAAAGAAGCACACTGAATTGGGGAAAACATAAGGGACCTTGTGAGTTCACTGGAATAAACCATAAAACAAGTGTTTTGAACAAAAATGAGGATCGTGAGATAGGCCAACAACCTTATTTGAAGACATTTGGATAAAGAAAATTTTGAATCTCATAAAAAAGTGTGTTGGGTGAAATTGAAGTTCACAAATTTTAACATTGCCATGAAAATAGTGAAATGAATAATTCACTTTATGGATTGTGGCACGCTCCTTATTGGATGCCAGTCTTCTTCATGTCAATGTATGAGTCAGAAAACTTTACCATTTCAGAGATTCATACCAGCTGCCCCCCTCCTTTTTTTTTTTTTTTAGTAATGAAACATATGGTTGTTAGAGGCAGCTTTCACACTGCAAAAAGTGGTAGCTAAATCCATGAAACATAAATTTTATCCTCTAAATCATGACAGCTATAACACACTCAGTCATGTAGCCCTTTCCTTGACCTTTCACATAGACACCAAGAAGGTTATGCTCTCATCATTATACATTGGTCATTTGAACTTGGAAAATCCTCAAAAGATGAAAACACAATCATGACGAACATTGTTAGAACTTTTATGGGCAAAGGCTAAACTTGTAGACCTCTATAAAATGTGTACGAAATGAGATTAAAAAAAAAAGAAAAAAGAAAAACATCAATCCTGAAGTCATTCAAAATAAGGAGAAACCCACTCAGAAAGATCAAACCAATTTTTGCAAAACACAAGTTTTGAAAAACCAATGAAGAACATAGGATTGATTTTGAAGAAAGAAAAGAGAATCAATCAATGAGAAAAACCCCTAAAGACTTTCTAAGGTATTCAAACCTAAGATGTCTAGCGGTTTAGTATAAATATTAGCTTTTTAATTCTCAGTTGACACATAGTCAAGAACAAGCAACCCTTCTTCGACTAACTCACAAATAAAATGATGACAGATGCCAATGTGTTTTGTACGTGAGTGTTGGATAGCATTTTTGGAAATGTTGATAGCACTTGTGTTGTCACAAAAGAGAGTTTTTTGTTGGTCGAAACCGTAGTCACGAAGCATTTGCGTCATCTAGATCACTGTGCACAACAACTTCCAACCGCCATATATTATGCTTTGGCGGTGGAGAGAGAAATGGCATTTTGCTTTTTGCTATGCCAAGACACCAAGTTATGACCTATGTAAAAACAAACCCTAGATGTGCGTTTTTGATCATTAGCACATCCTGTCCAATCCGTATTAGAAAACCCAATAATATCAATAGAGGAGTCAAAAGAGTACCAAATCCCGAGTCCTAGAGTTCCATTCACATATTTAATGATGTGTTTGACTGTAGATAAATGACTCTTTAGGACAAGAATGATATCAAGCACACAACCCAACACTGAAAGAGGACGATTGAGTGTGAGATAAAGCAAACTTCCTATCATACTTCTATACAAGGTAGGATCAACATCTTTACTGGTATCATCTTTAGACAACTTAACACTAGTGCTCATGGGTGTTCGTGTATGCTTAGTGTCTCAGGACCAAATTTAGATACAAGATTCTTAGCATATTTGGTTTGATACGCAAACATTCCATCAGACAATTGTTTGATTTGAAAACTCCAGAAGTAAGACAACTCACTCATCATACTCATTTCAAATTCATGTGTCATGCATTCAGAAAAATAACTGACGAGAGATTCCGAAGTCGATCCAAACATAATATCATTCACATAAATTTGGGCAACAAGAATGTGATCCTCGGTTCTTTTAACAAACAATGTTTTGCCTAACCCTCCCCTTTGAAACTCATTATCAATAAGAAAAGATGTCAATCTATCATACCAAGCTTTAGGACCGATTTCAGACCATAAAGAGGTTTGTCTAATTTGTAGACATGGGAAGGGTGATGTAGATCCTCAAAACCTTTTGATTGTTTAACAAATACTTCTTCTTTGAGAAATCCACTTAGGAAAGAACTTTTGACATCCATTTGATACAATTTGAACCCAAGGTAGCATGCAATGGCAAAGAGAATTCTAATAGATTCATAATCCACACCCTTAACTTAACTGTATCCCTGAGCGACCAACCTAGCCTTATTTCAAGTGACAGTACCATTTTCATTAGATTTATTTTTGAAAATTCATTTAGTACTTATCTCATTAGTATCTTTAGGTCTAGAGACAAGAGTCCAAACTTTGTTTTTCTCAAATTGGCCAAGTTCATCATTCATAGCATTTATCCAAAAACCACCATGTAAGGCTTATTTCGCATTTTTAGGTTCAATCATCGACACATAACAAAAATGAGATACCTTTTCCCGAAGTTGTTTTCGAGTTTTCATTCGATCTGTGACATTACCTATCACTTGTAACATAGGAGGATTAAGCTGTACCCTTGATGATGGCTCCAATGTTGAAGTTGGACATGTTGATGAACCAGAGCACACTTTATCTTGAACTTCTTCACTTTCCTCATGAGTTTAAGCTTCCATAGTTTATTTGTTGGGCGTTTGAGTCTTCTCATGTTCAGTTGGTGTGATGTTGAATATGTGATTTCCACTTTTCACCACATCTTCACATTGGCTTGTGGAACTTCCTGCATCATCTACAATCACATTTATGGATTCCATAATAGTCGATGTGCAAGAATTATAAACACAAAAGGCATGGCTTGTAGTGGAACAACCAAGAAAAATACCTTCATCGCTGCTGGAATCAAACTTACCCAATTGTTCTCTATCTTTGTAGATATAACATTTGTTTCCAAAAGTTTTGAAATATTTGACATTTGGCTTTACTCCTTTCCAAAGTTCATAAGGAGTGTGCAAAGTTCTGAGCCTCAAATACACATGGTTTATGATATAGCAAGCAGTGTAAATAGCTTCGACCCAAAAATTGAGTGAGAGTTTCTTGCTAATGAGCATAACCCTAGCCATTTCTTCAACAACACGATTTTTCCTCTCGACCACTCTATTTTGTTGTGGAGTAATGGGAGTGAAAATTTCATGTTTAATATCGTGCAAATCACAATAATTTGAAAAAAAAAAAACTGTTTTCAAATTCACGACCATGATCCGTTCGAATTCATATGATTTGCCCAATAGCCCACCCTTGTTCTTTTTGAATTCTATGGACCAAGGATTTAAAAGCCTCAAAAGTTTCATATTTTTCCCACAAAAACATTGCCCAAGTAAACCAGGAAAAATCATTAATGGTTAAGAAAATATACCTGTTACCTTCAATACTTTCAGCTCGTGTTGGTCCCATCAAATCCAGGTGAACAAGCTCAAGGGGGCGCTTTGTTGCCAAATCATTCATCTTTTTTATGAGGAGCTTTGGTTTGCTTACCCAATTGGCATGATTCGCACACAGTGTTGGTTGGTTTTCCCAATATAGGAATGCCTCGAACAAGTTCCTTATTGGCCACTTTGACTAGATCTTTGAAATTAATGTAAGACCAACTCATTGATGCCAAAGATCAACATTGCTTATGATGGCAAAATGACGCGTGAGGTCATTTGGGGAATGAATCCCATAGCAATTGTCAGATGTGCGAATTCTGTGAATCGCGGTATTTCCTTGTAAATCCAAAATTTGATATTTGTCTTTTAAAAATAAAACCTCGTGATGTGAATTGCACATTTGACTAATGCTAATCAAATTTTCCTTGAGTCCATCCACAAGAAGAACGTTTTCAAGTTTAGGTAGTCCAAGAGCACTTATAGGTCCCTTACCGATGACTTTAGAAGTACTATTGTCTCCAAATGTGACATGACCTCCTTCAAATTGATCAATTGTGGTAAACAAGGATTTGTCATAGGACATGTGACGTGAACAGCCTCTATCAAGATACCACACACTAGTGTCATGAGCCTTAAGGGTGGTGTGAACCACAAAACATGTTAGGCCACTCTTTCTAATCCAAACTGCCTTGGTTTTGTTGTGAGGAGTTTTGACGTAAAAGGTTATCTCCTTACCTAAAAAGTGTTGGATTTTCTGTCACTTCTTTTAACAAAACCGTATAAATCAAAACAATACGAGCGTATGCAACCAATTTTACCACAATGATGACATACAAACTTGTCATTTTTCTTTTTTAGGAATTTGAGGAACAAGAGGAGTTGTGGAAATTTTACTTTTTATGGCGACAAAACCTTGCACTCCTTGAGAATTAACTGAGATGGAAGACTTGGATTCGAAGTTGACACCTTTGATGTAACCTAGACCACTCTTATCAAACCCCATTTGCTAAGCACTAAGGATTCAAGTTCTTCGAGCTGGTGTTCCAAAGCTCGATAGTAGCATTGGCTCCTATCAGTTCCAGCTCCTTTTTTTGCACATTTCTCTTCAAGTTCCTTTATTATTTCAGTTCTCTTCTCTGCCTCTTTTGAAAGAATGCAAACTTTCGTCTTTAGCTTATCATGAGCACTATGAAAAAAAGGTTTTTTCGTTCTCACAAGTGTTGAGTTTGTTAATCAGGGAGGCTTTGTCCATGATGAGGATTCCTATTTTTTCTTGAACCCCATCGAGTTCTTTCTGTAAGGAATCTTTGACTTCCTCACATTTCTTTAGATTTGAAGTGAGTGCAAAATTTTGCTTTGTGACATTGTGGCATTCCTTGTACGTCTTCTCATAGGTTTTCTCAAAATCCTCTTCTTTACTATCAGAGGACTCATCATTAGAGTTTGCTCAGAAGATCAGTCCTAGAAACAAATGCCTTTTTATCTAGGGTTGCATGAAATGCCATGAATGAACTTCCACTTGATCTTCATCTTTCTCCTAGTCTGAATCGCTTTCATCATCCTAAGTGACAGCAAGAACTTTCTTCCTATTTTTCTTAAATGGGCACTCAAGAGTAATATGACCAAGACCGCCACATTCATAACATTTAACTTCTTGAAATCAAGAAGTAGATTTATCAGATTTTACAAAAATTTTAAGTTTCTCATTCCCTTTTTCTTTAAAAGTTGAATCCTCGAGATTTGACGTTTTCTTTTTTAAGAATTTTTTGTACTATTTTTTGGACAATGCCAACATCTCGGATTCAAATTCATCATTAACATTAGATTTATTTACATCCTCATGAGAACTTTTGAAAGCGAAAGCATCTTTTTCTTTTTTCCTTGAGAGAAGATTTGACTCATAGGTTTGTAAATTCCGAATCAACTGTTCTTGCTTTAGAGTGTCAATGTTTTGAGCTTTCTCTATTGCTGTAACTTTAATTAAAGTGATCGGAAAGAGATCTCAAAATTTTTGATACAATATTAGATTCAAGAATTTTCTGGCCCAAGGTAAAACTAGAATTAAAAATATCCCTAAGTTTGGTGTAAAATTCATGAAAAGACTCTTTATCTTTCGTTATAAGAGTTTCAAAATTAGTCGTGAGTCTTCAAAGTTTTGATCGTTTAACAGAATTTGTGCCTTCATGTATTGTCTCAAGGTTATCCCATGCATCTTTAGCTACTTCACACGTGCAAATTCTACAGAATTCCTCAGGTTTAACAAAGCTAAAGAGACCATTAATAGCCTTGCTATTCTAGTTTGAACTTGAGTAATCATTCTTATCCCATCTATCAACAGGTTTAGGAGTAGTAACTTCATCAAAAGTGATCGTAGGTTCACTCCAACCATTTATGATAGATTGCCAAACTCTCTCATCAATAGACTTTAAATAAGCCCTCATACGAGCTTTCCAATAAGAGTAGTTTGTTCCATCAAGTAAGGGAGGACATTTATTGTTGTTTCCCCCTTGTTTTGAATCCATAGTCAATAAACACGAATATCAGATCATGCTACTATAGCTTTGTTTATAATAAAAAAAATGACAAAGGTCCTGCTCTAATACCAATTGAAAAATTATAGTCTTGTGATCTTGTGATTATTACTTAAATAGATTCGAACCAACTGAGCTCAACAAGACAAGAAAGAATAGATAACAATCGTAACACAAAGATTTTTACGAGGAAAAATCATAGTTGGAATCCACAATAACAATCCACTATGAAGAAGAGTAGTGCAAGAGATTTCTCACACCGACCAATCCAAGCACACGTGCTTGCTTGAGACCTACAAGTACCTAATCTATATCCTTCAATCTGTGGATATCCACCTTTACTAGAGAGATGTCAAATCCATGACACACTCACTCCTCAAACAACACTTATGAACTATTTTGTGATTTTGGTTTAGACTTGATGATTTTCATGTAAGATCAAATGAGAATGAATCATCAAACAAACATGAGAAAAATATATAATGTAATCTCACTACAAGTACTCTCTTAGAATACTCACTCAAAATACAAACTCAGGTGATGAACATAACACAACCGAACAAGCTTGATATAAATAGACATTAGACCTTCGCTGGTGCGAGCCTCATGGTCACGGGTGCGATGAGCTTGTCGCGAGCACTAGACCTCCTTCGCGGGTTACAATGAAAAATGTTGGGAGCATGTTTTCATCGTGGCCTGGACCACATCCTAGTCGCGGCCACCAGTCCCTTCTCTGCGGGCCCGAGTACTTGTTTGCGGGCGCAAGACTTAACTGAAGAAAAAATACTGAGAGCTTATTTCCTTGCAGCTTGGTTGTGGCCTGGTTGCGGCCGCAGGGCTTGACATTGCGGGCACGACAAGGCAAGACAGACAGGTTGTAATTTTTGACTATTGTATCCATTTTTTTCTGCATATTCTAAGTCATGATTTTCTTGATTCTTTACTAGACAAATAGCCTTCGTTCTTTGTTCAACTTGCTGCAAATGTCAACCATCTCTTCATGTTAGAAATTGGGCGCCCATGTGGCATGACCCTTTGAACCTTTTGAACCTTATCCATGTAAGTTTTGAATTTGAATTCAAAACTTATTTGGATAACCACTCAGGATATCTATATCTATCATATCAATAGATATGGATAGATGGATAGATAGATATTGGTTGTTATATATTTGATTATATACATCTAATATGATGGGAAGAATATCAATATCAGATACGTTATGTGGTTTTTACCCATAATCTTTTTTCCCAGACTCTCTCTCTAACTATCTCCCAGATGAGAACAATCCAGCCTTTGCACTGTGACTTATGTGGGTGATACTCATATTGTAGTATCACTCCACTGCTGGGTTTGTTGTTCGCATTTTAGAAGCACGTGATTTACACACGAGATTCTTCGCTAAAAGGTATAATTCTTATATTTTATCCGTTGTGTTATAATACTTTGATTTACATTGATATCAGAGCCAATATGGGTATTTTCGTGCTTATTTTCATGCATTAAAATATGTGTATATTTTTATATAAATATATATACATGATATATGCATGAATATTAATAATGGAGGAAGATGTCCACTCTCATTAGATTAAGAGCATAAAATACCTCATTTTTATGTTCATTAAATGTCATTTTTAATGCCATAAATGTATTTATTTTGGAAAATGGAGTCCAGCAGTACCAAAATTAGATCAAAAAACACCCTGGAAGGCGACGCGTAGGCCTCACGCGCCACCTGATGCCGTGAGTGGCTTCCACACGCTGACACGCGTCAGATGCGCTTCCGAGGCGCCTCCTCATGCCATCACGCGCGCATCAGCGGCGTTGTCCATGTCTTGGCGCCGCGCCACGCGACGAGCGTCGTCTTGTTGAAACGCTATTTGAGCCGTTGAGCCATTTTTTCACCGCCATTGATTTTTTTTTTTTTTAAATCCAGAATTGCATTAAATGGTCATAAGTAATTCATTATAGATTTCTTTTAAGCGTGGTTGGTACTGTTAGACTCAGAATTAAATTTTCTATCTTCTGGATAATTTTCAAAATTTTATGAAAATAAAGAATATTTTTCCTGAAATAATAATTCATTATTTCTGATTTAAAATGCATTTGGTGTTACATGATTAAGTTTTTGGGGCTGAATTTTATATTGTAAACTACTGTTATGGTCTGCTATTTACTGGTATGGTTATTGCATTTTCCCAGATTCTGGAATATTTATTTATGATTTCATGTGTGTTTATTAATTATTTAAAATTTCAGAAAATACCAGAAAATTTCAAAAGTGATATACTTTCTATTATGGCATAATCTGAATATTAAATACATCATATTATTGTTTTTTTTTTTTTGCCTAGAATTTCTAATACGTTGTAATTAGAATGGCATGATTGATTGTTTTTTATTTTAATTCCGTTATTAAATGTAACATAGAATGTATTGATTGTGAATCTACATTATGATGCTATTATATGGAATTAGAATATTTTATCATGTTTTTTAGACATGTCGTAATCAGTGGGAGATTGTTCGGTTGAGAGAAATCTTCGTAGATTTACTCTCGAAAACTAATATGTTGCACATGAATTAAATTAAATTTTGGATAATTGTTACTTGTGGCGCAAGAGATGATTACGAGCATAGCGGATTTTCGATCTTGCGACTTGTGTAATATTGTCACTATTTTATTTAGATTTTTGTGGCAAAATTATATTATGCTAATCAAATTAATCCCAATGCGAATTTCTTTCTAAATTGATTTAGCTTATGGAAGTTAATTTGGTTGACCTAGAATTAGTAGAGATGTTCAAATGTGAACAATGTAATCCTATTCTTTAGATGAGCAAAATTATTGAAGACTTTAGGTCAGACCTTAATTGAGCCAAAGTAAGGAAGCATGACTCAAAGTTGCCGTGTTTTTTGTTGCCTTGTTTGGCACAATAAAAACTAATGTGTGCGCTATGGTTAGCGGTACGCTATGTAGTTTTGGTTGACGAGTTTTGGAGTTATGAAATTAGTAAGCCCTCAATAGATCTGTATATGATCTTGACTATTGAGTTATGTGGATTAACTTTGTAATTTGACTTGTAATGATGTTGTATCATTGGATGAAGTAACATTCCAGAGTCACGTTATCTAAGAAATGCGAGCCTAAATGAATTAGTCATTAAGTGTAAAATGAGTAGCCAGTATGAACAATGTTTTGCTCTTTATCCAACTATTGGGAGTGGATGGAGAAAAAATTTCACACACTATAATAGTGTGCGTTGAAGTATCACTTGAAGTTAAAAGATTAGCGCTTAGTAGCAGCAAAATCTATTAACACTAAGTGAAAAGATTAGCGCCAAGTGGTTGCAAAATCTATTAACATTGCCAACTTGTCTAAGTCTGGACACTTACTGTTTCCATAGTTAAGTGTGAGACATGTTGAGGTGCTTCTTTGTATGATTCCTTAGCTAGGCTAACGTTTATTGAATAACGTTTACCACTAAGCGCAAACGTTGCAGCATAGTAATGAAAAAGGTCAGGCCAACAAGGTTGTTATGACTCTAAGAATTTGACGCATCGCTTGTGAGAGCATTGTGCTGAGTTAGACTCTTTAGCCTAATTCGCGCTTAAGTTACTTTAGGGGCTATCATAGATTGATAGCTTATTCTCTCATTCTTGTGGATAGTAGAATTAATTGCAAGTAACTATGAAGCGAGAAACAAAGATGGCAAGAGGAGTATCGTCATCTTTCAACTAGATGCAATAAAGTGTATAGAGAATAAAATTGACTTGAAGGTGCAGGGGATTAGCACTTACTACTTAAATTTGCGACTTAGGCTCACTTGATATCTCCATGACATCCTTTTATGATCTAGTGAATATGAATTAGCCGTGAGTCATTACCTAGTTGAGCCTAAACCTTATAAACTTGTCTTTGAGAACTCACACATTAAGATGATTGGAATTAGTTTATGACATTGGTCATGAACCGGTGGCTTATTATACTTAATCACATTAATGAGATGATGACATGATGGTTTGAGTAGGCCCTCTCAGGCCCACTCGCTTGTGTCATCATGCTCTCATGTGAATATATAACTTTGTTTGCAATGGTTGCGCACAAATAAGTTGGAAAACCGTAGAACGTCATTTGTATTGGCGCATTTAGTCCACTATGATATTTGTGACTAGATACGTGTAAGGGTATGATAGCTAAGCCTTAATCTCGACACATTTATAGATTACAATACGCATCTGAGTCAAGACTATTTGATTTTCCATAAGTCAAAAGTTTTGAGATGATTTTTGACATTGTACATATGAGGTCGAGATCAATTAGATAAGAGCTTTTGCGCTTTTAGTTTTGACCAAGGTGGCGAGTATCTATTTGAGTTATTTTTTAGAAAGCTCTGTGAAGAGAAATGGATGCTTAGAAAATTGATTATTCCTAGTACTCAACAACACAATGGTGTAGTAGAGATAATGAATTAAATATTGTTAATATTAGGTGGATAATGGCGCAAAATGTTTCCCAATTGGGAATTGCACTAGTTTGTTGCCTATATCCCTAACTAAGTGCCCTCTATATCAGATTTTACACTCCATTTGAGTAATGGGTTAGCAGAGAGCCATCTATGGGCGATCTGTAACCGTTAAGTAGCTTCTCTTTATTTTACTTCTCATAAGGTTGCGAAGTTAAGACCTAGGGTTCTATAGCGCATTATTGTATGTTGTCTTGTAAACACATAGGGTCATGTGGCGCATTATTGTATACAGTCATGTAAACCCTCCGAGTCATGTGCATATAGGTAAACAGCTTTGTGGTAGTGTAACTAAGTCACATAAAGTTTTCTTAGTAAAGGTGACGTGAATAGAGTTTTGGAACTCTATAAGATAGAGAATTCTAAGCATAGCGCTTTTATGTAGCCTAGTTGAGAATGAAAAGAAATTTCCAATATCCTAGGGACAGTGGGAGCGATGCGACTACTAATGGATTACTCCATTAGAGAAGAATACTCTACATTCTACATTCTTAGTTGCGTGGTAGCGAATGTGAAAATTTTCCACGTCATCACTGGGTGATTGAGAAGGAAACACTCATGATTGCTCCGCAAGATGATAAAGAGCCTAGGATAATGCCAAAGGCTCTAGTCCCCTGTTTTTAGAAAGTGGATCAATGTTGCGCAGTTTAAGACAAAGTCTTTGAGGATTAACCATTTCTATAATTTGGTTGACTTTCCATTATGATGCGAAACTGTTATAAAGTTATGCGTAATTTGGATAGTCATTGTTGAGGCATAAGGCTCGCTAGATACCGAAAAGTGGCCCCATTGAGGAAAGTGTAGACCATGAGAAGACTTCCTCCTAGGAGTGAGGTTATTTTGACTTAGGCTATGATTGACATAAGTTCGGAACATTGATTTGAGGACATTTTGAGAATTGGATAAGTAGATCCGTAAGGATTTACCTTCTGCTTTTATGGTGAAAAGTTAGGAGCGCAAAAAGGTTACTAGTTCCAATAAATCTTTTACAGCCTAAAACAGTTATCTAAATAGTGGTTCTTAGATTTCGTCAAGCCATGATAGGCCAACGATGATCGATGAAGACTACTGAGACATGATCAATGGTCCAAAAGAAGTTTTTCCTTACTTAGTCATTATGAGCCAGGAATTTATAAGGTTGTCGCCACCTAGGGTGGGCAGTCCTCTATTTTAGATATGATGGACATGGGTGATGTAATTTATATGCTCAGATGTACGATCCTTAGGGATTGTTTTGGGAGAATTCCTGTTTTATCTTCGATGACTTACATAAGGAATATCCTAGAATGATTCTAGATGCAAAATTGCTAACCTATTGACTGACCTATCGGTAAAAGACAGAGCCTTAGCTATTGAGTGAATCCTCGGATTATCTTTGGGAGAAATAGATGACTTATATTCTTTGATCTTTTCTTTGTTGTGGGAGCGTAAAGTACGCTATGTGGGCGTATTCGGCATGATAAGTGTTATCTTTGGTAAATGGTCAACTGAGTTGTTTAGACATTGACCTTACTCATTAGACTGTGGATAGAATGCTTTACTAGTAGTATATTAATTTTCTCCTTGTAAGATTCAATGCGCTAGTTGGGCGCATCAAGAATGAACGTGAATTGGTCACCAAAATATCTTTAGAGAGATCATTGCGCAAGAGGTAGTGATCTTGAATCACTTCATGTGAGGTGCACATGGAGGATTCCATTGTATATGCTTATCGCAAGAGGTGCTGAAAAGGCTTATGTTTAGAATCAAGAATTGCGCAAGCTGTGGTCATGTTTTTTTTAGATCGATCACTTATTTGTTGTGAGATGATGGGATGTTGACACTATTATGGTTTGTGTCACAATGATTAGCAGATGATGATGTCAGCAGGCAAGATTGGCTCACTCACACGAGCAATCGCCCTTGGCACTTGGGAGCGAGCAAGGATGAGACTAGTGGTTTATTTTTTATTTGAAGCCAAGAGAGGCTTAAATTATTCACTATACATGTCGCATTGGTTATAACCAAGATGAGGTCATGTTAAGGACCAAACATGGATATTAGTACCCACTTTCCATGTTGTGCCTGTCATGATTAGCCAGATGCGAGATCTCATTTGGCGCCTGGAAGGCGAGCAAATAGAGAATTCGGGTTAGGCGCTTGAAAGCGATTAGACTAATATCTGTATGGTGTATCAAGTATGACGTCACTTTTTTGGAAGAGTTACTCTACCGTAGCATGTATTCATACTATATGTGCTTGTCGACCGAGTAATGAGGTGAGAAAATGGATCCCTGTTTCCTTACTGTGTGAGTCTTACGTGTCATTATTGATATGACTTTCATTTATGTACCATTTTGTAACTTTTGACTATGTCATAAAGTAAGGGGTTGATGTTCTGCTACTTTGGTATGTTGCCTGCGGTCATGTATGATTCGGCCTTAAAGGACATCACTGGGAAAGCGGCCAATGCTAAACTAAATGGCATGAGGGCAAAGGGAAGATCATCTAGTATTACACCACTGTTGTATATTCACTGTCGGCAACTCACATCGCTCTGTATGAGAAGTGAATTAAGTGTGAATATATTGCAAGAATTGAGAGGGTCAAACATGCTTTTTTGAGGCATTAGAGATGTTTTTTGGACTAGTGTAATTAGATAGGTCTGGGGTATATGAGACACTATTTCTGTTCTTTTTGGGTTGATGTCTCTATGCTGGCTCATTTTGAGTTTCTAGTATAGAGCTCCCACATGCAGGTGTTCTTAGCAGTCGCACGATGTATTGGCTAGTATGAGATTGTTCATTTTTTGGGGAGATTGAGATAGAAATGTGGCAGTGTCATGCCAACTCATGTGCGAGTGTAAGATGTTGGAAATTGGGTGCCTATGTGGCATAACCCTTTGAACCTTTTAAACCTGAACCTTTTGAACCTTATCCATGTATGTTTTGAATTTGAATTCAAAACTTATTTGGATAACCACTCAGGATATCTATATCTATCATATCAATAGATATGGATATATGGATAGATAGATATTGGTTGTTATATATTTGATTATATACATCTGATATGATGGGAAGAATACCGATATCAGATACGTTATGTGGTTTTTACCCATAACCTTTTTTCCTAGACTCTCTCTCTAACTCTCTCCCATATGAGAACAATTCAGCCTCTGCACTGTGACTTGTGTGGATGATACTCATATTGTAGTATCACTCCACTGCTGGGTTTGTTGTTCGCATTTTAGAAGCACGTGATTTACCCACGAGATTCTTCGCTAAAAGGTATGATTCTGATATTTTATTCACTGCGTTATAATACTTTGATTTACATGTTTGATTAAACCAAGAAAGATTTTAGAGGAGATACTCAGGACATAATCAATCCATCTTATTTATTTTATTTTATTTTTTTTTTTATTTTTGCTCGAGCATGCCAACCAAAACAATTAACTATTGCATACACACAATCCCATATTGATTATTTGAAAATAATAATAAGAAAAAGACAATGATCCGAATGTGTTGTCAAAAGAGGAATTTGCCAAAAACTTAGGATACAAAACCCCATAATATTGATCTTAACAATGGACCCAAAAACAAATGTATAAATTTAATAGTATCTTTTTGTTGTTTATTATGATTTTTTTTTCTTCCTTTCAATAATGTGAGTAATATATGCTCCCCGCCTTCAAAAATTTCCCTTGTTTTTGTAAGAAACATACAATGGACAAAAAATCACGAACCAACATACCAAGTTTTAATGGGTCCTCACACCCGACCCTTTTGTGAATGTGTCGGTATGCTTATTGTAAATAATAATAATAATAATAATAATAATGGTATATAAACAAAAGATTTATATAAAATTTTGTTCAAAATATTGTAGAAAGTAATTTTTACATTACTATGATATTAAATTATGGGAAAATTATCTAATATGCAAAGCATACCTTATGTAATTCTAATATAAAATTACGTAATTTTTAACGAATTTACATAAGTGATCTCACAAAAATAGGTAAGTTGATTATAAATTTGCCTAAATTTACAAAATCACGTAAGTTTTCACGAATATATGCAAATTTGTATTGACCTTATGTATTTTTGTGAGATCACGTATGTATTTTCATAAAAACTTATATAATTTTGTATTAAAGTTACATATGGTGTACATTGCACACTGAATTTTCTATGTCAAAGTTTGTTGATATCCCTATAATTATTGTCTAAATTAATATTAGAAATACAATGGAAAAAAAAAAAAAAAAAAAACCAACTAAAAAAAGTATAGAAACACTATATTTACACTATCCTCATCCTACTATCACGATCATCTATATAAAGGCCTTTTTGGGTACCAGATTAAAAGTTATTTTTTAGTTTTTAATTTATTTTAAGTCAAATCACCTCTTTATTTTTTTACATATTTTTTTTTAAAAAAAAAGTCAAAAAAAAGACAAAAAGTTAACTTGTAACCTACTTCTCAAAACAACCTATAGCAATTTGTCTGTTCTTGTCAACGTGCATGTACATGATACTATTATTTGACACATTTTTTTTCCCTTCTGTTTTTTGTTCTTTTGGTATTGTTAGATTCCTTGTTTTGTCAATTCCGCAAACAAACACATTTGAATTGTATTGTTTGTGCCTAGCATTGTTCGCTGACCACTCGAGCGGTGAATTGTGTGCTTGAGCACTGAAAAGGTTCGCCCAATAGTTTTGACTTGATCTTAGCTACTAGGAGGATTCATTCTCCGCTTGAGTGAGCTTTCTACCGCTCAAGCGAAGTCACTTATTGTTCCATCGTCTTTTAGACACATTGCTTGAGCGGTATTTCTTGCGCTTGAGCGGTCTTTGCAACCCTACTTTGTATAAAGCTGTATAAATTGAATGTTTTAGGATTACGGCTTCCAAAACTGAAACTTGAGACTAGAGGACTTTTGGGCATTCATCTGGATAGCCTAGCTATTGTTTTCCCATGATGGTTTTGTCAGTTTGTCGCCTCGCATGGATTGAATTGCACGTATCAAGGGGCTTGTCACGATTCAACTTCTCTAGAGAATTTAATCAGTGGATTTCAAAGATTTTGGGCTTTGAAGCTTTGAAGAAGTTCAAAACTGTTTAGTGTCGTGGATTCAACTTGAGTGTTATGTATGCAACACTGGACTAATCAATCCCAAGATGAAGATGTTGATGGAAGAGACATAAGAAGTGGAAGTCAATTCATGAGTGAGTGTTGAGCAATTGTTTTTAGTCTTGTGTAATTTTATTATCTTCATAGTGGATTGTTTAGTGACTTTTTTTAATCCGTGATTTTTTATCGCAACTGGAGGTGCTCTAATTATGATTTTTTTCACGTTAAAATCTTTTGTGTTGATTTATCGATTGTGAAACAATAAACTAAATCGCTTTCATATGTACTAGATAATTGGATTATTTATTTTGTGTGTTTGAGATTTGTAGTAATTTAATCTATTTCGAATCACAACCCAGATAGATTTTTTCAGGTAGGTAAAGAATTGATCTCTAAATTTCACATAACTAGGAAAATAGTGTACAGCACTACATGTGGACCATAGTGAAGTAGAGTTGTCCAATTTTTCAACTCATACTTTTCACATTGAGTTTGAATCTTGAAATTATTAAGGAATTTGTGAAGGTAAATTAATTATTATTTTTTATTTTTTATTTTTTTGGCTTAGACCTTCATTGCAACCAAAATAAAAGTGTCCAAGAAGATGCCAAATTTTTTTTTTTTTCAATTTTTTAAAACAAATTTAAAGTTTAAACACAATTATTAGTAGCATTCAAACCCTGTACTCCATACCCCAACTCAAAAAAGTCACTCAGAGGGTGGAGTTTGTCCACCATTAAAGAAGAGACTTTTTTTTTTTTTTTTTTTTTTTTTTTTTTTTTTTTTTTTTTTTTTCACTGTACGTAAGATTCAGTGGGAAAAGGAAAATAAAAATTGAAAATGAAAGGAATAAGAAAAGACCCAACCCACACCCACATTATAATTGTACCATTAATTCACGTAACCTACCTTGTTGAAACTATTCGAGAAATCTCTACTTTTGGTGCCTCACATATAGCCTATGTGGTCTAAATTTCCCAATGTACCTTTCTCTGTTTGACATTTTGGTTTACTGAAATAAAGTAATTAATTTTTATTTTTTTTATTGAATGATTATTTTATTATAATAGTTAATGATAATTATATTGAAGATTAATTACAATTTAGGTCCCCAAAATGTGAATCTTGTATCATTTTAGTCATTAATATTTAAATTGTGTCAATTTGGTCTCGAATTTCAATTTAATCCCCCAATCTACACATGCAATTTAAACATTAGGGGACTAAATTCAAACACTTTTATACAATGAGGTTTAGATTGACAAAATTTAAATATTGATGATCAAATTAAAACTCTTTTAAACATTTGATAACAAAATGACACAAGCACATACTTTGGAGGCTAAAAATGTGATTAACCCTTCCATTTATAATACATTTTTTTTGATAAATTAAATTCAGAATAAACATTATAATAGAATCATTATTCCATTCTAACCAAACTTACATAACTACTACGAAAAAATAATAATTCAGTGCAAGTTTGAAAAGAAAAAAAAAAATCAAATTAATGATAAATTTTATGAACTTTAATGATTAAAAATATAAAATTTTCTATAAATTTATAATTATTTTGAAAGGATGCCACTTATTTATAATTTCTCCAGTTACTATTGATGTTGTACCTATATATTCGTCAAATGACTGGACACGAAATTACTGTATTTTAAAACACTAAGGGTGTGTTTGTTTGAACGGACTGGATAAGGGGGGATTGTAATCCGTCGGACTGTTAGTCCTGGGATACATTGTCCCGGGACAATTTTGTTGGATTGGATTTGTATCATATGTTTGTTTAATCATGGGATTAGATGTCTGGATTGGACTATTTTTAGTAAATCCAATGTTTGGTTAGACGGACTGAATAAGGATAAATGTTCAAAAGACTATTTTACCCTTATAATCTATAATTTATAATTTAACAACACAAAAAATTTAATTTATAAGGCCACAAATTTTAATTTATTATTTTCAATTAAATTAAATTTATAATTTATAATTTATATTTTTATTTAATATATAAATTAAATTTTCAACAACACTAAAAAAATTTAATTTATAAGGCCATAATTTATAATTTATTATTTTTAAATAAATTTAATTTATAATTTATATTTTTATTTAATATATAATTTTAAATTAACAATACTAAAAAAAAATTATTTAATATGTAAATTTAATTTTTTAACAACACTAAACAAATTTAATTTATAAGGCCATAATTTTTAATTAAATTTAATTTATAATTTATAATTAAAATTTTTTATTTAATATATAGTTTTAAATTAACAACACTAAAAAAATAATTTATAAATGTTCAAAAGACTATTTTACCCTTTTCTAATTGTTTACTAAGTAATAGCATGGAAGGTAAAATGGACATTTCACAAAATAATCTCATGGGATACCAATCCTATGTTTTCTATCCCACACCCCCCCATGGGATAGGACAGTCCCATGTTTGTGGGACTAATAGTCCGGGGGGACTATTAGTCCGGAGCAAAATTTTTCAAACAAACAATGGACTATTAGTCCAGTGGGACTAATAGTCCAATCCCACCCTCTTATCCCTCAAAACAAACATGCTCTAAGGTCACGTTTGTTTGGCATATTAGGTTAGAGAATATTATTAGTGCGGGGATGACTAGTAAAAAGATTATTATTGTGGACATTGTTAGTGAAGATATTAAGTAAAAGTGTGTTTGTTTTGGTAATAGTGTGGGAGATGGTTAATAATGGGATTGTTAAATTATTTTTAAATAAAATAAATTAAAAAATCATTTCTATATTAAAAAAAATTAAAACAAAAGATGCACTTGGGATTGTTAAAAAAAAAAAATAAAAAGAGTTGGCCAGCCAATTGTTTGTTTGGCCAGCCGGCTATGTTTGTAAAAAACCAAACCAAACCAAGCCTTAAGTCTCATCAAATGGGGTCGGCTATATGAATCATTCTTCTCCACGTGACCCTATCAAATGCCATTTCGTTAGTCAAATTAAGTAGATCTATATCTCTATTTACAATGCTAGCCAATGTTAATATAGGCCTATCCCGTCCCCTAACACTCCCATCTACCGTTACAATATCGCATCTCTTCGCTACAGCCTCTATTGGTCTCCGTTGAATGTGACCAAACCATCTTAATCGATTCTCTCTCAACTTATCTTCTATCGGTGCTACTCCTACCCATTCCCGAATACACTCATTCCTAATTATGTCTTTTCTAGTCTTGCCGCATATCCACCTGAGCATCTTCATCTCAGCCACACTCATCTTATTTACATGTTGTTTCTTAGTTGCCCAACACTTCGTCTCATATAACATCGCTGGTCTAATAGCCATTCTATAGAACTTACCTTTTAGTCTAGTGAGTATTCGTTTATCGCACAGTACCCTAGACGCACTTCTCCACTTACACCATCTCGCCTTAATCTTATGGGCCACATCCGCATCAATCTCCCCCGCTGTTGTGATAATTGACCTTAAATAACGAAAATGTTCACTCTTAGGCAGTTCTTGGTTCTCAATCTTCACTTCACCTCTGCTTTCATTGTTACTATTACTAAATTTACATTCCATGTACTCTGTCATAGTTCTGCTTATCCAGAATCCTTTAGATTCAAGAGCTTTTCTCCAAATCTCCAACTTTGTGTTAACTCCTTCTCTAGTCTCATCCACTAGCACAATATCATCTACAAAAAGCATACACCATACACCATAGCATGTCATCTTAAATATTTTTCGTCAACTCATCCATAACTAAAGCAAAAAGATAAGAACATAAGGTAGATCCTTGGTGTAACCCTACAGTGATAGGAAATTCATTTGTCTCTCTAACAGGCGATCTAATAGTGGTCACCACCCCTTCATACATATCCCTAATCACATCAATATAACATTTTGTCACTCCTTTTTTTCTCTAACACCCATCATATTATATCCCGGGGCACTCTATCATATGCTTTTTTCAAAGTCAATAAACACCATATGAATATCTCTTTTCTTTTCTCTATATTTTTCTATTATTCTCCTCAAAAGATAAACTGCTTCCATTGTTGACCTGTTAGGCATAAACCCAAATTGATTCTCTGACACATATGTCTGTAAAAAAATAAAATAAAATAAAATAAAATAAAAAGAAAAAAAGAAAAAAATTGCATTGTACTGGATGTCCGGGCAAACAACCAGACAGACTGAATTTGCTTACTATTTTCTTAATCCCACTCCTAAGGAAGATTGCTAAATTGCCAAGACTGTGAAGCCGACCCTCCCAAACAATATCAAATATGCTGTGGGTGGAACCCACAGCAATCCTAGTCCAGTCTGGCCACTGAAGCCGCCAAACAAACGGGGCCTAATTGTCTATGTTCAGTGTTAAATTTTCTCATATTTTCTGTACGGAGGATTGTAAATAAAACCTAGAAAGGAATTGTGCCCTTGTTTAGGATACTACTTTGGGCTAAAATAGTCATATAAGACAAAATAGGTTATTTTAGCCATATAAGGCAAAATGTCGCATTCAAATCATAATCATTTCATTCTTTCTCTTATAAAAGTCAAAAAAACCAAAAAAAAAAAATATCAAAAACGAGGCTTTTTAGACCCAAACTAAAATGGTCAAAAAACCATAAAGGCAGAAAGTCAACTCACATCCCAAACGAACAGAGAGATATCCTAGAAAGCAACTGTGTGTGTGTGTATGTGTGTGTGTGTATGAGAGAGAGAGAGAGAGAGAGAGAGAGAGAGAGAGAGAGAGAGAGAGAGATGGTAGCCAGAGTCTGGCAACATTTTCATTTTAGTCCCTAATTTTTTTAATCCTTCATTTTTTCATTGTTTCTTAATTTATTTTTAAAGTTAACTTATATTTAAAATTAAATAAAAAATATTACGATAATTATCACATAACATAAAGAATCTATTATTATATTAGACTTTGAATTTGTATTAGAGGTATTAATTTTTTTTATATGTAATAAAATATTTGTATGCCACATGATTGTCAATGTCATTTTATATCTAATTTTCTACAAAAACTTGCTTTATAAGAAAACTGAAATATATATATATATATATAAAGGACCAAAATGAAAAAATAAAAATAACTTTTAAGGGTCAAATTGAGAAAGCGACAAAACAAAAATAGGGCAAAGTTTAATTTACCTTTAATGAAAAGAGAACAAGAAATGCGAGATTGTTCAAGGATAAGAATTGGAAAAATTACAAACCAGTGATATTTCATAAAATATTTACAAATTTATGAGAAAACTTATAATTTTAATTATTAAGATTAATTAAGTTTACTACTGATTTGCAAAATATTTTGAAAACTTACATTGAAGTGCAATTTTCCCATATATAAGAAAACGATACTCACATGAGTATTCACTATTGCATTGATGGTAGATACAAGTGGTGGGGCCTTTAAACTAAGAAAAATGCTTAGGATCTCAAATATTTTATTAACACTAGTGATTAGACATGTTCGTTGTATATGGTACGCGATTTTTCATTAACTATTAGTACTATAATTATACGTCTCTTAAATTGATATGCGATACACATATATATATATATATATATAAAGTATGGAGACTTGTATGGGTAAATTGATATGTATTTAAAATATAACTAAGTAAGAAATGAATATATACTCGGTTGAAGAATTTAAATGATAAATGAGAAATTTTATAAACTTAACTATTATTTATAGTTAGATTGTTAATATCACAATCTTATCTTAAACAATAAACAATAAAAAGTCCTTTAAATATATAGTATTATACAAAAAAAATTCTATCAGCTTGCCACTTCAATTTTTTATATTCCGTACGTTTAATACAATTGAATGTATGAAATTAATTGCACAATTACATAATTTTGTTTAATAATTCATCTCATAATACAAATTCATTGAATTCACTATTGGATACTATTTGCATACTATTGGTGTAAGAATGCATTAATATCAATATGTAATATATTTTTATACATCAAGAGTTATTAAGTCTCGTTTCCTGTGCCACGAATATTTTGCATGATAAAAAATATAATATTAGTCATTAGTATATTTGCATTTGTGTACAAAATGTGGAATAGTTTTTTTAGAAAATAGAATGATATTGTACTTTAATATTTCGGTCGATATAGGAATTTCATAATTATTTTCATGATATTCATAGATACATGCTTATAAGTATTTGTAAGTTCACTTTCATGAAACTGTCAAGTTAGATAATTTATTATATCATCTATTAGTAATCAACATATGACAAAAATTAATCGAAACTTCACATTTGATGTACTTACTTTATGCATCATTGAGTTACTGCGATAATGTTTGGGCATCATTTGATTTTTTTCCTTATAATTTGACTAAAATGTATGCATGAGGTATATTGTTTTTCTTAAACTTTACAACAAATAAGACAATTTGTGCTTGAGATTGTCTAACTTTACTTGAAGAGCATATTACAATAGATCTTCTATAATTTTTATTTCACCATCTTCTTATTTTTCTTCTTGCTCACCACTATAACTCATTGTAATAAAAATATTTTGATGAGCAAGAGTTTCAGACGATATTATATTGTTATGAATTTTAAAATCCTTTTTTCCTCTATATTGTGATTTTTTCTGTAAAGGAAAAAGAAAAGTACAATTATTGTCGTGATGAAGGTATTTTACAAAGTCTTGGTTTGTTATTGAAAGTATTCGTTGTGGACACTTATTTATATAACATATATGTATATGTGTTCAACATAAAGTTGATAGGAGAACAATACATAAAATTATACTATTAAAGCAATACATGTTAAAAAAATTAAAGTATCCGATGATAATATAGCATTACGGATTGACAATCTATGAATACAGTAATATATATAAATTTATATTTATATGTTTTTTTATATATTTATATATGTAGTCACTAACATATATAAGATATTACAAGTTCAACCTTTTGCAACAATATAATACATGTAACAATGAAAAATTAATTATTTATAATTAAATAGTTGGTCATAATGTAGATATTTAGTGTTATATTTTTATGTTTTTTTTGTGCGTATGCACTATTTTTTTTTAATTAGATTATTAAATTCACATAAAAATTGAAAAGAATTTGTGTAAAATTAGAGATTAGTGAAAAAATATTTTAAAAAAGAGAAGTTTACAATATTTGGTTTGGCTTTTTTTTCAAAATTTTTTTTTTTTGAATTTTTTAGTTTTAATATTTTTTGGTCGTTGACACTACTTTTTTTAATAACCCTTTTATTTTCTTTTTAGAATATCTTAATTTAATAGTACTTTTTTATTTTGAGTGAAGCACTAATAAATCCCAAATAATTATCTTATGAACTATTTGGTCCTCTCTTTTTTCTTATAGACCCAAAGGTCCCATTGTAGTATGGATTACATAAAGGCCAACCATAAACGCCCGTGCATTACATGCTTGGCAACAATGAAACAAGCTAAAACACCAATAACAGAATGGCGAAGTAAACGATCTGGATCCAATTTTCGGAAGGGCCATTCATCTTTTTCACACAAAAAGCAAAATACGGGATCTTCAAGCAGTTCAAGCCAAAGCAGTGGTTCTACGCCAGTTTGTTCTGAATTTGGAAGGAAGAGAGACAAATGTGAGTTTTTTCGTAATATTGAAATTACTAAACGTAACATTTCAAAAAAGTTTCTTAGTGTACTTTTTTTCAAATATAACACACTAAAAAATCCTTAGTATACTTTTCTCAAACATAACAATGTGACATTCTAAAAAAATTCCTTAGTGTACTTTTTTCAAACGTAACATTCTAATCAATGTAATACACAAAAACTTCTTAGTGTGTTTTTCCCAAGCGTAACACTCTAATGTAACACGTTAAAAAATTCATTAGTGTACTTTTTCCAAAGGTAATACTCTAATCAATGTAGCACATAAAAACTCTTTAGTGTATTTTTCTCAAATGTAACATTCCAATGTAACATACAAAAAAACTCTTTAGTGTAATTTTTTCAAATGTAACAACGTAATATTTCAAAAAAAAAAAACTCCTTTGTGTATTTTTTTTTTTCAAATGTAACATTTTAATCAATGTAACATACAAAAACTCCTTAGTGCGTTTTTTCAAATGAAGAACTTTAATATAACACTCCAATGTGACAATAGAAATGCAGATTTTCATGTTCCACAACCAACACTTTAGCCATAAACCCCCCAAAAACAATCTTCCCCACTTCACCTTTCCATTCCTATCCCAAAAAAGAAACATAAAAGGCATTCACTTAAACTCAAATGACACCAAATCAAATAAATACAACTTTCCAAAGCAAAAATGACTAATTGGTTTATAAGAAAACTCTTAGGACTAAATGGATCAATATACCCACATATGGGATTTATGGATAAATTTTCCTTTTAGATTTATATTCACTTAATCTAAATATAGCTAAAAAATAATTTGTTGTTTATTATTTTTGAAAAATGATTATTAATATTAAATAATAGGGATATTTACCAATAAATCCCATCATACAAACAATTGTACCATTTGGTCCCAACATTGTGTTTGTTGTTCTAATTGGTCCTATCAGTGGGAGAATATATTCCTGTTTGATCCTATTTTCCTTGTTTGGTAATGCTTACTGGTCATTTATACCCTTTGTTTTCTCGTGACTCATTTTTGGTGGGTTTGGTTGTGCATATGGAAGTACAATATGTTTCCTTCATTATATTAGGATTTTCCTAGCTGATATGACGGTGTGCTGTGATGGTTGGTGTCTTTGTGGATAGACGGTGGTTTGAAATTCCGACGGCAGTAGGTCTGGTGTTTTGCAGGCATTGTGTGTTTCGGTTGTTTTCATGTGTTATGCAATGTGCATATTAAAATTGTTGTTCTCCATTCGTATTGGGTTGGGCACATTTGTACTCAATATGTTACGGTTTCCGCCCGTATAAGTCGTTGCCGTGATGACACATTGGTGTTGTTCATTGTTGTTTTGGTTATTCTAGTTTGTGTTCCTGTGTAGCTGTATACAATTTTTCCTCTCAATATGTTTGCAACACAGTGGCGCGTATTTTGTGTATGTGATACCCATGGATGGGTTTTGCGTAGGGTACAGGGGTTAAAGTTTTCGTGTGTCATACAATGTGCATATTAAAATCGTTGTTCTCCATTCGTATGGGGTTGGGCACATTCGTATTCAATATGTTACGGTTTTCGGCCGTATAAGTCGTTGCTGTGATGACACATTAGTGTTGTTCATTGTTGTTTTGGTTGTTCTAGTTTGTGTTCCTGTAATCAGATAATGATTTTTCCTCAATATGTTTGCAACATAGTGGCGAGTATTTTGTGTATGTGATACACATGGATGGGTTTTGCGTAGGGTATAGGGGTTAAAGGGGGTGTTGACATATATTTGTATGTTACAATGTGTTATGTTGCACTTATGGTAATCTAAAAATCTAAAACAATTTGGTACATTGTTTTGCATATTGTAAGGATAGACGCTCATGTTATGTTGGTGTGTTGTTACCGCGATACGAATGCCGCCATCAAGTTGCAATTTCCATTTTGATTCAATGATTTGGTTACTTCTGTCTGTCAAAATTTTGATTGTCTCACACATGCTGATGTCTGTTTATTTTTCAAGATTCCGGGATATAACAGTTTCAAATTACAAAATAATATCGATATGGAAAACATGGTATCCCTTGCACGGTCTTTCCGTTTAGGACATATTGACGTCATTATTCAAACTCGAGTCACGCAAAGTTCAAACGGTATTGGTAACGCAAATCGAAAAACATGTGATGCTACATTCAATTCGTCAGGGAAAGGAGACGAGTTCGACGACGATGATGAACAAGATGATTTACTCCCCAAATTTTGTCCTCATGTTGACAAAGTTTTCATGTCTGCTCCATGGGCTAATGGCATCACACATGTGAGTCAAAGCTTTGAGGGCCGGCCTACTGAATTTTGTAATGTTCTTTGAAAGTATGCGGTTGAATGTGGATGCCGGTTCAAGTATCTGAAGAATGACTCTGTTCGGATTATAGCTATGTGCACATTGAGGGAATCAAAAGGATGCATGTGGTCTATACACGCACGAGTCCTGTATGCTGATTAGTTTTTTTACATTCGTAAGTGGAATACAGAGCACAGTTGCGGTGTTGCCATTCAGACACCAAAAAACCCGAGGGCTGGGTCTAATTTGGTGTCCGATGTTATCTCTGAACGAGTATGTGACAAACCGTTAAATGTTTGGTGCACATTCCATTTCTTTCGATCAATTACGGTGGTATAGTAATTCTGCTATGGATAACAATCCAGGGAGTTACATTAACATTGACTATGATGACCAAGATCACCGGTTCATACGATTTTTTATATCATTCAAAGCATACATCGATGGTTTCAATCATTGACACCCTTTATTATTCCTGGATGGTACCTTCTTGAAGGGGAAATTCAAAGGAAACTTACCAGCTACAACTGTAAAGGATGGCAATCAAGGTTATTCTCATTCATTCCACACAGTTTGTTAGTTGTATAACTATGTCTGTTGCCTTTTTTTAAAGAAAAAACCATGTGTAACTTTCATCCACTTACTGAACCCACTAACAATTTTGTATACAGGGTTATTCTCATTGGCAATAGCAATTGTCGACTCAGAGAACACAACTAATTGGGTTTGGTTCTTACAACATCTCGCGAACGTGGTTACTACGGACATGATGCTTACATTCATATCAGACCGACACACAGGCATACTCGAATCTATTCCAAACACATTCCCATCTGCCCATCATGCATTCTGCTTGAAACATTTGCAATGGAACTTGCAAGACAAGATGTGGTATACCAACAAGATGCACCGCGTCGGCTTGCTAAGAAAATTTCGCAAATGTGCCTACACACCAATCATAACCACATTCAATTCTAGTGTAGAAAGGTTTAAGACATCGGGCCGAAGTGTGGCAACAAATTTTTTGAAAGATTTACCCCCGTCATATTGGGCAAATGCCTACTTCCGGTACGCACCCATTCACAAATATAGTGCACCAAATTAATTACATAAGCTGCCTATATCAACGTATATCTTGTTCACAATTGCATGGACATATTTTTACATTTCATGTTTGTTTTGTAGGGGTGACCAATACGGTGAGATGTGTTCCAATGCAGCTAAGTCATTCAACTCATGGATCGGCGAGACACGTCACCTCCTGATCATGCAGATGGTTGACAGCATTAGGACGAAAATTATAGATCAAATGTCAAAACGTAGACGTAAGGCGACCGCGTAGCCTGGAGTTCTTTGCCCCAAAATGGAGTCTCGCTTGGTGAAAGCATACAATAAAGGCAGGGCGTGGCTTGTAAGTCAATCAAATGAAGATGTGTATGAGGTGCATTCGTACCCATCAATACTTGTGGATATTGGCAGGCACACATGTTCATGTTTTCAGTGGTAGATTAAACGGCTACCATGCGCACATGCGATGGTTGCAATCTGTAACAGTGGACGAGATTTGTATGATTTGGTTGAACCATACTATCATGTGTCCGAATATCATTTGACATAGGCCTTAAGCATAACTCCAATACCAACTGTTGAGAAACCAGCTTTTAGTATTTAAGATTTCGTCATACACCCACCAGTTGTGAAACACCCACCTGGCAGGCCAAAGAAAAAATGAATTCTGTCAAGGGGTGAAGAAGTGTAGCAAATTCGTTGCAGACGTTGTCAACACATGGGGAACCACAACAGGAAGACATGTAAAGAACCAATTTAGCCTTCACTATCTGCAACTACGTGTCTAACGTTTTCGTCCCAAAGTTTGTCACTAAGGTTTAATTTGTTTTGCTAAATAAATGGGTGCCCAAATCCCCAACGTACTGTACTATTATGTTTTGCATTATTACGCTGGTTTTATTACATTAGTTCACCAAATAAGTTGGGTGGCACACAACCCCCACATGAACCATTTATCCAAATATTTCCATCATTGTGTTTTGTTTAATTTTTCTTCCCCACAGAGAGACATCAATAGGTACCTTACTATTGCACATTTTTATCTATGTGTTGTTTGCATTAAGTGAATGTCACATTAAAATATGTTCACATTCAGAACACGCTCCAAATTAAATGTCATTTCACACAAATATGTTCCCTTTCAATACACATTTTCAAAACAAAAAACGTTCCTCATGCCGTCATACTTGATGCACGCCACACTTTATCCATATTGTAATGAACACATCAACACATACAAACCGACTCCCATAATTCACCTTCCGCAACGCACATCCATTCAAACATGTCCCACAAGTACACCAATTTGTTGGAAATCAGATTTGAACAATACATGACAACTATCTAAACCCACAAAAATATATACTGAATAAATCACAACAAACAAACCATTCTGATTAACATCCAATTTGTTCACACCACAATTTGATTTTGTAAACCAATGCTCACTATTTCAAAGTTCTCCACCACTGGATAAGCAATGATGAAGTGTTGCATATGCATATACACTACCCGATTCCTTGAAGACTAGTGCGTCACTTACAAACTGGAATTATTCTCAATTGACCAATCAGTACAATGGGTCATATTTCTAATTTCAAATTAAAATCTGTGTATCAAACTATAAGATTAGGCACATTGCACCAACAACAACGTTCATCAAATTAATAACAGTGTTGGTCAATGTTAAAACAATTTTTTCAAAAACAAAAAAAAATGAAATACTTATTTGACACACATCTGATTTTACACACCAAAATCCAGCAACTGTGGCTACATAATACATACACAGCTACATATATAGATACATTTCATATGATTGATTTCTGTCTACATAGATACGTAACATTCAAACAGAATATTTGCTTACATGAGAGTGCAATCTAGGCCAAAACTCAGAGGGAATATTCAGCAGTGATGTGTTGTTTTTAATTAATTTCAGGGGGTGAAAAACTACTTTTGGTATGTTCCAATCCAATGGGATTGCTAGGGATCTAGTTGTGTCTATTTGTCACTAGTCTTTAATTAGGTTGGGTGGAAGCTACGAAGTGGGTGGGTATGTATGCATCCCCGACACTGAACATTACGCAACACCTGCTGTGTGACACCTACCAACTACAAAAACACAACTCCTACCCGGTGGTTAAATCCCACATAGTAATGTACCCAACATAAATTTTTTTAATATAATCAAACTGATTATAGTCACGCTTACCCACCTAGTTCACTGCCCACCCATCAAACAACTGGTATACGACATAATAAATGTAATAACTCGACTCTCCTATATGTTTTCTGGTATGCTATTGGTATCTTATTATGTGTATTTATCTGGTTAATGTGAAATTTCATAAGAAATTAAGTTTAATTGTGTGAATTACATGGTTATGGATTTATATCTGTCAACCATGAGAAATATCTGTTACAATTGTGGTGTTTGGATCAGTAATTGAAAGCCTTAGAAGCATGATAATTTGAAATTAACTTTATAATAGTGATAAACATGATTTTTGGAACATAACTTGATCTTTTATAAAAATCTGATTCAGAATAATTAAATTGATTAATTTGTGCCTAACTCTTAAATGGGCCTTTTAATATATTAGTTGGCCATTTATCATTTGGTAAGACAAAAATATCTTTTAAGAGGAGAAGGAAGTGTAGAGAAGAAGAACAAGGGGAGAAGAAGATCAACAAGGGAAAATTGGCAAGTTAAGAAGAGTTGTGGAGATTTAAGCTCAAGGTAGGTTCAATTCATCCTAAATAGCCCCTCTCTTGGACTTGAATGAAGGTTTCTTTTACACTCATGCAAACTAGGGTTGTAGTTGAAGACATATGTGTGATTAATGCTTGGTTGAAAAGTTGTTCTTATTATTTGGTTGTTTTGAGAATTAATTTAAGTTATGTGAAGGGATTACACTTTTGCTCTTTGGTTTTTCATGCCAAACCCACATAATTACACATATATATTGTGCATATATCAAATATAGCCATAATCATAAAGGGCTTGGTTTGTGTGGGTGAATTCGGAAAGGGTTATGACCTAATTACGCTTGTAATCATGTTTATTGTAATTTGATAAGTTATGATTCATGTTATGAAGATGTTATGTAATCTATTGAATGAATTCCCCTTGTTTTGCTCTTGGTAAAGTGTTGGTTCTACTGAAATTTTGCCTAAATTCGGACTACCCAAAATAGGGTCATGATCGACGCAAGGGCTCATGGTCAGACGCACGGGAAGCATTGTCAAGACGACGGGCTCACCGACGCAAGGGAAACAGGGGAATCCGAAGTTTGGCTACTAGAATAAAAGCACGTGCGGGGCACAAGTGCAACCCACCTTCCCGCATGTGCGGCGAATGGCCTCCGCACATGCGGCCCATGTGGAAAAATTTTGCGTGCTCTGTTTTCTTTGTTTAACCCTTTGAGACTGCTGAAATGTGTATTTGAAGTATTTAAAATGCTTGTAATTGAATGGATGTGAACGAACCGATTATTGATTAAAAAAGAGAAAAGGGCTAATTTCTGAGTTGCATGTACGTGTAGGTCACATACAAGAAGGAACTATCGCCCCGCCACAGCATTGTGAGTAATAGTACTATAGTGATACATTTCGTTTATAGTTAATAATATTATTAACGCTCTGTTATTCATATTATGTTGACTCGTAATGAACAATTGAAAATGTATGCGTGTTAGTGAACAATGATATCCTTCTGGACCTGAGGTCATTCTGTTTTGCTAAAGATGGGCCCGAGGCCATTTTGTTGATGTGTTGGGCCTAAGGCCATTTTGTTGATATGTTGGGCCTAAGGCCATTCTGTTGATATGTTGGGCCTGAGGCCATTATGTATGATGTGTTGGGCCTGAGGCCATTCTTTATGATATATTGGGCCTAAGGCCGTTATGGAAGTGTATACGGAGTAAGATTATACATGTAATCTATGCACCTATATACGTTGTAATTCAAGTTTATTTATTTGAATTCTCTACGTACTGTTATTCACTGAGCCTTGCTCACTCCGTGTTATGTTTGTCTCTGTAGGTAATCAACCTGGTGGTCAGTCTTAGTCCAGCCTAACTGCTATTTTTTCTCACTCCGTTGTATCCGGGAAATCCAATGAAACTACCCATTGCTTTTGAGATGTTCCTTCCCTTACTCACAGTCTTGGTCACTGGCTTTTGTCAAGTGTGGTAAAATATGTATAACCTTCACTGTCAATGTTTTTGTTAGACCCCTAGGTGCGGGAATGGGTTTGTATATGTATAGATATGTATATAACTGTTCTTATGTGCATGTCCTTGTGGGTTGGACTATTTAATGAAATATTTGTGATCCTGGCATATAAGTGTTAGCTCAATGGATATTATTTTATGTTAATAATTGCTTCCGTTCTAGCCCCATATTAGACAATTATTGAATTTTGAGACCGTTGTCGAGTGGGTCATGCCCAAACTTTTAGGGGCGAGTTTGGGGCGTGATAATAAAACAAACACATGTACACTTCATTCACAAACACCACTTTAAATACCAATGTTATCTACACATAGTGGCCATCCAAGGATCGTAAATCACAAAAACAAAATCACAGTTACTGTGAGACCACATAATAACAACTACCAAACTGAAATTGTTCATGTACGGTTCACAAAAGACAATCATAATGCATATACCACTACACTAGCAAAAAATATATAAATTTAAGCTACTTGTTTTTTTACAGCCTAAAAATAATTCAACCATAGCTACTCTTTCAGCCCCCTGATCCGGTCATTCACAAATCTCTTCACCATGTTTACTCTTAACACGATGCCATTGTTACCTTGCAATGAACGGCCCACATCAAGATGGTACAGGTACTACCACATCACCACACACACAATGACCGCACAATCCAGCCTACGTTGGGGAAACACAACGACAACTTGTCAACTATATTGCACAATTACCCAACAAAAAATTTACAATGTACCAGTGTCAACACCAGTGCACTTATGAGTCAGCTCTCTGTTGGGGGCAGTCTGCAATAGACTTGAGGGGGTGGTTGAAGGTCTCAGTGATGCTTAGCTTGTCTATTCCATCCGCTTCCAAAGGTTGTTTCATTACACTAGACACACATTCCTTCTACAATACACAAAACAGCCTATACCTTATAAAACCACAAGACTCCCACACTCAATCAAACATAGTAAAAAAAAAAATGTGCATTTTACCAAGACAAGAGCTTTATTGTAATGCATGTCTGATCTGTCGTTTGACTGTTGCCTCATCGAATTAAAATGCTTCTAACTCCCGTTCTCTGCGTCGTACACCACAAGAGTCCAGTGTGATTGGTTGCATATTGGAAAATGAATGTACCGAAAATCCTTCGATAATGCAAAATTTTTCAGCACATAACTCTCTATTGTTTTTGCATTGCTTCTTTTGATAACGTCCTACAGGAGAATCAATTGTTTTAAAAATTAAAAAAAAAATCCCACACATTGCCCACTGTATAGCAATGTCACAATAACACTCACTATGCAAATACTGTTGAAGAAGTATGATTTGTCTGTCAAATCATCACCAGAACCGACATTCGCCTGCTCTATCAGCAGTATATATGCATACGCATCAATTACCTGCCGTGAAACAAACAACACATGTGTTACCAAACTCATTCGAAAATAATGCGTATGACAACCCACATTGTACAGTGTTTTAAAATACAACACAACACATGTAATACAAAAGGCAGTACGTTGTCTAACATTGCCACAGACACTCTCTCCATGTACAAGATTTTTTATATCGGTAAAATACACCGACACACCATTGTCAACCCCAGTCCATACAACAGCACTGCATAGGAAACAAACACATCAAGTAACCAAAACCTATATTCATGATGGGAAATTAAATTTTTGTGTACTCCCACACATACCCGTCGCCATTCCGTTTGTAAGCCTTTGTTATTTTCTCTCTCTTCAAACATCATCATTTTCCATACCCTAAACTGGTTGTTCAACTCCAAACCAGACCATTTTCTGGATGGCACGCCAAGTGTGTCAACATCAATCACAGAGTAATTCACATTACATTTGTCAACTTCTAGACCCTCCTCCGTGTGTCTGACTGTTCTTTTTCCACGTTCCCAACCTAAAGGGTATTCATAATCTTTCAGCCTTAGTTCTTTCCTCACTTTGGTCTTAATTTTGCGCACAAACGAATTTTTCCCAACCATGCCATGCCTATCATCCTCGACATATGGTAACACTTGCACTTTATGGTCTGACAAACTCACATCACCCACACTACGTACCAGGACGGGACTAGAATCGAACACTGTGTGCACATCTACATATGCAACACTCCTACACGTGTTAGCAACACCTCGAATAGGTGTGACATCATACACGATCGCCACATCGATCCCACTTGGAACTCCGCACCGGCTCGCACCAACAACGGTGACGTCAACTTTACGAAAAGCTTGCGTAACATTGTGCACCTGATGGTCAGCGAGTTGGTCCTCCAACATTGATATTGTTTGCCGCATTTCTTTGTTTTTATTTTGCAACTTTCGGATTTCCTTGTCTTTCACCTTCATTACACACTCGAACCCAGCAACAATGTTCACGGTTTGCAACTCCATTTTACTGTTCAACCTAAGAACTTCCTCCCCTAGCTTTGCTATCGTCCCCTCATTAGCTTTGTTCCACATTTCTATGTCTACCATTGGATTCAATGCTTTCTCCACTTCGGTTTGAACTGCCACATCATTAACTATATTACACACCAGACTGTGCACATCATTTTCCTTCACTCACATGGCATCACTAGGTGGATGAGCCATGCGTACCCTCTCCTCGGCAAAATCATCCGTCACATCCATCCGCCCTCCATCACCTTCACAGATGTCACGCTTGTACAAATCACCACTAACATTGACATCGCCACCATCTCCCACGTTGTTCACATTACTATCACAGATGTTTCCCACTGGACTGGCTACCAAACCCTCATCCGTTGCCAAAATATCATGCTCGTACTCTAAAGACCTTAACCTATCAACTCTAACCTGTCCAAAAAAAAAAAAAAAAAAAAAAAAAAAAAAAAAAAAAAAACCAAATATGACAATGGTATTGTATTGATCCATTACTAACAAATTTTATCCAACAAGGCATGTACCTTGAATTTGCCTGGTGTTGCGAAATCCAAACCCCGCATCCTGCCCACCAATGCACCACTGTCCTATTTCAGGAATCTTGGAAACATATTCTCTATTTCTGGCTTCACTATCTTGGAATGTTCAAAGATCCAATACTCTGTTTCAGACACAAAAATCATTACATTACGTCGTTAGCAAAACAACAAAAGCATGGGTAAAACAATTCAAACAGTCGCAAAACATTGAACACTACATACCAGCATGGCAACAACACATCTAGTGACCTTTTCCGGCGTATGGTGGAAATCTTTGATTGAACACATCAACGTTTGTAATATTGCACCAATCCAATTGTATGCTCGGACGGTCTTCAGGTCATCAATGTATCGCACAAATACCCAACTTGTTGTCTCCTCAGAATTAGCAAAGAACAACTTCCCATACATATACAGTGTCAACAACTTCGCTGCATCCTCCTCGTCCACCTTACTTCACCCACACACAGCTTCTTCGAACAATGTCTTCACCAGCTTCGATGTTATCCTTACGGTGTTATAACTCCTCTGCTGAATGAAATCCGATGTCGGCCACTGACAAGGAGAGAGATCAAGATGCTTAGTACCACACTGGATCCCAAACAACAGTCTTACATCACTCCTACAGAGCTTCAACAAATCCACACCAATGTTGAATGCATCATAATTTTTGTCGTACATCCATAAGATTTTCAAAATTGCATCGTCAAACTTCCTGAAATCATTGTGATTCAATTTGTTAATTTGCATAGCCTCAATCATGATCCAAAATGGAGTCCTTTTCAATTGTTCAAAATGACCACCTCTCAACGGCGATGTTGTTACAAGCTTAACAATGCCCGCAATGTTTGAACGAAAATTAATCCATGTAGGTGCACTACACGACAGACCGCCAGCAGGATGAACACCTCATTCACTAACTCCCAGCTCGATGACTTTTGATTTCTTGAACAATATGCGTCCTTGCATGTTAACAAAAACCCTTTTTGGTTTCGAATGACATGCACCTTTGAGATGTTTTCGTTCACATGAATGCGTCCACGGACTCCTGCTAATGTCACCATCTGTAATAGCACAAATAATATATTAAGTCGCTACCAGTACATAACATAACACACCATAACCAACACACTAACATACAAATTCCACAACGCATAAATACAAACAACATGCATGACACTCCGACACAATTAAACAACCTTGCCAGATATACTGTTGCAACATCACACACAGAAACACATGAAGCGACATTTGAAATTCCACACAACCATCCAACACACCCAACCAATAATTGTGGACAAACTTAAATACAAACAATGGAAACCATGTCCAATATTAACTGTTGACAATTGAAAACCATCCAACGCAAACCATACAGAAACAATGTGCCCATTGTTCAGTAAACATATGACATATACCAACTAATTCCACTACATACTAGTTGGCATTGTTTACACCCATTGACACACTCACACTCACATCTCTTACATCGTCTAAACCCCATGATTTAGCGGCACTGCACCTGTACACACCACAACATACTTTCACACACATCAAAAAAACAAAAAAAAAAAAGATCATTGCACTAAATAAAACCACACATATAAGCAACAAGGGTCATTGCCACAAAGCCCTTTTGACATGATCACATTTGGCACTAAATAACGCAAATCAAAAAATCAAAATACACAAAGTACCCACACACCCCAATTGAGTCGGCCCCACGTGCCACATACCACATACATCAACAAGATTGCACAGACCTGACAACACCACAACCCCCCTGCTACGAATCACATTGAAGCAGGATAAGAATGTAACACTGTCTCAACGCACATCGGAAAACATCAAAAAACAGTGGTGTCATATACCTTCCCCATCCATCGTTCCAGCGACCGACAAATCTAAACACATCTTTTAGCGTCTCTCTCGTTCCCTTTGTGAACTTCTTTCGACTATCGTAATGTTACAGTGTCGTTAATCACCTTCCAATGTCACACATACAAACGATCATAACTTTTCAATTCTTGGAATCAATTCAAACGGAATCACAGAAATCAGGGATTTCAAATCTTGCCTAATCCATAATCGCCAGAAATTAGGGTTATCAAACCTTGCCTAATCCATATCCAATAGGGGGTTTCGGCGATAGGGTTATTTTTGTCACGTGGCAAGCATGCCCCCCAATGTAAGAAAGCACAAAAATCCATAGTGAACTTTCCAATGTTGTGGCACCCACCGATCACCTTGGATGTGACACGTGCCAAATACCAATTTGGAAAACACACCAACATGTGGTTGTGCCACACCACACCACACCATCACGATCACGTATTCACCTGGTCAGAGAAATATGTAGTGGTATTTACGTCATTCAGCAATAGAAAGGACCAAATAGATCAAAAGAAAAAAAGTTGGGACTAAATGGAGCACAATTTCAACATTTAGGATTTATTGATAACTTTCCCTAAATAATAATACTAACAACAACAACAACAACAACAAATATAATAATAAGAAAGAGTAACTATTTTTTGTTCTTCATTTATCGTCAATGTAAAAAATAGGGAGATGATTTTTTTTTTTTTGATAATAATACGGTTTGTTTATATTTATATGGAACTCTTAGAAGCAGATATATCATTTTTGAATTAATATCTATTTTCCCTCAATAATATGATTTTTTCTGTGAGAGAAAAAGTACAATTATTGTCGTGATGGAGGTATTTCGCAAAGTCCTGATTTGTTATTGAAAGTGTTTGTTGTAGAAACTTGTTTATATGACATGTATGTATATATGTATTGAACATAATTCCATAGGAGAACAATATACAACTTCATAATTTTTTTGTAGCAAATATAACTATGCTACTAAAGCGATATATGTTAAAAAATTAAAGTATTTGATAGTAATATAGCATTGCAAATTGACAATGTATGAATACAATAATATACAAATTTACACACACAAATATATATATATATATATATATATGTAGATATTGATATATATAAGATATCACAAAAGTAATATGTGAAATCCTTTGTGACAATATAATACAGGTAAAAGTGAGAAGTTAATTATTCATAATTAAATGGTTGGTCATAATGTAAATATTTAGTATTATATTTTTGTGTGTATGCACTATTTTTTAATCAGATTATTAAATTCGCAAAGAATTTGCCAATAATTTTTGTAAAATTCGATAATAGTGAAGAAAGATTTAAAAAAAGAGAAATTTATAGTGTTTGTTTTTTTAAACTTTTGTTTTGAATTTTTTGATTTTCCAATTTTGTCTTTGACACTTTTTTTTTTTTTTTTTTAATAACCCTTCTATGTTCTTTTTAGAATCACTTAATTTAATAATACTTTTTTATTTTTTAATTCTACTTTTAGATTTAGATTCACTTAATCTAAAAAAATAATATAGTGTATTCGTTTTTAAAAAAATATATTAATATTAAATAGTGCATTTTTCGACGTAGTTTTAAAACTGGGAATCCCGTGCTAGTTCCGTAATTTTCCACAACTTACATTGGTCTCTCCCAAAGTGTTTGAGGTGTTCCTTGGGCCCTCTCGTGATTGTTACATGATTTTAGCCCCCGATGGCCTATTTTCGAACTTAAGTGTTTGAAAAGTACATTTTTTGACTTAGTTTTCAAACCAGGAGTCCCGTGCTAGTTCCGTAAGTTTCCACAACTTACATTGGTCTCTCCCAAAGTGTTTGAGGTGTTCCCCAGGTCTTCTCGTGATGTTTCCCGGGCCTTTACATGCATATTTTACTATTTTTCCGAGACCTTTCGTGCCTAAATGTCAAAGTAGTTTTTTATTCTACCCTAGTTGAAAAAGAAATTTTCTACTAAATTAACATAGAAATATAATATACTAACCAAGAAGTGAAAGGTAGAAGATTTTCGAAAGCAAGGTTAACACGATTGCCAAAAATAGATACACTTTCCTTGTCAAAATGTAGAGGGTTCATTGAATAACATGGTGAACTAAGCAAGAAAATAAATCACAGAAAAAAAATATAAAAAAATAAAAAAAAATAACTTGGTAGATTACAAATCAATAATATCAATTACATAGACATAAAGTAAGTAAATTCAACGACCTCCATTATGGGGGAACTAGAAAGAAAATCCTGAACGGCAAGCTTCCAATGTATAAGACAATGGAGGTGTGGCACCTGTAAAGAGAACTAGTTACAACATTGTCACACCCCAACTCCGGGCATGACCGGCCGTAGCCCACAGGGACTAAGCCCAAGGCACACGTAAGCCTTAAACACGAAACCATGCACATTGAAAATGTAAGAACCCGAATATAAAAATTAAGTAAATAATTAAATAATAATATTTCAATCTCAAATATTTTGGTGGTGAATTCTAAGGTGCAAATTAAATATTATTGGAGGATCTTTTAATTAATTTTTAAACCTAAAATAAATTTATGGTGACAGTCTTTAATTTAGAGGTAAGATTTATTAAAAAAAAATAAAATAAAAAATAAGGGGCAAGTTAGTATGTATATTTTGATTTAATAATAGTTATATTTTATTTAAATTAATGATGAGAGGAAATACAATAAAAAAAAAAAACATAGAATAATAATTTAGAATCTTTTAAGTTTAGATATATATATATAAAGCAACCCTAATTTTCTTAACAAAAACCCTAACCCTTATTATAATTGTTTTCCACATCACTTTGAACACATAGCAGCCGTGAGAGAAAGAAAGGAGAGAGGGAAAGAGAAGCTGCGTTTGGTTGTCTCTAGGAATCATCTAAATCTAAAGCAAATTCTTCAAGGTAGACTAATGTTTTAATTGTTTTGTCTCTTCCTTTACATTTTTCCCCCCCTTCTTTCTTCATTGTGATGTGCCGTTTGGCACTGTTTTGGGTATAGTGTATGGCTTGTGTGCAGAGGTTATTTGGAGGCTAGCATGTATGGCTTTGGTAAAGTGAAGGGCTGTAGGTGTGTTTAGGTGGTAAGGGGTTGGTTTGTGAGAGTGCAATGTAGAGGTGTAAATTGTAGTCTAAAAATTCTATACAGAGTCACAAACTTTAAAAATCAAGAAACCATATCAAACGGATGAATTTTAATCTGAAATTTTTACAGTAGATTAATTACATATTGAATTACATATCTGAATTTTTTCATAATTTTTGAGAGTCAAAATCCATATAAACTGAGGTGTTCAAATCTGTCCAGGAAACCAGTCCGAAACAATAAATTCGGGAGTGTTGTTCTCTTTGGGTATAAATCCAAAAATTATCAAATTAGTGTCATTAGAACCGGTTACGAGTCTAGTTTCGTATGTTTTTGGCCTTGCATTGATTGCTTGTGTATATTAAGAGAACCGTCAATTTCTTTAAAGTGCTGCAGAAAACAACCTGTTTGGATATAATAAATTGTAGATAATTATTTTGATAAGCAAATCAAGTGAAACCAATTGGATTTGAAACTTAGGATATATTAGATCATATCTGGAGGTTATTGGAATTTTTCGAATAGCGTGGAGTGGGTTTTGTAATTTTCAAAGTTAGCGAATAGGTTGGGAAGGCTTGTTTGAAATTGCTTTTATCTTAAAGTCACAATTAATTAAGTTTTGACCGGAACCCATGTTTTGGGTGATTTTAAACCTTGAAGAACATGAACTTAGGTAATATTTAAGAGTAACGGTGAGTTGGGTTGAGCCGGGTTAGTGCGCTTTAGTTGAGGTTACTTAGTTCATATTGTTTTTAATGTTTTTAAATTAGTTGTGACGTGTAGTTTTTATACTTGGTTCAGGGCACTAGTTGGACTTCTACACTCCATTCGATTCAAGGATTATATTATTTCGTTTCAGGTGAGTAGTTTCATTCTACGTATTTTTATAAATATTCCCTTACCCTGAACTGTTGGAAAATTAAATTGTTGTTTCATGACTAAACTGTTTTGATAAATTATTATATTATCAATAGAATCAAATTATTTATGAAACATGTGTGAATTTGGCATACTGTAAACTATTTGTTTTGGTCTCATGTTTATAATGATGAACTACTATGTTTTGCGAAACTGATGTGTATTGATTATTGGGACCATATGTGTATTTAGTCCAGGGAACTTATTCCACTGTGTGTGGTGACTCTGGCCACTAGGGAACAGATCCGGGTTGGGTCATGATGACTCTAGTGCTCAACGATTGTAAGGAAAAGACCTTTAAAAACAACTAGGTGAACTTCAATTGGATCGTTTTTGAGAAAAGGCCCAGGTGCCACCCTGAGGATGACTCTTAGTTCGGTATTGGATCCAACGGGGCTTATAGCCTTGAGAATTGTGTGGCATATTATTTTTATTGGTATCCAGAAAATTATTGGTGTTCATGTTATAATCTGTTTTAAGTGGAAATGTTGTTTATCATGTTCTTGCGAGACATGAGTATTTTAAGTGTTGAACTGTGGAACCTTCTTTTGAAACAGATTGTATTTACCAAACTGTATGCCAATTTAGTTTCTGTGATATATATCTTATTTTGGAATTTATCCCTGTTTTCAAAACTGTATTTACTATCTATGTTGCTACTCACTGAGCTATCAGCTGACTTAGTTGTTTACCATTTCCAGGTGTTAGAAGGACTTAGAGTGGACTCATGGCGTAGCGGGGACTCTATTTCATAGACCTCTAGGGCATTTATTTAATTTGTTTTAGGTTGCTAGTCGAGTTTGTGCATATTTATATATATATTTTTTTTATTGAAATTCATTTAGGATTATTTTTTATATGTGGGTTGTTTATATCCCATAAGTTTGGATGGGTTTGATTACGGTTGATTTTACCGTTTACAATTGTGGTATGTCTGGATTGGGTTTTGGTTATTTATTATTGGACTATTGTTTAGTTGTTCAATGTGATTATGGATTCGTGTTTTAGGCTTACGTGTGCCTTGGGCTAAGGCCCTGTGCGCCACGGCCGGTCATACCCGAGTTTGGGCTGTGACAATTGTGGTATCAGAGCTGTAGTTTATCAAGTTACATATCTTGCATTTCATTATTTAGACAAAGTCCGAGTCCCTATAGTCCTTAGTAGTATGTGGTTGAGTTAATTTTGTTTAAACTTATGTTGAATCTTTCTTGATTTCATTTTGAAGGTTAAGAGTTGGTGCCTAGATATTTACACGGATTGTCGATTCCTTGTGAGCCTTTGATGTTTGTATTACCTTGTCTACTCCATTAGCTGGGACAGTAGTATTGGGAGAAACAGTAGTGTTAGGGGATGATTGTAGATCTTGTGAGATCGAGATGGATGGTAGAATTTTTCCAGTGGATTTGATTTCTTTAGGGATGAAGGATTTTGATGTGATTTTGGGGATGGATTGGTTGACCAAGCATCATATCTCTGTTGATTGTTTTAGAAATAGGGTAGTTTTTGCTATGCCGGGGTAACATGAGTTTTTTTTTCTATTAGGGTGATAGGAAAGGGTCTTCTATTTGTTTTATTTCTTCCCTTCAGGCTAACCGAATGTTGAGAAAAGGGTGTCATGATTATTTAGCTTGTGTGGTAAGTACTGAACTTCCAGAATAGAAGTTAGAGGAATTGCCTGTAGTGAGTGATTGTGCTGATGTTTTTCTAAAAGATCTACCTAGACTTCCTCTAGATCGTGGGGTAGAATTTTCCCTTAACTTGGTCCCTAACACAGCACTTATTTTTAAAGCACCCTATAGAATGGCACCATTGGAGTTGAGGAAGTTACAAACTCAGTTACAAAAATTGTTAGTCAAAGGTTTTGTTAGGCCTAGTGTCTCACCTTGGGGAGCACCTGTGTTGTTTGTGAAGAAGAATGATGGGTCTATGAGGTTGTGTATTGATTATAGAGAACCGAACAAAGTCACAATGAAGAATATGTATCCTTTGCCACGTATTAATGACCTATTTGACCAATTACAGGGAGCTTAGGTATTCTCTAAGATTGACTTGAGGTTAGGCTATCACCAGTTGAAAGTAAGGGATGAGGATGTTCCTAAGATTGCTTTTAGAACTCGTTATGGGCATTATGAGTTTTTGGCTATGCCTTTTGGTGTCACAAATGCAATAGCCGCATTCATGGATTTAATGAACAGAGTATTCAAACCCCAACTGAATAAATTTGTGGTAGTGTTTATTGATGACATCCTAATTTAATCGAGTAAGGAGGAGCATGAGCAGCATTTGAGGGTAGTACTGCAGATCCTTGGGGAGAAGAGATTGTGTGCAAAATTTAAGAAGTGTGAATTATGGTTGAGTAGTGTATCCTTTTTGGGTCATGTGGTGAGTAAAGATAGGGTATCTGTGGATAGCACGAAGGTGGTAGAAAATCATTGATTGGTCACGACCTACTTCTGTGACAGAGGTACGTAGCTTTCTAGGGCTTGCTGAATATTAAAGAAAGTTTGTGGAAGGATTCTCCCGTATTGCTTTTCCATTTATAAATCTCACTAGGAAAGAGGTAAAGTTTGAGTGAAATGATGATTGTGAGTGTAGCTTCCAAGAGTTTAATCAGAGGTTGACATCAGCTCCAATCCTTGCCTTATCTACTAATGGTGGTAGTTTTGTGATTTATAGTGATGCTTCACGACAGGGTTTAGGATGTGTGCTCATGCAGCATGGGAAGGTGATTACTTATGTGTCATGACAGTTGAAAGTACATGAGAGAAATTATCCTACGCACGACTTGGTGTTAGCAGCAGTGATTTTTGCTCTTAAGATCTAGCGGCATTATTTGTACGGAGAGTCATGTGAGATTTACATTGATCATAAGAGTTTGAAGTATATTTTCACACAGAATGAACTAAATTTGAGGCAAAGAAGATGGCTTGAGTTTCTAAAAGATTATGATGTGAATATTTTATATCATCCGGGGAAGGCAAATGTAGTTGCAGATGCCTTGAGTAGGAAGGTCGCAGTTGGAGATGTAGTCGCTTTGTATATTGAGAGTTGTTTAGTGGAAGAGATGAGACGTTTGAGGCTTGAGGTTGTTACACCTAGTAATAGGGCTTATTGTAGTCAATTAACAATTCAGCCGACCTTGAGAGAACGGATTCGTTTAGCACATGAGATTAACCCCCAATGTGAGCGTATTAAAGGAGAGATGGCAGAGGGTAAGCACGTAGACTTTGTGGTTAGTGATGATGGGTTGCTTAGATTCCGTAGCCGAATTTGTGTTCCTACTAGTGGTGATTTGAGGAAGGAGATTATGACGGAGGCACATAGTTCTAGTTACAGCATTCATCCTGGAAGCACTAAGATGTATCGGGATCTTCATGAACATTTTTGGTGGAATGGTATGAAGGGAGATATTACAGAATTTGTGGCTCAGTGTTTGGTGTGTCAACAGGTTAAAATAGAACATCAGAAACCTGCGGGGAAACTACAACCCTTACCTATGCCGGAGTAGAAGTGGGATCATGTTACCATGGACTTCGTGTGTGGATTACCTTGTACTAGTAGTAATCATGATGCAGTTTGGGTAGTTGTTGATAGATTAACCAAGTCAGCACATTTTATTGCAGTACGGATGACCTATTCTCTAGCTCGATTTGCACAGTTATATGTGAAAGAGATTGTTAGATTGCATGGTGCACCAGTGTTAATAGTGTCAGATCAGGACCCTCGTTTTGTGTCTAAGTTTTGGGGTGCGTTATAATCAGCTATGGGTACTCGGTTAAATTTTAGTTCAGCTTATCACCCTCAGACAGATGGGCAATCAGAGAGGACTATTCAAACCCTTGAGGATATGTTGAGGGCTTGTGCCTTGGAGTGGAGAGGTAATTGGGATGATTATTTGCCGCTCATGGAGTTTGCCTATAATAATAGTTATCATTCTAGTTTGGGAGTAGCTCCTTATGAGGCTTTGTATGGGAGGAAGTGTAGGTCTCCTTTGTGTTGGTATGAGGTTGGTGAAAGGCAAATGTTGGGACCTGATTTGGTAGAGGATGCTACACAGAAAATTATCACCATCAGAAAGAGATTATTAACTGCTCAGAGTAGACAAAAAAAGTCACGCTGATCATCGTAGGAGAGATTTAGAGTTTCATGTGGGGGATATGGTATTCTTGAAAGTATCACCATGGAAAGGAGTGATCAGGTTTGGAAAGAAAGGAAAGTTGAGTCCTAGATACATTGGTCCATTTGAGGTATTGGAGAAGGTTGGTGAGGTTGCGTACCGTGTTGCTCTACTCCCTAGATTGGCAGGAGTGCATAATGTGTTTCACGTGTCTATGTTAAGGAAATATGTGCACAGCCCGTCGCATGTGTTAGATTATGAGCCGCTTCAGATTAAAGAGGATTTTTCGTATGAGGAGATGCCTGTTCAGATTTTGGATTCGAAAGAGAAAATGTTGCATACAAAGGTCATTAAATTGGTTAAGGTATTGTGGCGTAATCATTTGGTTGAAGAGGCGACTTAGGAACGCGAGGACGAGATGCGCGAGAAGTACCCATATCTATTCTCATGATTTACTCAGGTTAGTTTCGAGGACGAAACTTTTCTTTTAGGAGGGGAGAATGTGAGAACCCGAATATAAAAATTAAGTAAATAATTAAATAATAATATTTCAATCTCAAATATTTTGGTGGTGAATTCTAAGGTGCAAATTAAATATTATTGGAGGATCTTTTAATTAATTTTTAAACCTAAAATAAATTTATGGTGACAGTCTTTAATTTAGAGGTAAGATTTATTTAAAAAAATAAATAAATAAGGGGCAAGTTAGTATGTATATTTTGATTTAATAATAATTATATTTTATTTAAATTAATGATGAGAGGAAATACAATAAAAAAAAAAACATAGAATAATAATTTAGAATCTTTTAAGTTTAGATATATATATATATATATATAAAGCAACCCTAATTTTCTTAACGAAAACCCTAACCCTTATTATAATTGTTTTCCACATCACTTTGAACACATAGCAGCCGTGAGAGAAAGAAAGGAGAGAGGGAAAGAGAAGCTGCGTTTGGTTGTCTCTAGGAATCATCTGAATCTAAAGCAAATTCTTCAAGGTAGACTAATGTTTTAATTGTTTTGTCTCTTCCTTTACATTTTTTCCCCCCTTCTTTCTTCATTGTGATGTGCCGTTTGGCACTGTTTTGGGTATAGTGTATGGCTTGTGTGCAGAGGTTATTTGGAGGCTAGCATGTATGGCTTTGGTAAGGTGAAGGGCTGTAGGTGTGTTTGGGTGGTAAGGGGTTGGTTTGTGAGAGTGCAATGTAGAGGTGTAAATTGTAGTCCAAAAATTCTATACAGACTCACAAACTTTAAAAATCAAGAAACCCTATCAAACAGATGAATTTTAATCTGAAATTTTTACAATAGATTAATTACATATTGAATTACATATCTGAATTTTTTCATAATTTTTGAGAGTCAAAATCCATATAAACTGAGGTGTTCAAATCTGTCCAGGAAACCAGTCCGAAACAATAAATTCGGGAGTGTTGTTCTCTTTGGGTATAAATCCAAAAATTATCAAATTAGTGTCATTAGAACCGGTTACGAGTCTAGTTTCGTATGTTTTTGGCCTTGCATTGATTGTTTGTGTATATTAAGAGAACTGTCAATTTCGTTAAAGTGCTGCAGAAAACAACCTGTTTGGATATAATAAATTGTAGATAATTATTTTGAGAAGCAAATCAAGTGAAACCAATTGGATTTGAAACTTAGGATATATTAGATCATATCTGGAGGTTATTGGAATTTTTCGAATAGCGTGGAGTGGGTTTTGTAATTTTCAAAGTTAGCGAATAGGTTGGGAAAGCTTGTTTGAAATTCTGTTTTATCTTAAAGTCACAATTAATTAAGTTTTGACCGGAACCCATGTTTTGGGTGATTTTAAACCTTAAAGAACATGAACTTAGGTAATATTAAGAGTAACGGTGAGTTGGGTTGAGCCGGGTTAGTGCGCTTTAGTTGAGGTTACTTAGTTCTTATTGTTTTTAGTATTTTTAAATTAGTTGTGATGTGTAGTTTTTATACTTGGTTCAGGGCACTAGTTGGACTTTTACACTCTATTCGATTCAAGGATTATATTATTTCTTCGTGAGTAGTTTAGGTTTTACGTATTTTTATTTTTTTTTTTTTGAAAAAAGTACGTATTTTTATAAATATTCCCTACTACCCCTGGAAAAATTAAATTGTTGTTTCATGACTAAACTGTTTTGATAAATTATTATATTATCAATGGAATCAAATTATTTATGAAACATGTGTGAATTTGGCATACTGTAAACTATTTGTTTTGGTCTCATGTTTATAATGATGAACTACCATGTTTTGCGAAACTGATATGTATTGATTATTGGGACCATATATGCATTTAGTCCAGGAAACTTATTCCACTGTGTGTGATGACACTGGCCACTAGGGAACAGATCCGGGTTGGGCCGTGATGACTTTAGTGCTCAACGATTGTAAGGAAAAAACTTTTAAAAACAACTAGGTGACCTTCAATCGGATCGTTTTTGAGAAAAGGCCCAGGCGCCACCCTGAGGATGACTCTTAGTTCGGTATTGGATCCAACGGGGCTTATAGCCTTGAGAATTGTGTGACATATTATTTATTTTTATTGGTACCCAGAAAATTATTAGTGTTCATGTTATAATCTGTTTTAAGTGGAAATGTTGTTTATCATGTTCTTGCGAGACATGAGTATTTTAAGTGTTGAACTGTGGAACCTTCTTTTGAAACAGATTGTATTTACTGATCAGATGCCAATCTAGTTTACGTGATATATATCTTATTTTGGAATTTATCCTGTTTTCAAAACTGTTTACTATCCATGTTACCATGTTGCTAGCTATCACCGACTTAGTTGTTTACTATTTCCAGGTGTTAGAAGAGTGGACTCATGGCGTAGCGAGGACTCTATTTCATGGACCTCTAGGGCATTTATTTAATTTGCTTTAGGTTGCTAGTCGAGTTTGTGCATATTTATATATATATTTTTTTTATTGAAATTCATTTAGGATTATTTTTGATATGTGGGTTGTTTATATCCCATAAGTTTGGATGGGTTTGATTACGGTTGATTTTGCCGTTTATAATTGTGGCATGTCTGGATTGAGTTTTGGTTATTTATTATTGGACTATTGTTTAGTTGTTCAATGTGATTATGGATTCGTGTTTTAGACTTACGTGTGCCTTGGGCTAAGGCCCTGTGGGCCACGGCCGGTCATACCCGAGTTTGGGGTGTGACAGAATAACTATAAAATAGTACATTAACAAATAACCAAAACTCAATCTAGTGTCATGCCACAAGTATAAATGGAAAATCAACTGTAACCAACTTCCAAAAATATATATTAAATGGGACACAAACTGCCCACAAAATAAAATAATTCCAAATCAAACCTAACCGCAAAGTATGCACAAAACTCGACATAACAAGCTAAAACAAAATAAATGAATGTCCTAGAGGCCCATGCAATTGATTCCCCGTTACGCCATGAGTTCACTCTAAGTCCTTCTAACACTTGGAAATGGTAAACAACTAAGTCAGCTGATAGCTCAATGAGTAGCAACATGAATAGTATATACAGTTTTGTAAACATGGATAAATTCCAAAATAAGATATATATCATAGAAACTAGATTGGCATATAGTTTGGTAAATACAATCTGTTTCAAAAAGAAGCTTCCACAGTTCAATACTTAAAATACTCATGTCTCGCAAGAACATGATAAACAACATTTTCCACTTAAAACAGATTATAACATGAACACTAATAATTTTCTGGGTATCAAGAAAAACAAATAATATGCCACACAGTTCTCAATGCTATAAGCCCCGTTGGATCCAATACCGAACTAAGAGTCATCCTCAGGGTGGCACCTGGGCCTTTTCTCAAAGACGATCCGATTGAAGGTCACCTAGCTTTTTTTTAAGGTCTTTTCCTTACAATCGTTGAGCACTAGAGTCATCACGGCCCAACCCGGATCTATTCCCTAGTGGCCAGAGTCACCACACACAGTGGAATAATTTCCCTAGACTAAATACACACATGGTCCCAATAATCAATACACATCAGTTTCGCAAAACATGGTAGTTCATCATTATAAACATGAGACCAAAACAAATAGTTTACAGTATGCCAAGTTCACACATGTTTCAAAAATAATTTGATTCCATTGATAATATAATAATTTATCAAAACAGTTTAGTCTTGAAACAACAATTAATTTTCCAACAGTTCAGGGTAGGGGAACATTTATAAAAAATATGTAACATGAAACTACTCACCTAGAAACGAAATAATATAATCCTCAAATAGAATATGAAAATCCAACTAGTGCCCTGAACCAATATGAAAACTACACGTCACTACTAATTTAAAAATACTAAAGAATACGAACTAAGTAACCCCAAACTAAAACGTACTAACACGGCTCAACCCAACTCACCGTTACTCTTAAATATTACCTAAGTTCATGTTCTTCAAGGTCTAAAATCACCCAAGACATAGGTTCCGATCGAAACTTAACTAAAAGTGACTTTAAGATAAAACAGAGTTTTTCCAATCTATTCGCTAACTTTGAAAATTAAAAACCCACTCCACGTTGTTCTAAAAATTCTAAAACCCTTCGGATATCAACTAATATATCCTAAGTTCCAAACCCAATTGGTTTCACTTGATTTTCTTATCAAAATAATTATCTACAATTTATTATCTCCAAACAGGTTGTTTTCTGCAGCATTTTAAAGAAATTGACGGTTCTCTTAGTATACATAAGCAATCGACGCAAGGTCAAAAATTCAAGAAATTAGACTCATAACTGGTTCTAATGACACTGATTTGATAATTTTTGAATTTATACCCAAAGAGAACAACACTTCCAAAGTTACTGTTTCGGACTGGTTTCCTGGACAAATTTGAATACCTAAATTTATATGGATTTTGACTCCCAAAACTTATGAAAAAATTCAGATATTCAATTCAATATGTAATTGATCTACTGTAAAAATTTCAGTTCAAAATTCATTCGTTTGATGTGGTTTCTTGATTTTTAAAGCTTGTGGTTCTATGCAGAATTTTTGAACTAAGAATAATACCCAATCTTTATACATGAATTTAACTCCTCAAATTTCTTAACAGTATATATATATACAAAATACATAAACTACAACCTCTCCATCAATAAACTAAATAATAATAAAGTAAGGATAAAGAACAAAAACAAAAGGAAGAAGAAAGATAAAGACCTACCACACCCCCAAAAATCCTTCTTTGTTTGCAACCTTTTCTTTTTCTTCTTCTTATTTTCTCTCAACCCTTCTCTTCCATGGCTGTTGTGTTTGCTGCTGCTATAGTGTAGATTAGGAACCCTAAGGTTGTTATATATTGTATTACGCAACTTAGGGTTACTTTATATATCTAAACAAAAAGCTCTAAATTATTATCTTTTGTTTTAATTTATTTTCTCTCCCCTTTAATTTAAATTAAATACAAATATTATTAGATCAAAATATGCTTACTAATTTGGCACTTAAATTTATTTATTTATTTATTTTTTATATAATAAATCTTGCCTCTAAATTAAAGACTTTCACCCTAAATTTATTTTAGGTTTTAAAATTAATTACAAGACCTTCCAAATATTTAATTTACACTTTAGTATTCACCACCAAAATATTTAGGATTGTAATATTATTAATTTTTATATTCGGGTTCTCACATAACCTATGCCAGTGCAAAAGAAAATCTTTAGAGTTGAAAAGCAATAGTGAAAATTACACAACCAACTTAGTTACAACAAGACATAAATTAGTAAATGAAAATCTTATATTATGCAAATGATGAATATACGAAGCAAAGCAGAAATATGCAAAAGCAACATAAAAGTTGTACTAAGGAGACTGAAAGGCAACCATTGACATTACCTTTCACCACCACATGCCACCCACTCAATCTTCTCACTTACCTTACCTCCCCCCTTCACAACACCCCTACCCTCTCCTCGCTCCCCGTAGCACCATGGCTACCTACCACCCTCCTTGTTCGATTCATCCACAAACATAGTACGTCGCTGGGATGGGAACACCACTAGTCATGATCGAAGCTGGCCTCTGCAAAGGAGTGCAAGTCAACGAGGGACAACCCAACCACACCACAGATTCAAGGGTTGTACAAAGTGATTGTAGATCCAATCCAACAGATGCAATTACAGATCCAAGGGTTATATGAAAACAAAATTGTGTGTGTTTGCATGTATCTATATATACATGGATTTGGATTTGGAGTTTCATAATTTGTGGATTGAACGAGAGTGGATGTACACGGTGGCAATGGTGGTTGATGGTGGTGATATTTTCCTCACCTTAGATTGTCACAAATCAACCCACTGCAAAGGTTATGGCTCCAAAATGTGAAATTTTACCGCTAGATTGACAACTGATTAGTCAAATGCATGTTCTATATTTTTTTGTTAAACATATAAATAAGTTTACCCTATATTGTAATATTGGCAAACCTTAAAGGTGGTCAATGTAATTTACCCTATATTTTAAGAAAGCAAATTCATATCCTCTTAAAGATAAGTTTTAAGAACTACGCTCCCTTTCCCTTTTTGAGTGTTGTCACCATCCTTCAAAAGATAAACAAGTTCAAACATTGATGGTAAAACTTGCAATTAAATTAACAAGCAAAGCCACATAATAATACCGGATGTGAAGCATTATGTGAAGTCTGAGAGACACGCTTAGATTCTTCCTTCCTTAAGTGCTCATCGTAGTCTCTCTTCTTCACAGAATCAAAAAGAACCTAAAAAGTTAAGCCATTGTAAGTTGTAAGAAGGGTACAACATCAGCATATGTTTTAAATGATATAATCTAACAATAGAATTAATTTCAAGGCATATACCCTTACCTCATATGCACATTGAAGTTTCTGGAATGATTCACTTGCTTGTGGACTTCCCATATTCTTATCAGGATGCACAAGCATGGCCTACGCCAAAAAAGGGTAACAGTCAGTAAACAGAAAAAAGAAACAAAGAGCAGACATCATAATTGAAGAAAATTTTAGTAAGGAAAACTATTAGAAAAAGTAAAAAAAATATGAGATAAAATTACATCTATTCTGATAAATTTTTAAATGGCACCTACTTGAGTGGCATACAATTGCTTCTCTGCTGAATTCTGATTCTACCTCCACATATTAGATACTATTTCATTCTATCGATACATAAATTCTATTTTATCTTGGAATAGGTGCATTTATTGAATGCAGGTCTATTTTGTTTCTGGAAAAGTGGATGAAATGAACACGACTAGTAGGGCTCCATGAACCAAGCTCTTCATGAGCTCGACTCAACTCAGCAAGGGTTCAACTCGACTTGGCTCGTTATGTAAATAAACAAGCTCCAGCCACACTTTTAACCTCATTTAATAAATGAGCATAGCTCTAGCTCAAATAAGCTAAGTAAATAATGACAATAATAGCCACAAAAAAAAATCATTATCGAGCTTCAAGACAACCTCAAGCTTGATTAGTATTAACGAGCTGAGCCAAGCTCAATCTTGATTAATTTTCCAGCTGAGCTTGAGCTAGAATTTTGATCTCGAGCCCTACAAAAGTCAACTTGGCTCAGCTCAGCTCGTTTGCTAGTAGTATACAGAGACTAGCATTGTGTTTTCAGGAACCACTTTTTAGATGTTTCCTGGAAACCAGATTGTTTGAACACTCATAAGCACAGAAAGTTATTTGCATATACAACATGCATACATATAAATACCTCTAAGTGAAGAGGGAGGGGGGTGCAGCTCATGAGACTCAAATCACCAAAGCTAAGCCCTGTAATTGAGAAGCCCTTTCAATCATGGTAATTTTTTCTAATTTAATAAAATAATAGCAGTCCAAAAGCATAAAGTAGGCAACAAATTAATCAGCATTTTAGTGGGTCATGTAAGAGTTCTTAACTAAGTTAAGAAACTAAGTACTAAAATTCAAATAAAAATGAAGTACTAAGCATTATCCACTGCTCTTGGGAATCAATTAATCGACTCAATGTAGAACGAGATTGAAACAAACCCAAAATCACAAGAATTCCACTAAAAAAAATATCGAATTCAGAGCAAAATTGAAGTCATCAAGGTATCTTTTGAGCTTCTTCACAAAAAATAAGCAAACAATGATTCAATTGAAGCTGCATAAATGGCCAAATTCCATAACCCCAATACACAATCTTCTTCGCTTGACACAAATTCAATCCTTAGGCCTATTTTCCAGAGGTAAGATCAGATTAACATGAACAAATAAGCAAACCCACTAAAATGCAAGGCAAACCCAGAATTGGTAATACAACACCAACCGAATATTTGGCTTTCACATGCCCTTAATATCACAAATCAACCCAACAAGAAGAAAATCAGGACATGTGAATCCAAAAGAACAGTTATAAAACCCTAATAAAATTAACAAACACATATATGACACAGAATGAAATTCGAGTATCAAATCAGAAATTCAGAAAGGGCTTGTACCTGTGGAGAGACCGATTGAAATGGAAAAAATCTAGAGACAGAAAAAGTGAGGTGGGGGAAAGCACGGGGCGGGTTTGGGAATTCTGAAGAGGAAATTCAAAAATGGAGTGAATGAGAAAGAGAGAGAGAGAGAGAGAGAGAGAGAGAGAGAGAAATGGAGCGGGAATCCGAACTCAAGAATGGAACCGTCAATCGTCGCTGCCGCCAAACCAGTCTCGCCGCAAATGGAGAGCACCGTTCCAAGTCAAAGTTCCGCGCCGCACGAACCAGTCTTTCCTTGGAACCCTCTTCCTTCTCCCTCTATTCTACTGGGTTTTGCAGCTTACAAATTTCTATGTTCAGAAGCCAAAGTGTTCTATTAAAAAATTAGTAGCCTGTTTTTTCATTGCGCCTAATTTCCGAAATTGGTTTCTCACCACGAAAACATTTTTCTCACTAAATGGTATTAAATTATTAAAAATTATTGGTCACGAAAATATTTTTGTGACTAATAATTTTATAATTGGTGACTAATTTTTTCCTCACCAAAATTCTTAAAATTTTGGCACCATCCAAAAAAATTAGCGGGAAAATCTTCGGTGACAAAAAAATAAAAATAATGACGAAAAATAATTTCGTCACCTAATTTTTTTTGTTATGTATGTAGATTGGTGACAAAAGTTTATTTTTATCTCTAAAAATTGCACATTTGGAGACGAAATATTATTTTCTTCACTAAAGGTACGTCTTTCGTGACAAAATTTATTTTCGTCATCCAAAGACTCTTTTTTTTGTAGTGTTGCTTGTGGCACAAGTAAGCCCGAATTGCATTCTAATTAATGTTTTTGATCAAACGGTTCATTAATTTTGGAAAATATGATGAATCCAAGCACAATCGGGCTTTCTAGGGTTCAGAAGTTGGTTTTAGCTAAAAATGGATCTAGAGGTAAAATGGTCATTTTTGTAAAAAGTTGATTTTTGGCCAAAACGGGTTTATGCAACAACTTTAAACAACCTTTAAAAATCCTAAGGATGAAGTAAGTACCATTTAATCATTGGGAGGTTTGTAAGCGCCCGAAGTCTTAGGGTCAGTCAAAATGAAGTGTCTACAACAAGTGATTTGTGTGCTGGTGCCAATTGCTATAGATGATATACATGATTATGTCTCGAAAGGCGTGCCAATAATGTGCCTTAAAAGGCATGCAAATGATGTGCCTCAAAAGGCAGGTTGATGTTTGAGTTTGAGTGTATGATAAGCCTTGAAAGGCCTGCCTATGCATAGAATTAACATGATGGGCCCCAAAAGGCATGCTAGTGCCTGAGCCTTATAAAATGATATGCCTTGAGGGTATCCAGAGGGTGCCTAAACTAAAGTAATCAAGAAGCTTTTGATCCCCATGCCATTCAACTTGTCTTTTTCATCTTTTTGCCCAAATGCTTTGTCAGTTGGTACGACTGAAGTGCCCCGTCTATGCAGCTCCTTATCCAAAAATTCCACAAATTTCCATAAATCCTCACCCTCTTTAATCCTTCAGCCTTTGCATGTGTGGTGAGAGGTTGCATACCTCGATACTAGTCAGTTGCACCAAGATCATTTTGGCATGTTGGAGTTGAGCAGGTACCTAGTTATCCTATTTTCAGTTTGTACTTCCTATCCCTTATCTTTACCTTTCAATTGTTCTAATTAGGTTCCTTGTTGGCATACTGAGAGCTGCTATAGGACATTGTTGAGCATGATGGTGCTAATTCGAGAATATGCTATGGACACTCGGTGCCCGATTCAGGTGACTTTCATTTTCTTTCATCTGACGATTCCAATTATACTGTAATCTTGGCCAATTCTGAGTTCTTATTTGATTCTTGCTAGTCACTGGCCCATCTAGGCATGTGGGAGGTGCATCCACATCCCATGTGCCTAGAGAAGGTAGTTCGAATGATGACTATGAGATTGGTAGTAATAGCAATGATGATGATCATGATCATGATCAAGATGAGGGGCTCCATTTCAAGGCGATTCAAAGTGCCCTTGGGGGAGGCTGGCTAGGTTCTATTTCATATAGACTTTAGAATGTTTATGATTTTCATAATTTTTTTTTTTATATATTTTTCTTTCTTTTTTAGAACACATTGTACCAGATGCCTTTAGGGGATGCCCCATGTTTTTCGTAAAAATCCATGTTTATGTACAGATCCAAAATTTTCATAGTATATGCAATGAAATCCACCATTCTTTTTGTTAAAATCTTTATTTCTTTCAAATGATTAGTCTTTTATGCTTTTGTCATGAATCTGCCAATGACTTTTGAACACAACCAAGAGAATAAAACAAAATTCCAATTCAAAAATGGATGTACATCCAACCTAACAACCTAACATAACTCTGACATTGATGCTGGAATGTCACTGTGGGCACTGTGCCTTTTTCGAGTCTAACGCATGCATCCCACACCGACTTGCTTTATTGACATAGAGTTGTCACTTAGTTTTTAAAAGGAAATTAAGAAACTTCTAACGATGAAAACTAAGTTAAAGCCTAGTATGTCATAACCAAGAACATTCCGGGTTCGAGAGCTTAGGTACAAAAGGAGAAGGCTGTTTACATGAAAGCACCCTTTTTTGCCCAATTCAGAAATTGGCGTCTACTTATTCTCTATTTTATGATTTTATGGTTAAATGTTCACAAAAAAATCATTTTAGACCTAAATCCCTTAACTAACCTAAAACTACGTGATTTGAAAAAAAGTGAACATCATATATTTTAGATTAAATGAATAAGGCCATATTTACACAAAAAATGATTTTGTCATAAGAAAAAGTGGATTTTGATAATCCATGGCCTTAAACATAACCTAAAATATACAATATCCCCCAAAACACTCAAAACAAACAATTTTGCATATAAAGAGCATATAAAGTTGCATTATTTAAAGGGCAATGCAAATAACACAAAGATGTCGAGAAGGACAAAGAAACTTACCTGGATGCCTACTTACGTGTCTTACATGCATGCGCAAAGTAAATATGACCTAGACATGCAACTAACACATGCAAAATATGAATCTAGGCTCGGTTTGAGGCTACTAAATGATGCTTATGCATAAAAAGGCAAATAACAAGTAAAAGTAGAAAATACTAACTATTTACATGATCATCAAATTGGGCCACCCATGCTTACTATATGACTAAAATAAGCCTAATACATATTGGTCTAATAAGATAGAAAGAAACATGCGAAATAAAGCGAAAAAGTAGACAAAATAAATAAACTACATGATGCCGTGGTGGATTAGTAACCTAGCATGGATTGACTACTTAAAATAATTGAAGAACTACTAAAATATAAAGAGTGTGAAGGGGTTTACCTTTTGGTTTTCAAGAACCAAAGAGCTCGCAAAGAAAAATGCAAAGAAACTCAAGTTTCTTACTTGCAAGCCTCCCTCAAGCTTAAGTTTCTAATTGTGCTCGAGTTCTCCATGCCTTAGAGTAATTTTCAATGTTTAGGGTTGCTGTGGATAGGGTATTTTTGGAGCTAAGGCAAGAGAGGAAGAGAAAAAGAGTGTTTGCTTCTTAAACTTGCAAGAAACCTTTCAATTTCTTAACCCCTTCAAAGAGAGAGGGAGAAGCTCTATTTAAAGAGCTAGGGGAAGCCTCTAGAACCCTTTTAGGGTTTCATCGCTTCCCCCTCTACCCTTCCTGCCAAAATTGCACCAAAATTTGAGTTACCAAAAATAACTCTGCAATGCTTCAATGTGCGCACGTATGAACCATGTGCACAAGCGCAACGACAGTGCACACGTACAAACAACGTGCACACACATTTTGCCTTGGTATACGTGCTTGCTTGTAGCACAAGTAAGCTCGATTTCCATTTTGATCAATATTTTTGGTAAAATGAGTCACTAATTTTGGAAAATACGATCAATCAAAGCACAATTGGGCTTTCCTGGGTTAAGAAGTTGGTTTTTGGATAAAAACGGGTCCAGGAGTAAAATGGCCATTTTTGCCAAAAGTTTAGTTTTGGCCAAACGGATTTATACAACAATTCTAAACAACCTTTAAACATTCTAAGGATGAAATAAGTACCATTTTATCATCAGGAGGCTTACAGGCTCCCAAAGTCTTAGGGTCAATCAAAATGAGGTGTCTACAACACCATTGTTTCTGAAATGTCGTATGTTGTGCCCTAAATGAACTAATCGAATTTCCATGCCTTATAAGATGTGCATGTGTGCTAGTTAAACCATCTTGGAAATTAATGCAGCTATGTCAATCTTCCAGGGTGAGTGTCAGAAGTGTAGGCAGACTACTCTATGTATCTTCCTGTTTGCCTAGTTCCTAGCAATGCCAAGGGGTCAAATAATTAACCTTATCTTGGTTGATGTGGCAAAGCAGGTTAAGGACGAGAGGAGTTTCATTGGTTTAGGCTTGGCAGAGACTTTGACAGGTTTGGATGAGGTTCGTGCTAGTAGGATTGCGGACTTTGCTAGGAGCCCACTATTGCTTTAGGTGCCACTCATCTCACTTGGTTTATCATATTTCACCTTTCTAATCTTTTATCTTTCATTTCTGTTTTTGCAAACCAAACTCGCTTTTTTCACTCATCTCGCACCTTTCTATTCTTTTGTGTCTCTTTTATTTTTATCTCTTTTCCTAGATGTAGCTTATGGACAAGTTGAAGGTATATGTAGCTTTTACCCGTTACTCGGCAATTTCATATCATATTCGGGCCCAATTTGGTGAAAATGAATTCCACTGAAGATTGGCATATTTGGATGTGTGTACAAACTCACAGAGACATTACTTGGTGTTGCCACTGGTTAGCACTTTCAGCTATGACATGAGAGATGCCCGCATTCCCAAGTGTAGAAGTGGTCGACCTGATTCATATGGTCCATTATTTTCCTCACCGAATTCTTCGGCAGTTTGGATGTGAGCAAGTGGTTCATTTTGGTTCTTCTTTATACCCTTCTTCCTTTGCTTTCTGAGTTTCTCGTTTGAAGGAAAATGCCAAGGCTTGGCAAAACAGAGTTCTCATAACTGCCGAGGAAGGCTTCAGATCCAGACTATTGTAGACATTTGTCGAGTGGCTCAGGCACGAGATCTAACGAGTTGAGACACATGAGAAGAGACCACTTAAGAGGATAAAGACTAAGAAACCCTGACTTGACTCATAGTGCCTTTAGTTCAAATCACATCTCTTTGTTTTTTTCCTTCTGTTTTGTTTTGTTTTTTTGTTTTTTTTTTTTTTTTGTTTTTGGTTTTTTTTTTTTCCTTTTGTTTTAGATTCTAAAGACGTTCCTTGAAAGAGAATTGGTTAGCTTTGCTTTCATTTGTCATGTTTGAAAATATCATTAATAAAATAGCGCCATGAAGTTAATTTATTTTACTTTGAAAAGTGTATGTGTATTTGGTCTATCGGAAAGGAACACAATCTCTTCATCTTCTCATTAAAAATAATTCAAATGATAACTCTCACAAGCTCACTAATTGGGCAATTTTATAGTCAAATCCAATGGATTATGCAACCAAATCCTTTTCTTCTAAAAATTAGACATTTAGTTGCTGACAGATGTCGGCGGATGATGAAATCTGAATGAGATGGGGCCAAACTCCATGGTGAAGTTGTCTATGTATCTCAAGCGTGAGAATTAGGCCATTCGTAGTTCAGGATCAGGTTCACTCAAGTATTGATTTTGTGCTCTAACTTTTGCCAACAGCGCTCTTTTCGAGTCTTCAATCTTGTGATCTTTCTTTTTTTCATTCTTTTTTTTTTTTTTGCTCCAAATTTTGCTTAGATTGCCTTTTGGGGGGTTTCGACCTAACAAGCTCTCACAAGGTCAATGTATTGTGTGAATTTCATCCCATTCAGGCTCATTTGTTCCAATAATTTCTTCCCGTCACAGTGATTTAGCTTTTGCTTGATTTGAATGCCCTTCTTGAATCATGTTCCCAAAATGATGTCAACTTTGCTCCTTCGTTTCTTAGGATAGAAAGGCGCTTTTTACTTTGTGTTGGGGAATGGAAAATTGCCCCAATTTGATCAATGCTTGACACTTTGCTTATAGATTTGGTTTTAGGATCTAAAAAGAGCCTCTGCATTACAAGGTCTTTGGATTGGATTATGGAAAAAGGTGTTTCTTTGAATTCTTTTTTAAAGAGCGATTAAGCGCTTATGTTCCGAAAAGATAATATGGATCTGATCCAGACCAAAGGAGGGTTTCCCTTCATTACTCAAGTTTATTAAGGTTAATTCATTCATTTCAAGTTTGGCTCATCTTCTCTTTTCTCATTCAATTAGATCCTTTTGAAGCTTTGAAAAATCATCATCATTTTTTTTCCCTTCTTTTTTTTTTCAAAAAAAAAATCTTGGGATTTAACATAATCAACCTTTGGTGCTGTGAGGTATCCAAAATCACTAGCTTGATTATTGATAAAAACAAAGGGGGAAATCCCGACATCCAACTTCAACTCCAAAGAAAACAAATAAATCAAAAACAAGAGATAAAAAGACCCAAATTTACTACTTTGATAAGACCGATGCGTTAGAAACTGATAGGCCAAATTTCTAAATCACTCGACCCTCTTGACTTACTTTATTACTACTAGATTCATGAGCAAAACAAATTTACAATAGGCAAGTTCATTAATTTGGCATCTCATTGCATCCACTATGTGCCTGGTGGCATCCGCTTTTGCAGGCTCCTTTTCATTATCACCTTAGATTGTAAGTTCCCCCAAGTTATAGTGGTTAGTCTCAATGCTCAAGCCATTTTCAAAGTCAGCCCGTGTCACATTTGCTTTGCCCACTCTTTCCCCTTTTACTCTTCTTCTTCGAAAAACAAGGCCCTTATGAACCAATCCATGTCCATATATGTTTGATTTCCCTTTTCTTGGGCCTTCATATAGTGCCTTATAGCTGTGAATACAAGGGTGTAATGTATTTCGGCCTCTTTATCTTCATGCCATTGCTACATAGCAACCTCATTGTGTATATATAACTTATGCACCTTCCTAATCCATGCCTTTCCAATCCTTACCTTGATCTGCCTTGCCCCATATTCCACTAATTCTAGGTACTCCTCTTTTTTAGCCCTTGTTTAATTTTCTGTCTGTTTACCTCCATCTTTTGGCTTTTTGTTGTCCTTGTCATTTTCTTTTTCATTGAAATCGCTTTCCCACCCTTGATTCTCAACATATTGATGTTCATCAAAACAGTTGGGTGGCCTGGGAGATTATCCAAGAAGTCTATGTCCAAATATTTGGGGAGCATTACTTCCGACTTTGGCTCGCTAGTAGGCACAATGTACGTGTTGGGGTCATATGTCCCCATGGATTGTTCTTGCTCTTTTGTTGGCATTTCTTTAGCTAGTTCGACTTTTCCAAACTCGAAACCCAACCACTAATCTTCAGTAAGGCATTCTGCTTCCTTTGGCAATCTTGGTTATTTTAGTTCCTCTTCCAATATGACTAGCACTTCTATTAGCATCATGAGGTCTCATGTTGGGCTTGTTTGCATCATTAAGGTCCAGTATGGGTCAAGCTCATTTACCTATAGCTGTTTTTGGATGAGATCCACCACTATTTCTTTGGGTATAGGCACTGTTGGCTTGGGTAGGTTGGTTGATGTGACGTATTGGCTAGGGTTAAAGTTGGTTAAGGTGATTTGTATGGCACTAACATTGGGAAATGGAGGGACGATTTTGTTATGTTCAGGAAAAGGGTTAGTTGTCACATTTGTTTTTTGTGGTGGTGCTATGATCTTGTTGTCAATGAGATCCTAGATCTCATGATGGAGTTAAACACATCAGTCCGTTTTGTGGCCAACTTGTTAGTGCAAGGCACAGTATTTTGTGGGATCATGGCTTGTGGGCAAGGGATCTAAGAGAGTCATAGGGCCAATGGGTTAAAATGCCCCTTGTCTATGAGTATTTGCATAGCTTTAGACACGGACATGTGAAACGGGTGAAAGGTTCTTTGGGTACAGGTGGTTTGCGTATTTTGGGTGGTTCCAGTGAAAGGGGTTTACAATGGCTTAGGTTCCTATGGCATGAATATCAATAGATTTAGTGTTGGATAATGAAGAGGTAGTATTTCTTGTAAGGGGCTTCTTTTGAGGCTGTGTGGTAGCTTTTACCTTGATGATACCTTGGTTAATTCCATATTGTCTTTGATTTTCGATGTCAAACATTTCTCGGAAGCTAAACAAGAGTAGATGCAGTATGATGCCAAGCAAAGATTGGTGCAAATTTTTCACTATGGTACTTACTTGGTCCTTTTCATCGGGCCAATTGGTCATTCTTGCTGCCTTAGCTCTCCACATTGTGATGAAATTGCTGAAGCTCTCACTGGGCTCCTTCTTAGTGGTTTCAAGCTCCCTCATGGTCACTTCTAGCTGGGTGTTGTAAGAATATTGGGCAACAAATGCTTCAGCATGCTCATCTCACTTCCACTTGATCTCATTATCAAGTTTGGCATACCAATTAGTTGCCACCCCAGACAAAGTGCTGCTGAATAGAGACAGGGTTTATTGGCGAGTAAGTCCCACGAGCCTCAGGATGTTGGCAAAAGGTTAGACATGTACCATGGGTTCCCCAAAGCCGTCATATATATCTGTTTATGGCATCTTGAATTTTTCAGGAAGCCAAGCAGTCACCTCCCCTAAGCTAGCATCTAGGTCCATAATGTAGTAAGGACCCTTGGTCTTTTTCATGGCTTTCTCCAATTGAGCTATCCTATCAGCATTGAAGTCGAGATTTGGCACCTTGATCTTGGATTCATCCATTGTTTAACCTAGCGGAAAAATGAGAATAACCGACACTTCCTTTCTTGAGACTTGTGGTTCTAGTGGTGTGGCCACCTGAGCTTGCAGTTGATTCAAAGTCTGATCTTGGGCATCCACAATCACGGACAAAGTGTCCATAGACCTTTGAAGTGCACGAATCAAATCTGTCAATTCTTGGGCCTAGGCCATTGAGATTTCAAGTCCTAAACTCGGAACATTGAACTATTCTTGGCTAGGAAGAGCTGACCAATGCGGGCCGGCCAATTCCATATCCACTAACTCTGAATTGGGCTGACTTACTCGGATGGGCTTGGGCTTGGATTTGCGGATCTTCCTTTTTGGTGGCCTGAGAGAGAAAAACACAGGCTTTCCATCAACTATATATTGAGTACAATACAAATGACTGAGTTTAGCCCATTTTGCTTGGGAAACTTCTTTTCTAAGAGAGATGTTTGCAACAATCCTACAAATAGGTGAATAGACCCAGTCAATTTTGATTTACTCTTACCATCGGATCCTTATAATCATCATCACCATCCATTAGGTGATAGTTACCCAATCAAGAAAATTTTGAGGAATTTTCTAAAGGTTCCTACGAGATTGATCAACCTATACAATTGCATTTCCACTATCTGTTGCTTTACCAAAAAAAAAGTGCCCCATTTGTATACTAGAATCATATGATCAAATTACAATTTTATTTTTTTTTTAAAAATCATTCTTCAAAGTAAAATCTCCTTCTTTATATCTTTCAAATTTCAAAGATTTTGAGGTGTTTGAATTTAATTCCAAGGAATCAATCAAACAAATATCCTTTAGCAAAATACCCTATAGAGGAACTAGAATTTTATTTAAAATGGCAGACTTGGTCATCACCTCTTTGTCTACCATTTTCCGATAAAATCAGAATTCGCTCCAAAGTTGTTAACCCAAAGATTATTATTTTGATGAAAAGAACTTTCCATAATCTTCGAACTCTACTCAATTTTATTTTTTTTAATATTTAAAGGAATCCTAGATTTTATTTCAAGAAATCAATCGAACAGTTATCTTCTAGTCAAACGCCTCCTAAGGAATTTCAAAATGAAAGACTTGGTCATCACCTCCTTGTATAACACTTCTCCATAAAATCAAAACTTCTTCCAAAGTCAACAACTTAAAGATTTTCATCTGATCAACAACTTTTATTGAGAGTTTTTCAAACTTCTTTCCTCCTAAGGAGTTTTGGATTTTATTCCAAATATCTAATCAAATAATTTTCTTCTAGTCAATCACCTTGTAAGGGAATTGGAATTTTATTTCAAACTAGGAGACTTGGTCACCACTTCCTTGCCTACCATTTTTCTTAAAATTTGAAATTCCCTCCAAAGTCAGTGACCTAAAGATTCATATTCAATCAAATACATTCTATAATCTCTAAGGCTCTACTTAGTGTAGACACCCCATTTTTGACTGCCCCTAAGACTTGGGCATTTTCTTTTGAACACCCCATGATGAAAATTGAAATATGTCATTTTATGAATTTCTCAGTATAAAATCAAATTGAAACTTTAATCCCAAACCTCGCCCATTTTGGCCATCACTAATATTTTATTAATTTATAGTATTTTATAATTTTATATTTTGATATAAATTTATGTGTGTACATTTTTTTAGATGTTTTTATCAAAACCAAAAATAACAAAAAAATAAAAAAAAGAAAAAGATGATGGTATGGTCCGGGGGAATTTTTTTGGGAGAATAAAAAAGAAAAAAAAGAGAGTCAGACAATGAGTTTTGGGGTGGAATATTATTATGGGTTTGGGGTGGACAATTAAATATAGTTTACTGGGTAGATGATGTTTCGGTGGGTGGTGGAAGAAAGGGGTATGCCAATGATGATGTTTAGAGTGGTGGAAAATGATTTTGAGAAAGGAAGACAGCTAAGAAAGAGATATTATGAGGATGGGGTGGGGTTCAAAGGTGGGAGAAGATTGTTTTCAAAAAAATAATCAAGGAGAGGAGGATACATGAGGCACAGACTCAAGACCACAGGCACACACTCAATCTCTCTCTCTCTCTCTCTCTGGTGTGCATGGCAAAGGGAGCATTGTTGCGTTTTTGAAGCTGCACACACACACACACTGCGGCACACACACATGTTAACACACCCACACACACAAACCCAGCACACACTCTCACTCCCTCACGGCATGACTCACTCACACATACACCCATCACAACTCACACACCCAGCTCACACACAACAGACCCACACAACTCACACACCCACCAGTCACTCACTCACGAAGCTGCACACACACACACACCTCTCACACCAACTGGATCTTCACCAAGCACACAACACACCCACACAACTCACACACCCACCATTCACTCACTCACGAAGCGGCACACACACACACACCTCTCACACACCCATGCACACACGACAATCCCATACACACACTCCCTCTCTCGCACACACCGATATACACGGCAGCCACCATTCACTCACTCACTCCACACACACACCCACACACCATGAACACATGCACACACACCGTACACACACACACACACACCACGCACACAGCAGCTCACAAACACACACACGCACACAACAACCCACAGACAGAACACACAGCGCACTCACGGCACACCAACCATTCACAACACACACCCACAACACACACCACCTCAGCCAAGCTCACACTCTCACATTCAACACACCACACAGACCCAGCACACTCTCATATACACATGCACATCACCACTCTTCACAGCCATGCACAACACACATGTACACACACACCCATCACCACCATCACACGGCCCAACTACCCCAGCAGCCCATATGCATGGCAGTTCTCTCCCTCTCGGCAACTCTCTCTTCTCTCTCTTGGGTTGAGTGGGTTGAGTCTCCATACACATGCAACACACTTCTCTCTCCAACACACACTCACTGTAATCTCTCTCTCTCTCTCAGTTTAGTTAATTAGAATTTAATTAATTAATGTAAACTTGTCATTAATTAGTTTAGTTAATTAATTATTTGGTGTAGTTAATTACGTAGTTAATTAGAAGATTATAAATTAATTAGTCAGTGTATTTAATTAGTTTAGTTATATTACATTAGTGTAGTTTTTGTAATAACTTAATTCGAATGTAATTAATTAAGTAGTGTAGTGAATTAGAATTAATGAATTGTGTAATTAATTAGAATTGTAGAATTACTTAATTAGTGTAGTTAATTAGGTAAATCATTTAATTAATTGTAGTTAATTACTTAATTCCGTAGAATGTTAGAATCAATTAATTCGTGTAGTTAATCAGATAACTCATTAGAATTTTATAATTGATTAATTAGAATTGTATAAATTAATTAATTAGTGTAGTTAATTCGTTAGTTCATTATAATTTTATATTTAATTAGTTAATGTAATTAATTAGTTAGTTTAATAATTAATTAGTTAATTAGGTAGTTCCACTTTGTAATAATTTGTTAGAATAATTAATTAGTTTAATTATTAATTAGTTACTCCTAATTATTTAATTAGACAATTTAAGTAGAGTAATTATTTAATTAGTTATTCCATTAGATAAGTTATTTAATTTGATTAGCTATTTAATTAGTTAATTCATATTCACTAGCTTAGCATAATTAGTTATTTCCTTGTTGTAATAATTAATTATCTTTGATAACTAGCTTATTTATTCAAATGTTGTAATAATTAGTTAAGTAATTTAGTTAGCTAGCTAGATCATTCGGACCCTCCTGCGTGAGGGCGCATTAGTTCATTCGGACCCTCCTGCGTGAGGGCGCATTAGTTCATTCGGACCCTCCTGCGCGAGGGCAAACAAACTTGTAATAAGTGTGCGTGTGTGTGTGCATGTCTTCCAACCCCACGTCTTTCTCCCTTTTATTTACCAGCTTATGATGGTTAGATTAGAGATATCATGTTTAATTTAGCATACTCATGTTTGCATCCACTTGTATTGCATGCACCGGGGCTCGGTCCATCATTTCGATTCGCATTGTCGTTTCAATACCTCTCTGAATACATGCTTAGACCACATGCGATCAAATCATCTCATATATCATATTAGTGGCCGAGCCTAGTAAATTGCATATCACATGTGTTGTATAGTTAGGAATCATGCATATTTTCTAACTTTGTTTTGTAGTTGTTCGCGGGACGTCGGTAAATATGTGAGTTGTTATGCTTTAGCATCCCGCTTGTACATAATTTTCTTATTATGTTTAGCATCCTACCATGAGGCTAATTGCTTAAATGATAAACTGTTTGAATGCCTGTGGATGAAGGCTTGTTGCTTAAATTGGAATGATTCAACGAATGTACGTTTTAAGATTCACAAACCTTAAGCCCACCTAAGGGTGGCAAATTCAAACCCTTTTCGAGAAACAAATATGAAATTGAATTGTTCCAATTTGAGCAAACTAGTCTATACCTTGTATGCTTCACATAATAAATTTTAGGATTTATTAAATAATCAGAATAAGAACATATATTGTACATAAGAACCACATCATGATTAGTAGAGGCCGATCTTTGATCGGGTGAGTGGGGTGTTCAATTATTGACCTTCCCCTCTCATACCTAAGTTCCCGAACCAAGACACTTTGGTAACGACGGACTAATGGCCTTTGGCACGAGTCACGGGTTTCCTAAATTTCCCATAAATATTTAGGTGGCGACTCTGAAATCTGGCAAAGCAGTCCATTTTTGGCATTTGATTCAAACATCGATTTTCCAAAAACAATTGCCGGATTTGGACTCTTTTTGTGTTTCCACTGTTTCACATTGCACTTGTGAAATCAGATTTAGAACCAACACACAAGTGGAGTCCGAACTGTACGGGCTATTTCATTCTTCCGAAAGGGGGCGCGAAAAGCCGAGCTACACTTAGGTTGAAAAGTTTTTTTTAGAATTTGTCTGTTGATCACTTATTTTCTTGGGGATTTAAATTTTAAACACGCAATCATTCTTAATTGGCCACCAAGGTAGAAATCCAAATTCAAACTCAAATCCTATAATTTGGGAAACCATCGCCCAATTTTCCATAGAATCCTAATCAGAATCTAATCACTCCCCAAAATTTTTGTCATTGAATCACTACCGCAAATAACTTAGATTGCCCCAGAATCAAATAAGTGCCATTTCTGACTCCCTAGATTTTTTTTTTTTTTTTGGATGAAATCACTGCCTTCTGATTGGTGATCTCGGAATCAAATCAAACCATTTTCATTCAAGATAAGATACCATATAAACACATAATTTGCATTCATGCCTATTTGCGGGTAGGATTGCCCTATCCTAATTTTGGAAATATGATCTATGATTCACTAAATCATACAAAAAGGCAACATAGCAATCCTAAATGAGTGGGCATCCTGTCCTAGTTTGGAAGGTGCTACTGCTCCCTATATGCAAAAGGTAGGTTTGGTCGCAAAAAGGTACATTAGTTATTACTATTAATATATCTCTCATTCCACAAGAAAATGACCAAACAGTACTAATAGCTTAATTTGATGCTTGCCTTCTTGATATCACATAGCCGCGGATAGTGTCTAGGATATTCAGTTCTAAAATGATGCAATACAATTAACAATTAACCACTAATTTCATAAAATAGAAATTTTCAAGTCAAGCTAACTTAATTCCCCAACAAAGTTGCCAACTGTGGGCGTTATGCCTTTTTTGAGTCTAATGCATGCATCCCACACCGGCTTGCTTTATTGACATAGAGTCATCACTTAATTTTTAAAGGGGAATTAAGAAACTTCTAACGATGAAAACTAAGATAAGGCCTAGTTTGTCATAACCAAGAACATTCCAGATTCAGGAGCTTAGATGCAAAAGAGGAAGGTCATTTACATGGAAGCACCCCCTTTTATCCAATTCGAAGATTAACCTCTACTCATTCTCTATTTTATGATTTTAGTGGTTAAAAAAAATATATATATATAACTAACCTAAAACTTTGTGATTTGAAAAAAAAAAAAAAATGAACATCATATATGTTAGATTAAATTAATGAAGCCATATTTACACAAAAAAATGATTTTTTTTTTTGTTAGAAAAAGTGGATTTCGATAATCCATGGCATTAAACATAACCTAAAATATACAATATCCACAAAAACACTCAAAACAAATAGTTTTGCATATAAAGAGCATAGAAACTTGCATTATTTGCCGAGAAGGACAAATAAGCTTACTTGGATGCTTACTTTAGTGTCTTACAAGCATGCACGAAGTATATATGACCAAGACATGCAACTAACAGACTAAGCCCTATTTGAGGCTACTAAATGATGTTTATGCATAAAAAGGCAAATAACAAGTAAAAAGAAAAAAAGCTAACTACTTACATGCGGATCAAATCAGTCCATGCATGTTTACTGTATGACTAAAATAAGCCTAAAACATGTTGTTCTAAAAAGATAGAAAGAAACATGTGAAATAAAGCAAAAATGTAGATAAAATTAATGAACTACATGATGCTACAATGGATTATTAACCTAGCATGGATTGACTACTAAAAATTAGCAATGAACTACTGAAATATAAAAAGTAGGAGGGTGTTTACTTTCTGGTTTTCAAGAACTGAAGAGCATGCGAAGAAAAATGCAAGAAAACTCAAGTTTCTTGCTTGCAAGCCTCCTTCAAGCTTAGGATTCTGATTGTGTTCGAGTTATCCAAGCCTTAGAATGATTTTCAATGTTTAGAGGTGTAGTGAGTAAGGTATTTTCAGAGCTAAGGCAAGAGAGGTAGAAAAGAAGAGTGTTTGGTTCTTAAACTTGCAAAAAAGCTTTCAATTTCTTAACCCCCTCAAAAGGAGAGGAAGAGGGCCTTTATATAGGCAGTAGGAGGCATGGGGGGCAAGCTAGGGCAACCCCCAATGCTGTCTTCCTGAAAAAATGTGCCAAAATTGAGTTTCCATACCTAGTTCTACAATGCTTCAATGTGCACGGGCGCAACTATGGTGCGCACGTACAAATCACTTGCACACTCACATTTAATGTGTGCACGTGCATTTTGCCTTGGTACACGTGCCATGCATGCATGCACAAGTATGAGATCCTATACTTTTGGCCTACTTGTGGTACAAGGAAGCCCGAATTGCATTCTGATTAATGTTTTTGATAAAACGGGTCACTAATTTTGGAAAGCACAGTTGGGCTTTTCGAGGTTAAGAAGCTAGTTTTTGGCTAAAAATAGGTCTAGGGGTAAAATGGTCATTTTTGCAAAAATTGATTTTTGGCCAAAACTGGTTTATACAGCAACTCTAAACAACCATTAAACATTCTAAAGATGAAGTACCATTTCATTATCAGGAGGATTGCAAGCACCCGAAGTCTTAGAGTCAGTCAAAATAGGGTGTCTGTAACGTGTGTATGATGTTGTCATGCCAAATCTGTCATCAAGACCTACTGTTGTGAGAGGTAACTTTTTGTTATTCAATTCTCTAGCCAGTGTATTGATAGATATGAGTGCATCACATTCATTTATATCTTTTACTTTTGCATCTGCTTTGGGTTTCAAGTTTGATCAGTTAGAGTGTTCTATTGGTTGAGACACATGTTGGGAGTAGGGTGCCATTGGGATGAGTGTGTCATTCTTGTGAAATTAAAGTCACAGATCGTCGACTCTCCTTTGATTTTATTGTTTTAGAAATGCATACCTTCCATATGATTTTGGGTATGGACTGGTTAACTTACTTCCAGGCCTCGATAGATTCTCATCGTAGGAAGTGTCGATGTGTACGCCATTTGGAGGTTGTTTCAGCTTCTTGTGTGACTGGAGTGATAGTTTTATTCCTCCACTATAAGACCTTAAGGGCCGATGAGAGATGAGTTTTCTCTTTTTCATCATATTAATGGATAAGGGTAGCATGATTCGAGGTGACTTACCAAGAGTAGTTCAAGAGTATTCAGATGTTTTTTCGGAGGACCTTACCAATTTACTACCACATAGAGAAATTGAGTTCTCTATTGACTTGGCGCTAGGCACGGCTCTAATTTCCATAGCACCATAGATTTGTGCCAGCTAAGTTGCATGAATTAAAGTTACAACTTCAAGATTTGTTAGATAAGGTCTTCATATGCCCTAGTACCTTACCTTGGGGTGTACAGGCTCTCTTTGCGAAGAAAAAAGATAGCACTTTGCAGTTATGTATTGACTACCGTAAGTTGAATCGGGTCACTGTTAAGAACATGTACCCATTTTTGAGGATAGATGATTTATTCGACCAACTTAAAGGATCACATTGCTTTTCAAAGATTGACTTGAGTCGGGTTATCACCAGTTGAGGGTAAAGGAGGAGGACGTTCAGAAAACAACCTTCCATATGTGTTATGGCCATTATGAGTTCTTAGTGATTCCTTTTGGGTTAACTAATGTACCACCTTCATTTATGGACTTAATGAATTGAGTCTTTCGTGAGTTTCTAGACCGGTTTGTCGTCGTCTTCATCGACGATATCTTAATCTATTCACCCTCTGAGAAGAAGCACAAGGGGCACTTGCGGGTTGTACTTAAATTGCTTACTACATACTATTTGTTTGCTAAGTTTGTAAAATGCGAGTTTGAGCTCACGGAGGTTAAATTTTTAGGTCATGTGGTGTCTGCGGAAAAGGTGATTGTTGATTCCTCTAAGATTGACGCAGTGCAAGAAACAACCAAAGAATGCCTTTGAGATCCAAAGTGTCTTAGGTTTAGCCAAGTATTATTAACGTTTTATGACAGATTTCCTTAGACTAGCTTTGCCTTTGACTAGAATAACGAGGAAGGTAATTAAGTTTGTGTGGAGTGAGGCTTGTGAAAAGTCATTCCAAGAACTTAAGACTAGACTTAACACTACTCCAGTTCTTATTATTCCACAGAGGGTTTGGGTTACTTGTTATTTTGTGATGTGTCTCAAGATGGGTTGTGTTTTAATGCAAGAAGGAAAGGTCGTGGCTTATGGCTCATGCCAATTAAAAATTCGTGTGAAAAATTATCTAACACATGACCTAGAACTAGCGGCGGTGATATTTACCTTAAAAATCTAGAGGCATTACCTTTATGGGAAGAGGTTCAAAGTGTTTTCTAATCACAAGAGTTTAAAATATATATCCTCATAGAAAGACTTGAATTTGAGATCGAGGAGATAGATGGAGTTTATAGAGGATTATGATTTCGAGTTACATTATCATCCAGGAAAAGCCAATGTAGTGGCCGATGCATTGAGTAGAAAGTCCATGAACAGTGTGGCGATTATTGTTATTCGTAAGTTTGACTTGCATGTTGGCAAGTCCGTCGAGTTAGCTACCTTGTTTACCGTAGTTACACAGCCTACCTTGGTAAGTCAAGTTATTGAGGCACAACAACACGACCATGAGGTGAAGACCATCCAAGGAAAGATCTCTAGTGGGAAAGTAGAGAAGGGTTTGAATGTTCATTCTAATTCGAGTGTGAGATGCTTAGACCGCATGTATATGCTGAAGTCTTGTAGGAAAGAGGTACTCCGAGAGTTTGACCATTCACGCCTTGCGGTATGTACGGGAGGCACGAAGATGTATCATAACCTATGTCGTCAGTTCTGGTGGAGGGGGATGAAGAGAGATGTAGCCTTATTCATTTTGAGGTGCCTTACTTACCAACAAGTGAAGGTCGAGTACGAAAAGCTAGCGGGTTTGTTACAACCCTTACCTATAGTCGAGTGGAAGTGGTAACATGTTACTATATATTTTGTTGTAGGTCTTTTGAAGATTCATTGGGGTAATGATGTCGTTTGGGTAGTTATTCATCGGCTAACAAAGTCCACTTATTTTATTCCTATGTGCACGGGCGACTTGGAGGATTACTTTGATGAGTTAGATGTTGCACACATAGTTTGACTTCATGGAGTTCTGGTGACTATCGTTTTGAATAGGGATCTACATTTCATGGCTCAGTTATGCTAGAGCCTTCAGAGTGCCTTAGGTACCAAGTTGACTTTTAGCTTCTTATCATCCTCAGACCGACAAGTAATCTAAGTGTACTATTTAGATTTTAGAGACATGCTTCAATCATCTATTCTCGACTTTAAGGGGTTTTGAGAGAGGCACCTACCTTTGATAGAGTTTGCCTACAACAATAGTTTTAAGAGAGTATCAGAATGGCACCTTTTCAAGACTTGTATGGCCAACCTTGTACATCACCTATTTGTTAGGCAGAGGTGGGTGATGCAGCTATGTTGGGTCTAGAGTTGGTCCAAGAGATGATTGAGAAAGTTGCACTTATTCGTATGAGATTTGTTACGACTCAAAATCGTCAAAAGAGATATGTCGACAAAAGGAGGAGACCCTTGTCTTTTGAGGAGAGGGACCATGTGTTCCTTAAGATTTTGCCAAGATGAGGTTTGATAAGGTTTGGAAATAGTAGGAAGTTGTCTTCGAGGTTTATTGGGCCTTTTGAAATTTTAGAATGTATTAGAGAGGTAGCTTATTGTTTAGCCTTGCCTCCCAAACTTTCCGAGTTCATGATGTGTTGCACATTTGTATGCTTCAAAAGTATGAACCTAATCCATCACATGTGCTAGATTGGATAGATTTAGAGGTAAATAAGGATGCCTCGTATGAGGAGAGGCTAGTTCAGGTTTTAGACACACGAGAGCAAGTCTTACTATACAAGACTTTTCCTTTGGTTAAGGTGTTATGGCGACACCACGAACTTGAGGAAGCAACTTGGGAGCATGAGGCAAACGTCTGGAACAAGTACACAGACTTGTTTGTTGGCATTTGAATCTTTTTTCTTTGTGATTATCATTATGTTTTATTGTAGCCTATAAACACTATTAGTGCTTTGTAAGATTGATGTTGGCATTTTGGTCGAGTTTGGTTGCTATGTTTTCTATATTTTTGGGGCATATGTTGTTGTTGTTGTTGTTCTTGGTGGAGTACCTGTTACTGTGGCATAATTTAATTTCGAGGGAAAAATTTCCTAAGAGGTGAGGTTGTGATGTCTTGGTTACTTGTGAGACTTATATGGAAATGTAATTCAGATTTTTATTTTGTTTTAGAACTATTACTGTCTTTGGAACTTTAGGTTATCTTCATTGACATCTATTTTTGTTCACCAAAATTATTATTGTCCTGTGTTGTCTTTGAGTTGAGAATTGGGTTTTGGAGTTATGTTTTGAAACAGGGTGATGTTGAAATTTCTGGGGTGGTTCTGGCTGCTTGATCTTGGGTTCACTTGAGTGGTGATTTGGTCGCTTGAGTAGTCTTTGCAATCGTCTAGTTCTAGGTCTACAATCTTTGATTCTAAGAGTTTGTTTTATTCGCTTGAGCGTAGGTTTCATCGCTCAAGCAATCCTTGGTATCTGATGCTCAAGCTTATGTTTCGTCAATTGAGCGATCTATTCTGCAAAGATGAACTTCTGGGAGTTTGGTTTCTTCACTCAAGCTTAGGTTTGGTCACTCGAGCGATATGTTCTGTTTGACCCTCGAGCGCAAGTTTTACCTGTCAAGTGGTCTGTTTCAATAAAACTGTGAGGAAAGTCACTTTTTAATCACTTTTTGTTTTCTCTCTCTCTCTCTACAATCTATCTTTTTCTCTTTTCTCTTTTCTCTCATCTCTCTCTAAAAAACTTGTGTAAATTCTCCGATCTACCTTGATCCGTGGATTTCTCAAACCTCATGCTTTGGGATTAAAGGTTGTCCTTGAAAAAGGGGTCGTTTTAATTGGAAAAGTTTGCATTTCCATCGATGCCAAATTTTGTGTGTTATTCCTTTTCTCCTCTTGTTTGAGGTAGGGATTATTTTAATGACTTGCATGTTATCTAGCCTTGCTATATGTTATCAGAATAATTTAATACTTTAAGAGATTAGGATTTGATTTATATATGTATTTTGAATGCATAAAAGAGGGGTTTTCTTAATGTTTTATGAAAACTCGAGTTAGTTGTTTATAATGATGAGTAGTGTTGAAATTTGAGAAAAGTTGCTCCTAAAATAAGAAACCCCCAATTTTTATCAAAACCCTAGAAAGGTTCCAAGTTGTGGAATTATTGATATTGTTGAGAAATTGTTTGTGTTGGGAATTTATGAATTTCATGGTGAATTCATGAATATGGAAATTGATGAGAACTTTGGACTCTTGGGAAACATTTTATTGTGTTGATGATATCGAGAATTTTCAATGTTGCTTTCATTATATTGTAAATTTGGAGTTTACTAAATAGAGATAATTGTTTTGGCTATCGGTGGAGGATAACATTGACTTGTTGTAGAAATTGCATAACAGTTAGGTTAACTGAAACCAATTTCACAATGCATTTTACTTATTCAATTGTTTCATACTTATGCATTTCAAAATATTGGAAAGTATTGTTTTTTCTTTATATATATAACAAAAAAGAAAAAGTGAATACTGTGGTGAATCTAGTTAGGGGGTGTGGTTGTGGTTGATTAAGATGGCCTATATGTCCTTGGTGAAAGTTCAAGAATCTACGCAATCAGGATGCTTTCCTTCCGATTAGTTACCGGTAAAGTGGCTTTGGTAGTGCTTTTAAGCCTACTTGAATACACGTACCTAGAGATTATCCGTTTGTGTGTTTACTATCCTATTTTTTATTTTAAAACAAAGATATTGAATTGTGATTTGAACTATGGCATAACATGGTCTAAAAAGGGAAAAAAAAACATATGTTTTCTAACAGCATTTCATATGCATTCAACATAAAGCATTGTTCAACATCATACTTGTCATAAAATTGTCTCTGCTAGACTTTAGCTCACCCTACGTGGAAAAACATTTCAAGTGCTAATGGTATGGCTATGCCAAGAGGATAGCTTGGGAGGACGTTGGAGCTAAATGCTCACTTTTGTGATTTTATGTGTGTAGGCCTAGGGCTTTTGTGTATTGGGCTTACGACCCAGTTTCATTGTAACCAAGGATAGTCTTGGAACCTTGTAGCCAATAAGGCATGAACTTGTAATAATTTAGATTTTAATCTTTATCGATCACATGATATATATTCTGGGTTTAGAATTAGTGAATGTATCAATCCATGTGATATGATTTTGTAATATTAACGGGGACATTATGTATATCCAACGTTGGAATTTAATTAAGCTTTCGCTTGTTGAATGAATATTGTATAGAATTGGGAGGTGAAATAGATAGTCTAGATCTTCATTTTTTTGGGGTGTGACAACGAGAGTCAATTTCGAAGGAGAAGGAAGAAAAAAAGAGAGCAAGCTTACACAACACCATTCTTAAGCAAACAAGTAAGCGACAACACAACCTGTCATTTTCTTTTCTCTACTAAATACATGACAATGCATGGTTAGAATATTGTTTTCATATGTTTATGTATAGGGTCCTCATGTTTGAATAAGAGAGATTAAGCTTTGTTGATTACCTTGTTTGTATTCTTTCTTTGTTGAAGCAAAGTCACCGGTTTTCATCCAATTCATGTATCATTTTTAAAGGAACACCATCGAAATAAAAATCTAAGTTATTGGTATATTATTTATCATTTTTTAATCACAAGAGGAGTGAAAAATTACCCATGGTTGCCCCTTTTTCAAACAACTCTTTTTATTTCTAGTTTTGCACACAAATAACAAGTATTTTCAGCCAACTTCCAAAAATTCTATAGAAATACAGAAAAGTCCTCTTGAGCTCAATTTTACATCAAAACCTTCCTTAAAGTGTTGAATTTTAAGAAAAATTGATTTTATTGAAAATGAATAAGTGGTTTGAGGAAAAAAAATCAACTTTCGTAACAACTGACAAATTAGGACAAAGCTGGAGTATTTCACTAATAACTAAAAATCTAGAAAAGCTATCCCACTTCCGTCAATTGATTTTAAAACTAGACAAAATTATCTACAAACCCTAAAGGGGAGATTATGGTAGCCCAGGTTAAGAACTAGTCCTTTTATACTCTTACTATTGGGTTTGGAATTGTTTTGGGACGTGTATTGCCATTTCCTTAGGTTTTGTTGTCGTTAGGAACCTTGTTTTGTACTTGGCAGAAATTTTCTTGTTTCTACTTGGTAATGCCTATGACCTTTGTTACCATGACCACGATGGGATAAGGAATGCGGGTCGCACCCTCAATGGGCCACGACCAGCCCACGAGGAAATTCAACTCCTATTACTTTTGCATGTGTGTTATGTCCATGCCTCTAATGGTTAGGTCGCGCCTGCGACCAGGTACGTTTACGCCCACAATAGGCCACAATTATATGTGTCCTTCAGGTCTTTGTATGAGCGAAAATTGTGTGGCTCGTGAGGGGCTGTAAGTGTCACGCCCCAAACCCGCCCCTAAAAGTTTGGACATGACCAACCTGATAATGGATTCAAAATTCAATAATCAATAGTATAATTATCTTATGCAATACGGGGCCTGAACGGAAGTAATATCGACATAGATAAAATGCCCATTGAGCTTTTGCTTATATGAAAATTTAGAGTAACATAAGTCTTCGATTACGTCTCTACCTTTGCAATAATCACAGAATTATACAGATCTCACACACACACTTATATAAGACTCCATAAATTACATAATTCCTAGCAATCAAAATTAAGGCCTCAACACGGAGGCATACCCCAAGCAGCTTGGCAGACAGGTAGATCTCAATACAATTCTAGTGTCAATCCCCGATGGCTCACCAACATAAATATACATAAAACGGAGTGAGTAAGGCTCAGTGAATAATAGCAATGTAAGGAGGTTAAGTGAATGAGCATAACCTTGAGAAATATAAAATACAGATGTCAAACCACACGTAGGTCCTATCCATAGTTGTATTCCAGAACGGCCTCAAGCCCACATGTAATACAGAATGGCCTCGGGCCCACATATGATACAGAACGGCCTTAGGCCCACATATGATACAGAACGGCCTCGGGTAGGGCTGGGCATAGGGTCATCCGACCCGCCCAAATCGCCCTACTCCATCCGAACCGCGTATGTATGGACGGTTTCGCAAACACATTACGGTAGTGTGCGGTTTGAATTTTCTCTAATTTTCGGGTTGTGGGCGGGTTGCGGGTTTGACTCGCACCCGCCCGCATAAAACTCTCTTTTTTTTTTTTCTTTTTTTAAATCTGACCGTTCAAAAAAAACCCTTTTATTTTTATTTATTTTTTTGCATTTTGGATGAATCTAAGTTAATGAAGAATTACCCTTTTTTCTTTTTCTTTTTTTTGTATTTGGGTTAGGAATGATGAATGTAGGATTTTTTAATTTGGGTTAGGAATGATGAATGTAGGATAAATGCAAGTTAATGATGAATGTAGATTTTGAATGATTTGTTTAGTTAACGAGTTGAGATGAATGCAAGTTAATGATGAAGGTAAATTTTGAATGATTTGTTTAGGTTATGAATTGATTTTGTTGTGTTTTTTATTTTATAAGTTTTTTATAAGTTTTAATTCATTAATTATTAATGTTAGAGTATTTTAGAAAATGGGAGGAAAAAGGTCTAAAAGAAATATTGATAAAAAATGGGGGAAAAAAAAGGGTTTAACAAAAAAAATTTGAAAAAAAGTTCAATCCGCAAACCGCCGGCAACCGCCTGCGCAACCGCGAACCCTATCTGCACAAACCGCAAACTGCATTGCGGGCGGTTGTGGGTTGACTTTTCCTCAAACCGCATACATGCGGGCGGGTCCAAACCGAACCGCAAATCGTCCTAAACCGAACTGCGGACACCCCTAGCCTCGGGCCCACATAACGACAGTTGTCCAGAGCAATATTGGGAAGATGGAATATCTACATGTCTCCACCTCCCTTGGCATACAGCCATTAGCCATATACAATTTATATCATTATAGGGTAGATGGAACATCGACATGTCTCCATCCCCCTCGGCCTTAGGGCCATAAGTCATAAACAATTTACATCATAACGGCCTCAGGCCCACTTTTATTAATAGAGGCAAAACGACCTTGGGTCCATATTGATGCCATCATTAAATCATGTCCATTAATTCAATTAAAGCGTAATATCCATAGTATATGCTATTCACAAGCCACAATATATAAATCATAACCACAAGAAGTGCATAAAACATATCGTTACACTACTATTACTCATAGTGATAGGCTTCCGGTAGCAATGGGACGATGTCCTCATCTTGACCTACAAACACAATACACATAGCATCATATGAGAATAAAACCAATCTCTTTCTTGTTCTTTAATCAATTCGCCATGGTGGTTCTAAAATCATTAATCCTTAATAGGTCATAATTCGTGCCTACGAAAATAGGCGGAATCGAAAGGAAAATGGTTTAGAAGAAGAAATGGTATAAAATCGATAAATAGAAAGTGATCAATCGTCACTAATTTGGGTTTAACTATTTGTGTACTTAGAATTTGGGAGTGAGACCACCACCATTAGAAACTAGACTTCTGGGCTTGAATTTAGGCTCAAGAATCACTAAAAACGGAGTTCGGATACAAGAGATATGCTTATTCGAAGTTGAATAGAGCTGTCCCACACCTGTGGGAAACAGGGCCGCACGTGCAGGAATGGGGCCACACGTGCGGGACCATGTGCTTTTTTAGCAGAATCAAAGTTGGTGCTGGAAATGGACTGCCGCACGTGCGCGAAGACCCACCGCACGTGCGGCTCTGGGCCAGTTTTTCTGTCCGAAAATGTTTGTTGGCTCAAACACTTATTTTTCCACTTTTTAAGCTAGATTTCAACTCTAATCACCCAAAAACATGTAAAATTACACCACAATATGATAAACTAACATCAATAAAGTGTAATTTCATTTTAAACAAATCAATCTTTGCCTCAATGTTCAAGATCAATGTTTTATCTTGCATAATCTTCAAGGTTCTCAAAACATAACCCACAAATTCACTTGATTCTCACATGATCTAATTCTTTGAACAACCTAAAGTTCATTTCATGGTATCCATAAGGTTGAGTTCCAATCACAAACAACATTATAGAACTCAAATTCTAATTCCTTAAATTTAGCTCAAGCAAATACATACATAAAACCCTAACCCAAATGGGTTCCAATCTTCCAATATCTTTATGATTTCACGAAATTGATGCTTTAAACATAAGGATTCAAGACAGATTTTCATACCTAGTTCAATCTTTGTCTTTCTTTTAGCTCTCTTCAATTTCCCAAGCTTCCATGGATGATCTTCTTCCTCTTTCTTCAATCCCTTCAATTATCTTCAAACCCCCATGGATGTTAAGAAGCTTGGTCTCTCTTCCCCTCTTATTCTCTTTGAGTTCTCTCTAGAACTCTCTCCCCCCTCTCTCTCACGTGTCTTCCCCTTTCCCTTAGATATTTTTTTATGCTCCAAGAGATGAGTCTAACTCATATGCCTCATACACATCTATACATTTAATTATATAAGTTATCACAAATAGGGAGGGCCAAACACGCCCTTATGAATCGTACGAAATCGAGTTTCAATTAAACTTCCCAGATGACTCTAAAAAATTATGATGATCATAACTATATAGTCCATTCTGGTTTCTAAAGCCTCTAAGGCCTTCAATTTGCAGTGCAAAGTTAACCATTCAAACACACCTTAACGAATCAGACAAAATAAATTTCCAATTAACTTTCCCAAATAGCTCTAAAAATTCCCATTAACATATCCAAGTACTAAATCTTGATTTCTGAACCCATGAAGGTCGGCAATTCCAGTTTTAAAGTTGTAACTCAACAGATAATGCTTCAATTCGAAAGATATAATCACATTAAAGCACATTAACCCATAGGTAAATAAAGATAATTCCTTATATGCATTTTGGGGTCGTTACAGTAAGTGTAGGCTGTGACTTGAGAATTTGCTCCCATAGTGTGGTTGTTCGCAACCACGACTATGTTTTTCGTGCCAGCGGTGTGTTGTTCGTACCCGTTATGTGTTTATCTATATATACCTCCAAAAGTTGAAAATATTTATTTTTCTTGTACTCATCTTTCCCATTTCCTCTCCAAACGCTATTTTTGGGGTTTTAAGGTATAAACACTTGGTTTTCATCTAGTTCCTCATATTTCCTAACCCTAGTGCTTTACGGTAGAGCAAGTTAGGGGATATGTTTTAATCTAGAGATTTCCAATTTCTGGTAACATTGGTTTTCGGGGGTTGTTCTTCCTCTTCTCGGGCTTTGAGGTATTGATTTCTTTAACATCTCTGCATGATTTTTAGCTTCGTTATGTGCTCTTGAATATAGTAGTATTTTGGAATAATTTTCGGGTATGATTTGGGTTGGTTTTATGAGTATAAAAAAGGGATTTTGAAATGGATTCTTTGGAAATGTTATGGAAATGGTTGAATTGATAAGTAGAGTTCAAATCTTGAAAATCTCTCCTTTAAATTGATTTTTGAAAGAAATAGTTATTTTGTTGGAAAACCTTTGATATTATTGGTTTTGAATAAAGATCAGAATGGTGGGGTAATGTTTGAACCCTTGTTTAATTGGATAGTGGAGTTGAACATGTATTGTTACTCCAAATTCAAAATTATGAATTTATATCTATTGTTTGAAATTTATGTTTTGAATAAAAATATCTGTTTTGGGCTATAGGTGGAGAATAGCTTTTATTGTTGAAGAAATTACTTGAGAAGTTGGTCAATTAAAACCACTCACTCATGCATCTCTCATTTGAATATTGTCTCATACTCATACATTGAAATGTATCATTGTTTAGAAAAAAAAAAAAAAAAAAAAAAAAAAAAAAAACGAAGTGAATACATTGAAAAATCAGGTCAAGAGATCTGGTTGTGGTTATTTTTATGTTGGCTTGTGTGTCCTTGGTGAAAATCTAGAAACCCGCGCAGGTAGATCCCAATCATTCTGGTTAGTACCAGTAAAATGGCTTTGGTAGTGCTTATATAGCATATTGTTAGACACGTACCTAGAGATTCTCGGTGTGTGTACCCACTATCCTATTTTCTATTTTGAAAGTAATGGTTTATGAATCGAATTATGAACATGGCATTGCATTGTTTAAAAGAAAAAAATATATTGTTTTGTTATATTAAATAAAATTTCTACTAGGTTTTAGCTCACCCTTTGTGGAAACCAACTTTCACGTTTTGATGATATGCCTTAGCCAAAGAGTTAGCTTGGGAGGATTATGGAGCTGAAGTCTTCTTGTTTGTAAATATTTTTGTATAAGCCTTGGACTTTTATTTGTATTGGACTTCACCCACTTTTGTTGTAACCAAGTATCGTCTTGGAAATATGTAGCCACTAGGGCATGAACTTGTCTTTATTTGTTTCATTTTATGTATAAGTGTTACATGCTATAAATTCATAACTTAGGGTTAATGAATGTATTACTGCAGGTGACATCATATTTTGTAGCACATTAATGGAGTTAATAAATAATGGCAGTTTAGATAATGAATCTCTCACAAATGATTGAATCTAGTTAGCTTCCAAATATATGTTAAGAGCCAAGAGGGTTGTTTATTGTTATTATTTTGGGGTGTTACAACTTGGTATCACAGCTTATCGGATTTGAATACTTTGGGCTCGCGGGACATGGTTTATACCACAATGGATTTGTTTCACTAAGTAGTAATATATGTTAATTACCTAGTATGCTATTTGATAACATGTTTATGTGATTAAGTGTGTATGGGATTTAGTTTCTATGATGTTGATTGTGTCTACGAATTCCTAGAAATCCCGTTAAAACAGCGTTTGATCGTTGCTAATTCTAATAGGAACTCTGGCAATACCATGGGATGGTCATTATCTGGGATAAGAAATCCATTTGTGATGACATCGCTCGATGCTTCTGTGAAGTGAATTAATTTGTTGTCTATTGTAGTAGGACGTGGATGATTGAGTTAATGGCACATCTATGAGTGAGCTAATGTGTTTATGTTACCTTTATTAAGATGTCAGGACGTGGACACAGAAGAAATAGATGTGGTAGACCTCAGCATTAAGAAATGCCAATTTAGGATGAGATTCTGGCACAAGAGAAAGGGGTTCGTCAGGCAAATGTGGCCAAGCCAATAGGCAACAAGCCATGGGTACTTAATTCTATGTATGGATTGGTTGACCCATTTTCGAGCTTTGATAAATTGTCCCATTAGAAGGGTATCGATGAGTACACCATCAGGAGAGTATTTCTACTTCTTGTGTGACCGAGGTGATAGATTTATTCTTCCGTTGTATGACCTTAAAGGTCAAAGAGAATTGAGATTCTTTTTTGCCATTACGGCAGCTGATGAGGGTACTACGGTTTGGGGTGGCTTACCAAGAGTGGTTCGAGAGTATTCGGATGTCTTTCCAAAGGATCTTACCGAGTTACCATCCCATAGAGAGATTGAGTTCTCTATTGACTTGGCGCCATACACGGCTTTGATTTCCATGATACCGTATAGATTTACGCCAACTGAGTTGCTCAAGTTGAAGGTACATCTCCAGGATTTATTAGATAAGGGCTTTATTTGCCCTAGTACCTTGCCTTAGAGAGCACCGGCTCTCTTTGCGAAAAAGAAAGATGGCACATTGCAATTGTGCATTGACTACCATAAGTTGAACTGGGTAACTATCAAGAACAAATACCCATTGCCGAGAATAAATGACTTGTTTGACTAGCTGAAGGGGTTTTGTTGTTTCTCGAAGATCAATTTGAGATCGGGGTATCACCAGTTGAGGGTGAAGGGGAAAGACATTCAGAAAATGGCATTTTGGTACGCGGTATAGCCACTACGAGTTCTTGGTGATGCCTTTTGGACTAACCAATGCACCAGCTTCATTTATGGACTTGATGAATCGAGTCTTTCGTGAGTTCTTAGACTGGTTAGTTGTTGTCTTCGTCGATGACATCTTAGTCTACTCACAATTCAAAGAAGAACACGAAGAATTTTGTAGGCCATGTTGTGTCCAGGGAAGGAATGATTATGAAATCATCTAAGATAGATATAGTGCAAGATTGGGAGCAACCTAAGAATGCCTTTGAGATCAGGAGTTTCTTAGGCTGAGCTCAGTATTACTAACGTTTTGTGAAAGATTTTTCTGGGTTGACTTCGCCATTGGCTAGATTGACGAGGAAAGGAGTTAAGTTTGTGTGTAATGAAACTTGTGAAAAGTCATTTCAAAAGCTTATGACTAGACTCACAACTACTCCAGTTTTGATTATTCAAAGAGAGGGGTTTGGGTTAGATTATGATGCGTCTCGGGAAGGCTTGGGTTATATGCTAATGGAAGAAGGGAAGGTAGTGACCTATGACTCACAGCAATTGAAAACTAGTGACCTAGAGTTAGCGGCAGTGATCTTTGCCTTAAAAATCTGAAGGCATCTATATGGGGAGAGAATTGAGGTATTTTTTTATCACAAGAGTCTGAAATATTTGCTCTCACAGAAAGACTTGAATTTGAGGCAGAGGAAGTGAATGTAATTCGTTGAGGATTACAACTTTAAGTTGCATTATCATTTAGGGAAGACCAATGTAATGGCCGATGCTTTGAGCAGAAAGTCCATAAGTAGTGTAGCGAGCATCATTTGGGAATAGGAGATGTTGGGTGATATTGACGAGTTTCACTTGCATCTTGGTGAATCTGTTGGGTTGGCCAGCTTGTTTACCACAGTTGTACGACCTACCTTAGTTAGTTGGGTTATTGAGGCACATTAACTTAACCATGAGGTGGAGACTATTCGAGGAAAGATCCCTAGTGGAAATGCAGAGAAGGATTTGAATATTCATTTTGACTCGAGTGTGAGATACCTAGACCGCATTTTTGTGTCGGAGTCCTATAGAGAAGAGGTACTCCGAGAGTTTCACCATTCATGCCTTGCGGTACACCTGGGAGACACAAAGATATACCACGAGCTTTGCCGCCAATTTTGGTGAATGAGGATGAAGACAGATATGGCACTATTTGTTTCGAGGTACCTTACTTGTTCGCAAGTGAAGACCGAGCACCAACGTCCAACGGGTTTGTTACAACCCTTACTTATAGCCGAGCAAAAGTGTGAGCATGTCACGATGGACTTTGTTATGGTTCTTCCGAGGACTTAAGGAGGTAATAATGTCGTATGGGTAGTTATTGACCGATTGACTAAGTCTGCACATTTCATACCTATACGCGTAAGTGACTCGATGGATTATCTTGCCGAGTTATATATTGGAGACATAGTTCAACTTCATGAGGTCCTGGTGACTATCGTCTCATACAAGGATCCATGTTTCATGACTCAGTTGTGGTAGAGCTTACAAGGTGCCTTGGATACTAAATTGACTTTTAGCACTGCCTATCATCCTTAGACTAATAGGCAGTCTGAGCACACTGTTTAGATTCTAGAGGATATGCTTCTAGCTTGCATTCTCAATTTTAAGGGATCTTGGGAGAGGCACTTACCTTTGATAAATTTTTCATATAATAATAGCTTTCAGGCGAGTATTGGGATGGCACCTTTTGAGACCTTATATGGTCGACCTTATAGGTCATCTATTTGTTGGGTTGAGGTTGGTGATCCACCTATGTAGGGTCCTGAGTTAGTTCGACAGACAACGGAGAAAGTTACACTTATCCGTAAAAGGTTGGTTTCGATTGAAAGTCCTCAGAAAAAGCTATGCCAACTGTAGGAGGAGACCCATATCTTTTGAGGTGGAGGATCATATATTCAACAAGATTTCACCAAGACAGGATTTGATGAGATTCGGGAAGAGTGGAAAGCTATCTTCGAGGTTTATTGGGCCTTTCGAGATTTAATAATGAATTGGGGGGGTAGCTTATCATTTGGCGCTACTGCCCTAACTTTTTGAGGTTCGTGATATGTTTCATATTTGTGTGTTTCTGAAGTACGAGTTTGATCCTTCACATGTACTAGATTGGACTAATTTAGAGATTGATGAAGATGCCTCAAATGAAGAGAGACCGATTCAAATCTTGGATACTCGAGAGCAAGTCTTGCGAGGAAAGACTATTCCTTTAGTTATGATGTTTTGGAGACATTATGGGGTCAAGGAAGTGGCTTGGGAGCATGAGGCTGAAGTTCGTAATAAGTATCCGGACTTGTTTTCTAGTGTTTAAGTTTTCTTTTGCTGTTATTTTCATGTTTTGTTGTAATGTGTTTGGTTGGAATATTGTACTTTTTATGCTTTTGGACTTATGTTGATATTGTAGTGGTGGAACACTTGTTTTGCAACGTAGTCCAATTTCGGGAATTTTCTAAAGGGAGAGGTTATAGCAGCCCAAGTTAAGACCAGATCCTTTGATACACTTATTATTAGGTTTATAACTATTTTGGGACGTGTATTGCCTTTTCCTTGGGTTTTGTTGCCATTAGGAACCCTGTTTTGTACTTGGCATAAATTTTCTTGTTTCTAGTTGGTAACGCCAACGACCTTTGTTGCCATGGTCGTGATGGGATGAGGAATGCAGTTCGTGCCGGTGATGGCTTGTGACTAGGTTGCGACGAAAAACATCTCCCAGTACTTTTGCTTGTGGGTTATGTCTATCTCCTCGATGGTTAGTCGCGTCGAAGACCAAGTACGTTCCCGCCCATGATGGGCTGAGACCATATGTGTCATTTAGGTCTTTGTATGGACAAAAATTATGTGGTCTGTGAGGGGTCACAAGTGTAGGCCGTGACTTAAGGATTCATTTCTGCGGTGTAGTTGTTCACGGCCGTGACTGTGTCATTCGTGCCTACGATGTGTTGTTTACGCCCGCGATGCATCTGTCTATATATACCTCCAAAAGTTGAAAGTGTCTATTTTTCTTGTGCTCATCTTTTCCATTTCCTCTCCAGACACCATTTTTGGGGTTTTAAGGTATAAACACTTGGTTTTCATCTAGTTCCTCATATTTCCTAACCAAAGTTCTTAAGGCTTTAAGGTAAAGCAAGTTGGGGCCTACATTTTAATCTAAAAATTTCAAGTTTCCAATGACGTTGGTTTTCGGGGGTTGTTCTTCCTCTTCTCGGGCTTTGAGGTATGGATTTCTTTAACATCTCTACATGATTTTTAGCTTCGTTATGAGCTCTTGAATAGTATAGTATTTTGGGTTGATTTTAGGTTTGATTTGGGTTGGTTTTGGGAGTGTAAAATAAGGGTTTTGAAAAGGATTCTTTGGAAATGTTGTGGAAATGGTTGTATTGATGATTAGAGTTGAAATCTTGAAAAGCTCTCATTTAAATGGATTTTTGAAAGAAAGATCTATTTTGTTGGAAAACCTTGGAAATTATTGGTTTTGAATAAAGAAAAGAATGGTGGGGTTGTGTTTGAACCCTTGTTGATTGGATAGTGGAGTTGAACATATATTGTTACTCCAAATTCAAAATTATGAATTTATATCTATTGCTTGAAATTTATCTTTTGAATAGAGATATCTATTTTGGGCTATCAATAGAGGATAGCTTTGATGGTTGTAGTAATTGCATGAGAACTAGATCAATTAAAACCACTCAGTCATACAGCCCTCATTTGAACATTGTTTCCTACTCATACATTGAAATGTATCATTTTTTGAGAAAAAAAAATGGTGGACCGTTTAGTTAGGGGGTGTGGTTGTGGTTATTTTTATGTTGGCCTGTGTACCCATGGTGAAAGTCCAAAAACCCACACGATTAGGTGCCGATCCTTCTGGTTAATACCAGTAAAATGGCTTTGGTAGTGCTTGTATAGCCTACTGCCAAGCATGTACCTAGAGATTCCCAATGTGTGTATCCACTGCCCAATTATCTGTTTTGAAAGTAATGGTTTATGAATTGAATTATAAACATTGCATTGCATTGTTTGAAAGAGGAAAATATATTGTTTTGGTAAATGCATTCATGTGCATTCATTATATGACATGGTTAAGCATCATATAGTATATTATCTCCACTGGGCTTTAGCTCACCCTTTGTGGAAACCAACTTTCAAGTTCTGATGGCATTCCTCTGCTAAGGAGTTATCTTGGAGCTTAAGGCACATCTTCTTGTTTGTAAATATTTTTGTACTAGCCTAGGACTTTTATTTCTATTGGGTTTGACCCACTTTTGGTGTAATCAAGTATCGTCTTGGAAATATGTAGCCACTAGGGTATGAACTTGTCTTTATTTCTTTTCGTTTTATGTATATCTGTCACAAGCTATATATTCATAATTTAGGGTTAATGAATGTATTACTGCATGTGACATCATCTTTTGTAGCACATTAATGGAGTTAATGAATGATGGCAATCCAGATAATGAATCTCTCACGAATGATTGAATCTAGTTAGTTTCCGCATATATGTTGAGAGCCAAGAGGGTTATTTATTGTTATTATTTCGGGACATTACAATCCAACTTCTAAAAAATTATAAAAACACCACTTTGATAGTTATCTTTAAAGTAAAGTGAATTTGAAAATTTGTTATTGTTAATAGTTTCTTGTACTTAGTTGATTGAATATGCTTTTTATTGTTTGTTCAAACTTTAGTATGGCATCTACATATGTTTGTGGTTGTATTACTTTAAGTTTGTGCCTTGTAATGCTTACTTGTGTAGTAAATGTTATTTCAATAACTTGTTCTAATCTTAACATAACACACCTAACTCAACAAGAAACTTAATAAGGGTGGTGTTGAGTTTTCGATTGCCAAAGAAATTTTTTATGAGATAATCATATTGATAAGACAAATGGACTACTTAATTTGGAAATTGAATGAAAATGATAGATTGTGGGGTTAAATCTTGCGCAAGTTGTGTCGCGGTACTCAAGTTGGCTTAGGTTTAGAACATGGTCCTTTATGTCAGCCATATGTCGGCCTTGGAGAACACAAATGAGAATGCTTGTGCCAAAAATGACAATTCCAATGGTAGACCGAAACACAAATGAGAATTTTTGTGGTCGACGGGTTATGACTATCCTGTATTCCAAGATGACACGATCTGGGTACATAGTCTTAGGAGTGAGGCATTTGGAATGGTGAGCATGAAAGGATACCAATTTTCCTTAAGCCAAACTTGGAGTGTTGGGTAGGAACGGCATTCCGCAGGAAGTTTCTTAGAACTAACTTGATTGACTATTATTCTTGAGAACTGAAATTTATTATAAGCTCTGCTTGATTATTGCTCCCGTTATATGATATGTTTGTGCCATTATTGTAATTGTGTATTAGATTGGTTAAAAAGGATGGGGAATGTGTGAGTTTACTAGACATTCTAAACTCATGGTGTTTTATGCTAGGTGCTGAACAACTTTATCCGAAAGACGGTGCTGCAAAAATGTTTGAAGACGTATGGCTATCCCAGAAGGAACTACAACTAGTTTTGTTAAGTCTCTCTTCGTAATCTTTTCTTTTTTTTTTGGGGGGGGGTTGTAATATAAAAACTCTTGTTTTTACTTAAGACACAACTTTACAATTATTATCTTACTTATACATCTATATGTATATCCTTTGTGTAACCTATCATTTATTTTCCATCAACTTATGTGGACCTTGAGTTAATAGCTTGTTAAGATCTGTCAAAAAAATAACTTTGCTATCTAAGGAGATTGGACTTAGAAGGGAGGTTACTTTGACTCCTCCGATCTTTCTTATGATCTTACTTGGTTTTGTTACCAAAGGATTCATTAGGGACATATCATTATTTATTCTTGAATTTGTAACCTTAGCAGTACCTTATATTTCTTTGTTATTATATTCCTTGTTGTGTTTGATTTTTGGGGTATTTTTTGAAGACAAGCACAATAAAATTAAATGGTTATGATTATCGAATTGACTAAATTTTTTCATGAATGATATATATATATAGAAATTCCTGTAAAATAAATAGTTTGAATTATCAAAACAAAATGAGACTTGTGGTGAGCTCTACGGACCCTCAAGCTCTTGAGAGAAGCCAAACGACATCCATTATTATATACAAATATAATTACTATAGCGTTATTATTGTAACTTGTAAGAATAGAAAATAAAGTGAAAAGGTGAAAACTTCACATCTGTTTAAATTGTAAAACATGTCTCTTTTGGAGACATGGTAATTGCCACAGAGCTAACTTTTGACACAATTTGCTACCTGTGATGACATTAAGTTGCAGTACTAAAGTCTCAACCAACAAACACATATTTGCACAAAAGCAAAGTAAAGCACACAGAGAATTACAGGAATACATCCCAACATTTATTACCACCAAGTAATACAAGAAATTCAATAGAATTCATACAGAAAACACTACGAAATTCTTGCAAAGCCTACACATTTATTGGCATGCATACAATCAGTTATGCGCAGTTGACACCCCCAACTACCATGGGTTTGCTAGACCAATCAAATTGCTACATACAGGATCAATCATCGATCAACTGTCAAGAATTGCCTTGGACAAGTGTCCCCTGAATTCATGTATTGTTGTCTTTACCCATGTGAGCATAACTGCCTCTAAACATGTGCATAACTGCGAGCAACCGCTAGCCTTGTCAACATTGCACCCATCAGAGTCAAGCCCACAAGTCTGCATGTCTTGGACCGCCCAACCCACACCAGTGCCAGCCCTTAGCCCACGTCCAAGTGTCAAACCACATTGAGGTGGTATTTGTTTTGAAGAATTGGGGCATAGGATTGGACTATTAGTCCTGATGAATTAATAGTCTGTTGTTTGGTAGCCAATTTTTGTTCCGGACTATTAGTCCCTGATTGTATTGTTCCCACAAACCTAGACCACAAATAGCCCACCACTAACCTTGTCAGCATTGCACCCATCAGAGTCAAGCCCACAAGTCTACATGTCGGACCACCTAAACCACACCAGTGCCAGCTCTTAGCCCATGTCTAAGTGTCAAGCCACACTAAGGGCCTGTTTGATTGGTTGGAGTAATAGTGATAGGATTAATAATCTATGGGATTAACTATTGGATTGATTGTCCAACTCAATTACTAGGATAATATGTATGGGATAATACCTATCTCCACATGGTATTGAATATCCCACAATTTTGTGGGATTAGAAATCCTACGTATTACTAAACCAACCATCATTTATGCCATCCAAACACAAGAATGCACATAATATATCATTAAAGTAATAATCCAATCCTATGCTCTAATACTGGAATCAAACAGGCCATAATTGTATTGTTCCCACAAATACAGCGCAAATAGCATTCAGGCTAAGGTTAGCCTTTGCATTTGCCCACATCACATCATTACTTGTACGCGGGTCCCGTGACATTGCCATTGCCACATTGCAGATTTCCACCTTGCCATGGGTGGATCTAGGCTTGCACTTAAAGTCTCCCTGGAGTTGGTAAGGAGAAATAAATATACTCAAGCACATTGAATGCTCTACCTCTGGCCACTGACATCGAAAGCTTTATTGAAATAGATTTCATTAAAAACAGTAATATCCAATCTTGTTTAGCCTTTTGCTCCTAGCCATAAGCATCCCTGGAATTGAATACTTGGACATCCTCTATTCTTGTTCTTGTCAAAAGGCGACTCTCGACCGAGGGAAAATTATTTAATAATTTCGGAATACCACATGACTATATTTTAAGTTAATTATCAATCACTTAACCCTCATGTTATTCTCATATTCCCAACATAAATCGTGAGTCCCTACCCCTCTCTACTAATCAAAACCTTATAAAGTACCATGTGTTCATACTCTAAAAATACTGAATAATTACCTTCGACAGAGTAAGGTTACTTCTAGAAAACTCGCAACAAAAAAAACCTATAGAGCAAATTCCGTACTCCCTTTTTGTTATTCCAAATTTAAAATTTATATTTATATATTTTATTTATTCTAAATTAGTGTAAACGCCGTACTACGCACAGGTTTAGACAATGATTCAAAATTTAATTTTAAAATTAATTAGAAATAAATTAAAAGAATTATAAATGGATAAAATTAAGTAAATTGCAGTCATTACCTAAGCCATCTATTAGTATTTTATTCTATAGCAAAATACATGTATCATAATTCAATTGGTAAAATAAAAAGCAAATAAATTTGCACAAATTACAAAAACTATTTTCTGTTGAGGATAATTGTATTCTATCTATAAAATTTTTATAATTATAATTTCTCATATCAAAGTTTGTTAGATACTTCTTTATTTTTTATTTTTTATTTTTGGATCTCTAGCTCTCTCTTCCATATGTTCTCTATTTTTCTTTATTTTTTATATTTTATAGAAAAGATCAAAATATTTATATGTAGTTTTGATTATTGAATTTTAGTTGTACAAAGAACTTGTGGTGGTGGTGGTAGTGAGCATTCATGGCCAAAGGTAGATTCGGATTTTAGGAGTTAACCCGATACGGCTTAAAAAAATAAATGAAGTGAAAGATTTAAATTTTGTATTTATTTCAATAATTATATTAGAAATATTACTTGAGTTATTATGTACCATATTGTAGTTTAGAAAAATAATTAATTGATATGATAGGATAAATTTAAATTGACCTTAAAGTAGAGCATTTTTTATCTTTCTAAAATCCTATGACTTTTTACGAATATTGCAGTTTAGAAAAATAATTAGTCGATATTGTTTAAGATGATTTAAATAAGTATACTTTTTTACTTTTTACAAAAAAATGTGCAGAAAAGTAGAGAGGTGACGTGACCCAAATAAGTGCACTTATATCAATCATGCCAATTACCAATTTAAAAAGCTACTTGACCAACTTATTTATGTAAATATGTTTTAAATTGGTAAATACATACTTTTAATATTTTTTTATAATGAAAATAAAATATGTATATATTTATGCATGTTTATTAAAAAATTTAAACTTGGGTAAAATTTTAATTTATTAATATTCAAATTTATTAAATTAATATTTAGATATAATTCTGTATGAAAAAAATAATCCAAAACCAAGCTGAGTTACGGTTAGTGGAAGTGGGGTGCAAACCACTATTGGTGATTCACAATGAGAGGTTTAAAACTCAACCAAACTGAAATTTACTTCATTCAAAATGATTCTGAAAGTAAAAACACAAACAAAGCACTCTATTATTTTCTTTCTCTCCCATACTTTGAAACCTTACAATAACATAGCTATATATAGATGAAAACATACAATGTGAACGCATTCATTTCAAGTACAGCTATCAGTGTGAATGCATTCAATGCGTATACGGCTATCAACCACCGCATTGAATACAGCAACCAACACATTGAATGCAGTCTCCAATCAAGATTACTTCACAACATGCCCCCTTAATCTTGATTCTCCATGCTGCTTCATCCCGAGCATTATCTTCATTCTGTTGAACAGATCATTTTTCAATGGCTTCGTGAAAATATCTGCAAGCTGATCTTAAGATTTGCAAGGAAATAATTCCACCTCTTTATTTTTCACATGCTCTCGGATGAAATGATAACAGGTGTCAATATGCTTACTTCTTTCATGATAAACTAGGTTCTTTGCCAATGCAATTGCTGAGCGATTATCAACATAGATCTCAGTGGGTTTTTCTTGTGGAAATCCCAAATACTTCAGCATGTTCCGTAACCATATTGCATGGCACACAGCTGAGTTGGCTGCAACATACTCAGCTTCGCAAGTTGATAATGTCACAATGGCTTACTTCTTGGATGACCATATGAAGGCTGTATCTCCCATAAAGAAAGTAAATCCCGTAGTACTTTTTCGTTCATCCAAGTCACGTCCCCAGTCGCTATCTAAGTAGCCAACAAGACTGAAATTATCAGTTGGTTTATAGAATAAACCATCATCGACTGTACCTTGGATGTAGCGAAGAATCCTCTTTGCTGCATAAAGGTGTGACTGATCCGGTGTTTCCATATATCTATTAATCAGTCCTACTCCATAGAGTATATCTAGCCTGGTGCAAGTAAGATAGCGAAGACTTCCAACTTGGCTCTTGAAATAAGTTGGATCCACATCACTTGCCTTCGTACCTTTTCTAAGCTCCACTCCACTGTCTACAGAAGTGTTCACTGGATTACAATTCTCCATTCCATATCTCTTGAGAATTTCCTTGGCATAGCCACTTTGGGAAATAAAAATTCCATCCTTTCTTTGTTCCACTTCAATGCCGAGAAAATGAGCCATCAATCCAATATCTGTCATTTCAAATTATTGAACCATGCTTCTTTTAAAGTCTTTGAACATGGCTGGATTGTTTCTGGTGAAGATTAGATCATCAACATAAAGACAAGCAAGCAACATGCTTCCATTAGCTTCCTTCTTCAAATATAGTGGGTGCTCATATGGACATTTTTCAAAACCATTGTCATGAAAATACTGATCAATTCTAGTATTCCATGCACGCGGAGCTTGCTTCAATCCATAAAGTGCTTTTTTCAATTTGTACACTTTGTCTTCATGCTCATTCTGAACATACCCCGAAGGTTGTTCAATATAAATTTCTTCTTCAAGGAAACTGTTAAGAAATGCAGATTTCACATCAAGTTGACAAATCTGTCACTTGTGCTGGGCGGCCAAAGAAATCATTAGCTTGATAGTCTCCAATCGGGCAACTGGAGCAAACACCTCTCCATAGTCAATTCCAGCTCTCTGCTTGTAACATTTTGCTACTAACCTTGCCTTGTAGCATTGCACTTCGCCTTATGCATTCCTCTTTGTCTTGTATACCCATTTCACTCCAATGGGTTTGTGCCCTTCAAGTAGACTGGTAAGCTTCCATGTGTCATTTTTCTCAATGGCATGAATTTTTTCATCCATTGCTTTCTTCCATTTATCTTCTTGGATGGCTTCTGAGAAGGTAAGTGGATCACTATCTGCAAGTAGGCAGAACAAATTCATATCTGCTTCTTCTGTAGCTTCATATATCTCCTGCAAATTTCTCATTGGTCTTGGTTGTCTGAAAAAGCTATCATCTGATGATGATGATGCTGATGATGATGATGATGATGATGATGCAGCACTTCTATAAGAAACTGGCAATCTAGGTGCAGGTATTCTATGTGGAGGAGTTTGTGGCTCATCTTGAACTTCTCTCGTAATTTCAACTGGAGCTTTTGATGTTTCATCTTCAAGAATGAGTTCTATATCTTTAACAACTTCATCTTGATTCCAGTTCCAAGCTTCTTCTTCTTCAAGTATCACATCTCTACTCATGATCACCTTTCTGGTAATGGGATTATACAACTTGTATCCTATTGTTCTATCTCCATATCTGACAAGGATACATTTTTCTCCCTTATCATCGAGCTTGGTTCTTCTTGCTTCTAGAATCTTGGTGTACGCAACACATCCAAATATTCTGAGAGGTTTGACACTTGGCTTATGTGAACTCCAAGCTTCTTCTGGACTCATAGAATGAAGGCTCCTAGTTGGTCATCTATTTAGTAGATACACAGCACAGGATACGGCTTCAGCCCAAATTTGCTTAGGCAGTCCCTTTCCTTTCAACATGTTTCTTGCCATATCTAAGATTGTGTGATTCTTCCTTTTAGCAACACTATTCAGCGGTGGCGTATATGATGGTGTTGTTCGATGCTTGATTCCATGCTCTTTGCAATAATTCTCGAAAGCATCTGATGTATATTCTCCACCTTGATCTGATCGCAATGTCTTGATGTAGTAGCCGCTTTGCTTCTCAACAAAAGCTTTGAATTCTTTGAAGATACTGAACACCTCCAACTTTCTTTTAAGAAAATACACCCATGTCTTCCGACTATAATCATCAATGAAGATGAGAAAATATCTATTCTGTCCATTTGATATTGGTTTCAATGGACCACACACATAAGTGTGCACTAGTTGCAGTGGCTTTGTTGCTCTCCACTTCACTTCTTTAGCAAAACTAGTTATGTGATGCTTGCCAAGAATGCAGCTTTCACAGACCTCATTAGTATGAGCAATATGAGGGAGCCCTTTCACCATATTCTTGCTTGACAACAGCTTCAAGCTTCCAAAGTTAAGATGTCCAAACCTCAAATGCCATAGCCAGTCTTTGTCTTTCATGATGGCACTTAAACACTTCGCAACATCATGTTGGATGTTCAATGTAAACATCTGATTCTTGGACATTCTCACCCAAGCGATCAAATTACCATGATTGTCTTTGATGGTAAGATAACAATCTTTCATGCTGATGTCGTATCCTTTCTCTAGGAGTTGTCCCATACTCAAAATGTTATTCTTCATGGCAGGAACATAATAAACATTAGAGATGTAATCATGATCTCCATTCTTGAGCTTGATCAGAATATTACCTCTTCCTTTCACTGGAGTCTTTGAATGATCACCAAATAAGACTTGTGCTTGTACAGTCTCGTCAAGCTCAACGAACAACTCTCTTTTACCACACATGTGATTACTGGCTCCCGAATCTAGATACCAAACATTGTTTTGGTTTTCAGTATCTCCATGGTGAACAAACAGAACTGTAGGTCCAACTTTGTTTGTTTCCTCCTCGACAAATTTGCTTGCTCTCCGGCTTCTATTGTTGCTCTACTTTGGCATTCATTGTTGTAATGCCCAAACTTGTGGCACTGGTAGCACTGAACATTGCTTTTGTCAAATCTTGGTTGGTTGTTGTAACCACCTCATCTACCTCTTGCTCTTCCTCTTGGAGCAAAGTGTGGTTGACTTCTTCCTCCTCTAGCTGGACCTCCTCTGTCTCTTCCTCGAAAACCAGAACTTCGGTTATTGTAACCACGGCCTCTTCCTCGGCTTCTTTGTGATGTCCCCCCTTGCTCGTTTCTGTCATCTCTGAAAGACAGTTTTGATTGAAGAGCTTGCTCCAGAGAACTTGAGGGAGTTTTCTTGTTGATCCTTTGTTCATGAATCTCAAGTGTGCCCATCAACTCGTAATTGGTCATGGCACTGAGATCCTTGGACTCTTCTATTGCTACAACCACGTGCTCGAACTTAGGACTGAGTGATCGGAGAATCTTCTCTATCACTTGAAGAGATTCCATCTTCTCTCCATATCTTCTCATCTGATTAACAATGGTCAATATTCTGTTAAAGTACTCAGAAATTGATTCATTCTCATTCATGTGCAACATTTCGAATTTGCCACGTAACACCTGGAGTTGAACTCTGATCGTCTTCTCAATTCCACGGGGTGAATTGCGAAGAATACTCCATGCCTCTTTAGAGGTTGTTGCTACTGAAATCTTCTCAAAACTTGACTCATCAATGCCTTGATAGAATAGATACAAGGCCTTTTTTATCTCTCTTCCTTGAATCTTTTAACATCGTCTTCTGAGTATCATTTAAATTTCCTTCATCTGCGAGAGTAGCTGGCTCATCGTATCCTCGATCCACTAACTCCCACAAATCTTGTGAGGCTAGTAGGACTTGCATTTGAATACTCCAATTTTCATACTTCTCCTTGCTGAGTTTTGAAAACTAGGGCTGAAAGAAGTTGTTCGTGTTGGCCATTGGTTGTCTTTAAAAATCTGCAAATTTTCAGAATGGAATTTTCAAATTCTGACCGTACGTACAGATGTGTCCGGAATACTACAAATAGTTGGAAAGCACTATTGGATGACCAGAAACAGACTCTGAATGGCTCAGATCAAGCCAAAACAAGTTGAATGGTTCAAATCTGCGGCAACACCTTAGCCGCGTCACACTGGATTAATCCTTCGTGTGCTGATGTTAGCGGCTTAGTCAAGGTGGATTGGTTAGCGGCGTGACTCAGGCTCAGCTCAAGTCAGCGGCTCAGGTCAACGGCGGCTTAGCTAGGTCAAATGGCTCAGGTCAACGGCAGCTCAGCTAGGTCAAATGGCTCAGGTCAACAGCGGCTCAGCTAGGTCAAATGGCTCAGGTCAACAGTGACTCGGCTCGGTCAGCGGCTCTGGTCAGCGGCGGCGTGGCTTGGCTTGGTCAAAGCTGGTCAGCGGCTCAGATGACGTCAGTGGATGACGTCAGGCCTTGGTGCGCACGCGTGTGGCACGTGCTTGCGCGTTGGATAACGCGTCTTCTTCTTCTGGCAGCACGTGTGCGACTGGTGGCGCGTGACAACGGCGTCAAGAGGCGCATGGGACGCGTGTGGGGCCGTCCGATCTACGTTTTTGACGCGGTCTTCATGGTTGTGCTCGTCTCGTCGGGAGCTTCAATCTGATGTGATCAAAAATGGATTTCAACCACTTTGATTTCTGAGCAATTTTTGAAAACGCCCTCTATTTTTGAAAATTTTGCAGAATGTCTGCAAATTGGGAGTCGGGTGCAAACCACTCTTGGTGATTCACAATGAGAGGTTTAAAACTCAACCAAACTAAAATTTATTTCACTCAAAATGATTCTGAAAGTAAAAACACAAAGAAAGCACTCTATTATTTTCTTTCTCTCCCACACTTTGAAACCTTGCAATAACATAGCTATATATAGATGAAAACATACAATGTGAACGCATTTATTTCAAGTACAACTATCAGTATGAAAGCATTCAATGCGTATACGGCTATTAACCACCGCATTGAGTGCAACAACCAACACATTGAATGCAGCCTCCAATCAAGATTACTTCACAACAAGATACACTACGAGTCATATTATAACCTTATGTCCGGATCTAGCCAAGAAAATTTAACTATCATGGAGTAAACATTCAATAAATGATTAGTTAAAATTGTAAAATAGTTTTGTAGGTTGTAATCATCATGTAGGGGTGTAAGGGCTCAGATGGTCCATTATCGGGCCTTGCAAGCTCCTGCTAAAATTGGAGTCGGCCCACGTAGCAAAAATCTAGGCTCAAGGATAGATATTATATATATATATTATTTATCAAGGATAAAAAGCAAAAGAAAAATTATACTATAGTATTTTAGTTATAATTAATACGATATTTGGTTATGTTTCATGTGCTATTTAGTCATGAGTTATATTTTTTAGTTATGACTAAAAAAGTATGAAAGTTATATAATTTTCTTCTTTTGTTATGACATTATTTTAGTTATGATTCATGAAAATTATTTGGTTATGCCTCATGTAGTGTTTGGTTATAACTTGTTTTTTTGAGTTATGACTAAATATTAAGTTATGTCATTTTTTACTTTAATTATGAGTAATTGTTTTTCTTAATAATATGACATTACTTTAGTTATGATTAACGACATATTTGATTGTGTTATGTTTTATAGTTATAATTCAAAAAGTATGAAATTATGCCTTTTTTTTATTTAATTATAAGATGCGCATGTAGTCTTTCCTGAGAAAAAAAATTTCGAGCCTGGCAGGCCAGGCTTCAAAACAAACAGCCCAAGCATAGGCCTGAGGTCTTGGGCTTGGGCCCAGGCCTAGGCAGGGCAGGCCACACCGGCCGCAAGCGGGCTTCGGATGGGCTGCAAGCCGGTAGGCCAGATTTACACTCCTAGCTTAGGAGTGTTACAACAGGATTAAACACTAAACATAGCCTAAAAACTAAGTTAGCTCGGGAGTGTTGACTTTTATACCATTGTTGTCCTAACTTTAGTTATTAGAGAATTGTTACCTGATGGTCAATTCATGAAATAGTTATCTACTTATTTATTTATTTGTATGAAATAGTTATATAAATAAATAAATAAATATATATCATCAAAATAAGTAATGTGTATATAAATTTTTTTACACATTTATTAACATTTTAAAATTTTAATTATGAAATTTATATATTTATTCTTTAAATATAACTAATATCAATTCTATTAATATCAAAGTATACTTACATTTGAAAACAGTATCCAATATTAGACCGGTGTTGTGCTTTTAGCCTAGAACTTGTTTAAGAAAAGTGAAGTGTTAATTATTAATTTAGACTTTATATTTAAAATTTTAAGTTTTAATTTCATATTTTCTTAATAGGATTAGGACATGTATACTTGAATTTTATAATCTTTTATAAATTATTGTTAAAACTTCATTTCAATTTTTTCCTCCTAAATATTAAATAAGTTGTAGGGTTAAGTATAGTTAAATTTTTGCTTTGAAATTCTATTTACATTTTTTTTTTTAAATTAAGGTTAGATATGGCTAGATAGGCCAATAGTTTCATGCCACATTTATATTTTATTTTTTAAAAAATACAAATATGTTAAAATTTTATAAGAATAAAATTGCATTTGAAGTGTTATTTTAAAAAAAAATTTAATTTCAAATTAGATATGACTTAGATTTGGATTAAAAAAATATTGTTAAAATTCTTTCTTTCTTTTTTTTTTGACTTTCTATATAAGTAATTTTGAAATTTAAAATTATTGATATATTTTAAATAGTTCATAAATTAATAAATTTAAAAAAAAAATTCATATTAATCAAGGATCTAGTTAAAATATTAAAATAAAAGAACCAATGATAATGCGTCCCGTGTATTTTTATAACTTTTTAATTCAAAAATTTATAAAAATAGAATTAAACTTTTGAGATTTTTAGTTATATTATATAATAATATATATTTTATTGTCACCTTAACATTTGTCCTGTTTGGTAGGACTTATTTTCAACTTATTTCAGCTTTTAGTTTAATTTAAGCTATTTTGATGTGTTTGGTTCAGCTTAATAATACAGCTTATACCTTTTTGTAAGTCAAAAATCAACTTATTCTTTGAGTGAGGGAGGTGAAACTTAATTTATAAGTCAAAAATCAGCTTATGTTCACAGTTATAAGCTATAAGCTGTTAGGCTATAAGTTATAATGACTTTCCCACAACTCTACCAAACGGGGCTATTCTCTAGTCTCCTAGATTCTCTCAACTACTAATAAATATCTACAGGATGTGATTTTATCGACTATTGATTTGGTTTTATTTCTTTCCTTCTTTGTTAATAGTTGCTTATTTAGTTCCCGTTTGGAAAAATGAGTTGGGTAAGATTGGGATTAAAAAAACACAAAAAAATCAAATAGCCTAAACATTCAAACCATAATTATTTTACTTTTTTTATAAAAAAAAATTTAAAAAAATCCAAAAAATTAAAAAATCCTTCCTAAATGAAGCTAATTTAGCCGGACTAAATTAGTAAAAAATAATCAAAAAATAAAACTAAAAAAGTTATTCCCAAACGAAATAATGATATACTTGTTGTTGGAGAGACAAAGAGATACAGAAGTCATCTTCATATTCTCTATATTATATAATTCTATATATATTTATATATAATATATACATAATATATTCGTTATCGTTCTTTTAAAGTATTTGAGTGTTGTCGTGAGTTTCACTTTGCTGCACAGTAGTGAATTTGAAGGCCGTTGTATCTTGGTGAAAGAGCACTGTTAGAAATTCGGCGCCCATGTGGCATGGCCCTTTGAGCTTTTTGAGCCTGAACCTCTTGAACCTTATTCATGTAAGTTTGAATTTTAATTCAAACTTATTTGGATAACCATTCAGGATATCTATATCTATCATATCAATAGATATGGATATATAGATAGATATTCATTGGTTATTATTGATTATATACATCTGAAAATGGGAGATACGTATATCAGATACGTTATGGGGTTTTTACCCATAACCTTTTTTTTCCATACTCTCCTCTCTCTCTGACTCTCTTCCAAAAACAACGATCAAGCCATTTGCACTGTGATTTGTGTGGGTGATATTCACTATTGTAATATCACCCCATTGTTGGGATGATTGACCAGATTCAGGAAGCACGTGATTTACCCACGAGGTTCTTCGCTAATAGGTATGATCTAAACATTTTATCCGCTGTGTTATAATGCTTTATGATTTACATTGGTATCGAGCCATGTATGAGTTTTTTCGTGCTTTCTTTTATCATGTGTATATTTATAAAAGAGGAAGAGATCCAAAATATTTCATTTTTTATGATCATTAATGTCATTTTTAAGACCATAAATGATTTTATTTTGGAAAATGGAGTACGAAAGTACCGAAATCGGACCAGAAAACACCGTGGAAGGCGGCGCGTGGGTTACACGCGCCATCTGACACCGGCAGTGACCTCCACGCACTGTCACGTGTGGTCACGCGCCGTCATGCGCTGTCACGCACCGTGCACGCGCTCTCACGCGCTCCACCCACGCGCTGTCTGTGCCCTTCATACGCGCGCACCCTCCGCGCCACACAAGCGCGCCACGTGCCGAGCCAGCGAGCCGTTGAAATGAGCCGAGCCGAAAGCCGCTTTGGTCAGAAGGCTCTGTTTGTTTTTTTTTTTAAATTCAATCGTGTTAAATGGTCATAATTAATTCATATTATTTTTTTTTTGTGTGTTTTTGTTGTTTTAGACTAGAAATAATTTTTCTATATTCTGTAAAATTTTGAAAATTTTACGAAAATAAAAAATATTTTTTCTATGTTAATAATTCATTTTTTATGCTTTAAAATGATTATGGTATTGCATAAATAATTTTCTGGGGTTGAAATTTTTATTGTGGACTTCTGAAATGTTTTACTATTTACTGGTATAATTGTTTCAGTTTATCAGTTTACAATTTTTATTTCTAATTTTATGTGTGTTTATTAGTTATTTAAAATTTCAGAAAATTTCAGAATGATATACATTTTAATTATGGCATAATCTGAATATTGTTTCAGTTTATCAGTTTCTAGTTTTTTTTATTTCTTATTTTATGTGTGTTTATTAGTTATTTAAAATTCCAGAAAATACCAGAAAATCTCAGAAGTGATATAGTTTCTGTTATGGCATAATTTGAATATTAAATACAGCATATTGTTATTTATTTGCCTAGAGTTCATAATATGTTGTAATTAGAATAGCATGATTAATTGTTTTTTATTTTAATTCCTTTATTAAATGTAACATAGCATGTATTGATTGTGAATCTACATTATGATGCTATTGTACGGAATTAGAATATTTTATCATGTTTTTTTTAGATATGTCATAATCAGTGGGAGGTTATTCGGTTGAGAGAAATCTTTGTAGATTAACTCCCGAAAACCAATATTTTGTGCATAAATTAAATTAAATTTTGGATAATTGTCACCTGTGGCGCAAGAGATGATTATGAGCATAGCGGATTTTCGATCTTGCAACTTGTGTAATATTGTCACTATTTAATTTAGATTTTTGTGGCAAAATTATATTATACTAATCAAATTAATCCCAATGCGAATTTCTCACTAAATTGATTTAGCTTATGGAAGTTAATTTGGTTGACCTAAACTTAGTAGAGATGTTCAAATGTGAACAATGTAATCCCATTCTTTAGATGAGCAAAAGTCTTGGAGACTTTAGGTCAAACCTTAATTGAGCCAAAGTAAGGAAACATGACTCAAAGTCGCCGTGGTTTTGTTGCCTTGTTTGGCATAATAAAAACTAATGTGTGCGCTATGGTTAGCGGCACGCTACGTAGTTTTGGTTGGTGAGTTTTGAGGTTATAAAATTAGTAAGCCCTCAATAGATCTGTATATGATCTTGACTATTGAACTGCGCGGAATGACTTTGTAAATTTGACTTGTAAATAATGTTACATCATTGGATGAAGTAACATTCAAGAGTCACGTCATCCAAGAAATGCGAGCTTAAATAAATTAGTCATTAAGTGTAAGACGAGTAGCCAGTATGAGCAATGTTTTGCTCTCTACCCAATTATTAGAAGTGGATGGAGCAAAATTTCATGCACTATAATAGTGTGCGTTGAAATATCACGCTAAGTGAAAAGATTAGCGCTAAGAAGTTGCAAAAATCTGTTAACACTAGGTGAAAAGATTAGCGCTTAGTGGCTGCAAAATCTGTTAGCATTGCCAACTTGTCTAAATCTGGACACTTATTGTTTCCACACTTGAGTGTGAAACATAAGGAGGGGCTTTTTTGTATGATTCCTTAGCTAGGCTAACGTTTTTTAATAACGTTTACCACTAAGCGCAAACGTTGCAGCATAGTAATGAAAAGGTCAAGGCCGACAAGGTTGTTATGACTCTAGAATTTGATGCATCGCTTGTGAGAGCATTGTGTTGAATTAGACTCTTTAGCCTAATTCCCGCTTAAGTTACTTCAAGAGCTGTCACAGATTGATAGCTTATTCTCTCCTTCTTGTGGATAGTAGAATTAATTGCAAGTAACTATGAAGCGAGAAATAGATATGGCAAGAGGAGTATCGTTATCTTTCAACTAGATGCATTAAAGTGTTTGGAGAATAAAATTGACTTGAAGGTGCAGGGGATTAGAACTTACTAGTTAAATTTGCGACTTAGGCGCACTTGATATCTCCATGACATCCTTTTATGATCTTGTGAATATGAATTAGTCCTGAGTCATTACCTAGTTAGGCCTAAACCTTTTAAACTTATCTTCGAGAACTCATACATTAAGATGATTGGAATTAGTTTATGACATTGGTCATGAACCGGTGGCTTATTATACTTAATCACATTAATGAGATGATAACACGATGGTTTGAGTAGGCCTTCTCGGGCCCACTCGCTTGTGACATCCTGCTCTCATATAAATGTGTAACTTTGTTCACAATGGGTGCGCACAAGTAAGTAGGAAATCCATAGAAGGTCATTTGTATTGGCGCATTTAGTCCACTATGTTTTTTTGAGACTAGATATATGTAAGGGTATGATAGCTAGGCCTCAATCTCGACACATTTATAGATTACGATACGCATCTGAGTCAAGACTATTTGATCTCCCATAAGTCAAAAGTTTTGAGATGATTTTTTGACATTGCACATATGAGGTTGAGATCAATTAGATAACAGTTTTTTGTGCTTTTAGTTTTGATCAAGGTGGCGAGTATCTATTTGAGTTATTTTAGAAAACTCTGTGAAGAGAAATGGATGCTTAGAAAATTGATTATTCCTAATACTCAACAACACAATGGTGTAGTAGAGATAAGGAATTAAATATTATTAATGTTAAGTGGATAATGGCACAAAATGTTTCCCAATTGGGAATTGCACTAGTTTGTTGCCTATATCCCTAACTAAGTGCCCTCCATATCAGATTTTACACTCCATTTGAGTAATGGGTTAGCAGAGAGCCATCTATGGGCGATCTGTAACCGTTAAGCAGCTTATCTTTATTTTACTTCTCATAAGATTGCGAAGTTAAGACCTAGGGTTCTATAGCGCATTATTGTATGCTGTCTTGTAAACACATAGGGTTGTGTGGCGCATTATTGTATGCGGTCATGTAAACCCTCCGGGTCATGTGCATATAGGTAAGCAGCTTTGTGGTAGTGTAACTAAGTCACATAAAGTTTTCTTAGTAAAGGTGACGTGTATAGAGTTTTGGAACTCTATAAGATAGAGAATTCTAAGCATAGTGCTTTTATGTAGCCTAGTTAAGAATGAAAAGAAATTTCCAATATCCTAGGAACAGTGGGAGCGATGTGCCTATTAATGGATTACTCCATTAGAGAAAAATACTCTACATTCTTAGTTGCGTGGTAGCGAATATGAAAATTTTCTATGTCATCACTGGGTGATTGAGAAGGAAACATTCATGATTGCTCCGCAAGATAATAAAGAGCCTAAGATAATACCAAAGGCTCTAGTCCCCTGTTTTTAGAAAGTGGATTAATGTTGCGCAATTTAAGACAAAGTCTTTGAGGATTAACCATTTCTATAAATTGGTTGACTTTCCATTATGACGCGAAACTGTTCTAAAGTTATGCGTAATTTGGATAGTCATTGTTGAGGCATAAGGCTCGCTAGATACCGAAAAGTTGCACTATCGAGAAAAGTGTAAACCATGAGGAGACTTCCTCCTGGGGAGTGAGGTTATTTCGACTTAGGCTATGATTGACATAAGTTCGGAACATTGATTTGTGGACATTATGACCCAACTTCTCGTTGGAGAATTGGATAAGTAGATCCGTAGGGATTTACCTTCTGCTTTTATGGTGAAAAGTTAGGAGCTGCTAGTTCCAATAAATATTTTACAGCCTAAAACAGTTATCCAAATAGTGGTTCTTAGATTTCGTCAAGCCATGATAGCCAAACGATGATCGATGAAGACCACTGAGGCATGATCAATGGTCCAAAAGAAGTTTTTCCTTACTTAGTCATTATGAGCCAGGAATTTATAGGGTTGTCGCCTCCTAGGGTGGGCAGTCCTCTATTTTAGATATGATGGATATGGGTGATGTAATTTATATGCTCGGATGTACGATCCTTAGAGATTGTTTTGAGAGAATTCCTATTTTGTCTTCGATGACTTACATAAGGAATATCCTAGAATGATTCTAGATGCAAAATTGTAAACCCATTGGCTTACCTATTGGTAAAAGCCAGAGCCTTAGCTATTGAGTGTATCCTCGGATTGTCTTTGGGAGAAACAGATGACCTATATTCCTTGATCTTTTTCTTTGTTGTGGAAGCCTAAATTACGCTATGTGGGCGTATTCGGCATGATAAGTGTTATCTTTGGTAAATGGTCAACTGAGTTGTTTAGACATTGACCTTGCTCATTGGACCGTGGATAGAATTCTTTACTAGTAATATATTAATTTGCTCATTGTAAAATTCAATGCGCTAGTTGGGCGCATCCAGAATGAACACAAATTGGTCACCAAAATATCTTTAGAGAGGTTATTGCGCAAGAGGTTATTGCGCAAGAGGTTATGATCATGAATCACTTCATGTGAGGCACACATGGTGGATTCCGTTGTATATACTTATCGCAAGAGGTGCTGATAAGGCTTATGTTTGGAATCTAGAATTGCGCAAGCTGTGGTCAATTTTTTTTTAAAAAATCGATCACTTATTTTGAGATGATGGGATGTTGACACTATTATGGTTTGTGTCATAATGATTAGCAGATGATGATGTCAACAGGCAAGATTGGCTCACTCACACGAGCAATCGCCCTTGGCGCTTGAGAGCGAGCGAGGATGAGACTAGTGGTTTATTTTTATTTGAAGCCAAGAGAGGCTTAAAATTATCCACTATGCATGTCGCCTTGGTTACAACCAAGATGAGATCGTGTTAAGGACCAAACATGGATGTTAGTACCCACTTTCCATGTTGTGCCTGCTATGATTAGCTAGATACGAGATCTCATTTGGCGCCTAGAAGCCGAGCAGATAGAGAATTCGGGTTAGGCGCTAGAAAGCGACTAGACTAATATCTGTACGGTGTATCGAGTATAACATCACTCTTTTGGAAGAGTTACTCCACCGCAACATGTATTCATACTATATGTGCTTGGCGACTGAGTAATGAGGTGAGAGAATGGATCCCTATTTCCTCACCGTGTGAGTCTTACGTGTCATTATTGATATGACTTTCATTTTTGTACCCTTTTGTGACTTTTGACTATGTCATAAGGTAAGTGGTTGATGTTCTGCTACTTTGGTATGTTGCCTGCGGTCATGTATGATTCGGCCTTAAGGGACATCACTGGGAAAGCGGTCAATCCTAAACTAAATGGCATGAGGGCAAAGGGAAGATCATCTAGTATTACACCAGCGATGTATATTCACTTCGCCGGCAACTCACATCGCTCTGTATGAGAAGCGGATTGAGTATGAATATATTGCAAGAATTGAGATGGTCAAACATGCTCTTTTTGAGGATTAGAGATGTTTTTGGACCGGTGTAATTAGATGGGTGGGGTATATGAGACACTATTCTGTTTTTTTTTTTTGGGTTGATGTCTCTATCTTTGGCTCATTTTGAGTTTCTAGTATAGAGCTCCCACATGCAGTGTTCTCGCAATGACGGTGCATTGGCTAGTATGAGATTGTTCATTTTTTTGGAGATTGAGATAGAGATGTGGCAGTGTCATGCCAACTCATGTGCGAGTGGGAGATGTTAGAAATTGGGCACCCATGTGGCATGGCCCTTTGAGCTTTTTGAGCCTGAACCTCTTGAACCTTATCCATGTAAGTTTGAATTTTAATTCAAACTTATTTGGATAACCATTCAGGATATCAATAGATATGGATATATAGATAGATATTTATTGGTTATTAGTGATTATATACATCTGAAAATGGGAGATACGTATATCAGATACGTTATGGGGGTTTTTACCCATAACCTTTTTTTCCATACTCTCCTCTCTCTCTGACTCTCTCCCAAAAACAATGATCAAGCCATTTGCACTGTGATTTGTGTGGGTGATATTCATTATTGTAATATCACCCCATTGCTGGGATGATTGACCAGATTCAGGAAGCACGTGATTTACCCACGAGGTTCTTCGCTAAAAGGTATGATCTAAACATTTTATCCACTGCATTATAATGCTTTATGATTTACAAGCACCAATCAACCCAGTGCAGAAGGAGGTGTATCATCCATAAGGAGAGTGCATTTTTTGCGTGCCTCGACCATTTTACAAGCGTTTCTAAACCTTCTCTTTGTTCATATTTCATCTGTTATTTTTAATTGATTATTATAATATTTATTCTAACATAAATTCTTTTTATATTTCTAAGATAGCCCTTATAGTTTTAATATTAAATTAATTTTATTCTTGAATTTTTTTATATTGTTTCAGTTTAGTCTAATTAATAAAACCCCTTTAGAAATTGAATAGAAATTAAGAGTAAAATATTGCATCCATTCTGCTTAAAGTGATTAAGAGATTGAGCTTTCCAATTTGAAATGGTCCATTTAAAATGAGCCATTTCATCCTCAAATCTTGTCCAATCTTTTGAAAGATGTTATCAATTGGATTAAATTAACATAATATTAAAATTAAACTATAAAATTAAGACAATTAAAACGATAGGGATCAATTTAACAGAAAAATATAAATGTTGGAGACCATATGTATAATTTATCCAAGTATAGATGGTATGCATAGCCAATGTGAATGAACTTTCAATTATTATAGTAAAGGCCCTGATTAGTTCATTAAATATAAATTAAACTTCAATGATACTTAAAATTAACTGCACGAGTTAATTCATTGGTAAACACAAATGTGTGTGTTTGGTTTAAATTTTGGGTAATAGAGATACTAAATTTTTTACCAAATAAATGACTAAATGTCTCATATAGGTGTGGGGTTCCAAAAAGTATAGGGTCCACATCCATGTGAGACATTGGTCATTTATTTGGTAGAAAATTTGGGGCCTATAGCAATTTCCTTGAGTTTTTTGGATTAAGTTTCTTTAGAACTAAGTTATTTGTTTATCGTGCTATTTTTTTTTTACTGATTGTTTTAAACTATAATACATTTATTTTTTACTTCTTAAGATGCACATAACTTAGATAATTCTAAAAAATAAATAATTATTCTAAGAAATTATTTATAAAATTTAATAGATACACAAAAATACGAAAAATATGTTGAATTCTTATATATATATATATTTATATATTTTTGATATTTTTGGTATTTAGTGAATTTTTAAAAGATTTTTTTCACAAAAATTATACTTTTTATATATATTCTAAAATTTTAAAAAATTACTTAAAATATTAAAAAAGTTCAGTAAAAACAAAAAATATATATATAAAAAACTAGAAAGTAGAATTTTTCTTAAAACATGCAAAGTGATTTTTTTATTCTGATTCAAGTTTGAAGAGATGGACTCTCTGATCTTGATATCCAACATTTCTATGTTAAACCGTTATATATTTTAATATTCTTCTACCATTCAAGAGATTTGAACAATTAATTGTATGTTTAGGTCTTTAAAATTGTATAATTTGCACTGAAACTATAGTGATTCTGGTTTAAGATCCGACTCATTTGATATTGTAGATTCAGGTTTCTTGGTTTTGGACGGCTGTTCTTGTCTTATTCCTTTCTTCCCTCCTTGAATTTGCCTATTGAGATGTGTTGGTTGTGTTTGAAATGGGTTGGTAGCTTGTTTTTCAAAACTTTGATCACCCATATTTTAACCTCCACGCTCGAGAACAGCTTCTTGCGCTCGAGTGGTTTTTGCAAACTCTCAGTACTTTTGTAGGTCTGCAAAACTACTGGGAGTGTAGCGATCCTAGTTTTGCCACTTCGTTGAGTATGTCGGGGGTCGAGTCATCCTATACTGAGCTTGGTCGACACTTTCGGTCGTCAAAACAAAACAAAAATGCAAAATGCATTAGAAGTTGCTTGTCCACTCGAGCGGCCATTTATGTACTCTAGAGTCGGATTTACCGCCCTTGAAATAAATTGTTAAGTTTTGAACAATTGAAATTGCATGATATCATTAAGCACGATGGTTTTCAAAAGATGAAAATGTGATTTATCTTCAAAAAGGGCATAGCATGGCATGTGCATTTCATCTCTTGAGACTTGTATAAAATGTATATACTTTGTTAAGAATTTCCTACTAGGCTTTATGCTCACCCTACGAGATTTTTGTGCAGGCAAAGATATGGTGATCCCACCCAACTAGGGGCGTGAAAGTATGTGTGTTGGGAGTACAATACTCTCATTTTGTTGTGACTCTGTCTGTAAGCCAAGAGCTGTGTTTGTGTGAGTTTAAATAACCGTTTTGTGTAACCAGGCTCTAGCCTTGAAAACTTGTAAACCCTTGGGGGTATTTATTTTTTTATTTACTTGTTGTTGGATTAATGTATTGTTGCATGAAGAACTATTGTATCATTTAATGTAAGTTTGGAGATTTATATTCAGTTTTCCTTGAAAGAGCCGTGATTGTTGTATTATCATTTGGGCTAAAAATTTGGGGCGTTACAACTTGGTATCAGAGCTACTGGGTTTGAATACTTGGAGCTCGTGGGAAGTGGTAGTTTAACCACAATGGGTTCATTTAGCATGCTTAGGAAGTGTTATGCATTTTGTGACTATGTGATAACATGTTTATGTGACTAAATGGTCATGGTATTGGACTTTTGGGATGTTGTTTACGCTTGTTAAATTCCCTGAGGTCTTATTAGAAGGGTACTTGATCAATACTCATTCTACTTAGAATTCTTGGTTTTTCGTGGGACGAATCTCATCATAAGAGTATAATCCGTATGTGTTTACATGACAAAGTGCTTATGTGGAGTGAAATTGAATTGTGTATATGGTAGAGAAATATATGGAATTGTTATAGTCAAACGTGTGAGTCAAGTTACGAGCACATATGAGTTAATGTGCTAAATTATTTCCCTTGTGTCCTCTATTAGGATGTCAGGAAGGGGTCAAGCCTGTGGTGGTAGAGGCGGGAGGCGTGGTAGGGCTCGTCGAGGTGTGCATGAGGTACCGGTCCATAGGGTTCCGGTGCAAGAAGAAGGGTTCGGCCCAACTAATATGGCCGAGCAAGCAGGCCAAGCTAATGTGGCCGAGCAAGTGGGACAAGCGGGTCAAACCGCAATGGGGGCCCTAGCTCGAGAAATGGTAGGGGCTTTAAGAGAGTCTATGAACTTGTTGAGGGTGGAGAATCAAGCCCGAGAGAATAGCACGGAGTCAAGGGTGAGTTTCCTTACTAGAGAGTTCATGCGGGCTGAACCGGATGAGTTCCATGGTGGTCCCAAACCCAAGAAAGCGGATGAGTGGCTCGAACAAACTGTGAAGACATTTGAGATGCTTCACATCGAAGATAGTGAACTAAGAGTGACTCTAGCGAGTTACTACCTTAAGGGAGACGCAGGTCAATGGTGAAAATATGCCAAGGGTAGAGTGGAGCCGACATGGGAAGTCTTTGCGGTTGCTTTCCAAGATAAGTACATATCTCCCACTACTAGGGAGAGATAGAGGCAAGAGTTTAAAGACCTCAAATAACTCGACTTGCCCGTGGCAGAGTTTGTGACGGTCTTCTCTAGTTTGTCCAGATTTGTACCAGAGTTGGTGGCAACAGAAGAGCATCGTTGCATCGAATTTGAAAAGAAATTGAAAACAAAAATTATGTTCAAGCTTGTCGAAAATATGATTCGGGAATATAACCGTCTTGTGGAGACAGTGACACACGTAGAAATTTCCATACAAGTCGAGGAGAAGAGGCTTCGGAGTTCGAGGTCGAGGGGTTAAGAGTCTCAAGGAGACTTTAGGTAGAATAAGAAGAGCATGAACACCTATCCATCCCAGTCCCAACCACAGCAGTCTAGATCCACTTTTTCTTTGCCTAGTGTGGGTCTGGGAAAAAGTGCATCGAGTAGCTTCTCGTGTTTCAAGTGTGGCCAACCGGGTCACAAAGCCTTCTTATGCCCACAAAATGGAGGAGGACAGTTAATATTACCACCACCTAACCGATCTCAAAGTCAGTCTCAGTCTCAGAATAAAGGTCAAGGGTTTAATTATTATCAGTGTGGTCAGCCGGGGCATATGAAGAGAGCTTGCCCACAGTTGGGAGGCGCATCTGGCGCATCACGGTCAAGGCAGACTCAAAGCCACCAGCAGGCTCAATCAGTCCAAGCTTCGCGCGTTAATCAGGGAGCCACTTTGGCTCAGTCAATACAACAAGCCTATACTCCGAGAGGGAAGCAAATTAATCAGGGGCCATAGGGGTGCGTGTATGCTGTTACCGTGCTAGAGCAGTTGCAAGAATCCTCAGTTGTGAGAGCTATTTTTGTTGTGTGTAATTCTCTGGCTAATGTATTGATAGACACGGGTGCGTTTCATTCATTTATATCTACTGCATTTGCTTCTACATTGGGGTTACAGGTAGCACGATTAGTGCCTCCACTCAGAGTAGAGTCACCTGTTGGGGGTACAATTGATTTAGACCGGGGTTGTCATTATTGTGAAATAGAACTTACCGGGCATCGACTTTCGTTTGCTTTTGTGTTGCTAGATATGTTGAGTTTTGATGTCCTTTTAGGCATGGACTGGTTATGTTCTTATCAACGTGTCATTGATTGTTACCGTCAGAGAGTTACGGTGTGCACTTCGGGTGGTGATCGTTTCTTTTTTCTGGGAAACCAAGTTGATAGAGCCTTGTCACCAGTTGTTGACCCTCGTAGTATGAGTAAGCTTAGTGGCCTTCTTGCAACTCTCTTGGATAGTGAGAGTGACGGGGCTCGTGTTGAGTTACCAAGGGTAGTTTGTGAATACCCGGATGTCTTTCCAAAAGATCTTACTAGTTTATCACCTCACCGGGAGATCGAGTTCTCCATTGAATTAGTGCCTGGCACGGCACCGATTTCCATGTCACCGTATAGATTTGCACCTGCCAAATTGCATGAGTTGAAGATTCAACTCCAAGAACTTTTAGACAAGGGCTTCATTTGCCCTAGTACATCGCCTTGGGGAGTGCTGGCTCTCTTTGCGAAGAAGAATGATGGGTCATTGCGGTTGTGTATTGACTATCGCAAGTTGAATAGAGTTACAGTTAAGAACAAATATCCTCTACCCAGAATAGATGATTTGTTTGACCAACTTAGAGAGTCTCATTGCTTCTCAAAAATAGATTCGAGGTCGGGGTACCATCAGTTGAGAGTCTGGGAGGAGGACACTCAAAAGACGGCCTTTCGTACTCGTTATGGCCATTATGAATTCCTTATAATACCTTTTGGGTTGACCAATGCACCGGCTTCCTTTGTGGATTTGATGAACAGAATTTTTCGGGAATACTTGGACCATTTTGTGGTCGTCTTTATCGACGACATCTTGATTTATTCAACCTCTGAAGAGGAACATGAGACTCACTTGCGGGTAGTGCTGGGTTTACTTAGTGAGCATCAATTGTATGCCAAATTTGACAAATTCGAGTTTTGGTTAACAGAGGTGAAGTTTTTGGGACATGTAGTGTCTAGAGAGGGAGTGACTGTGGACTCCTCAAAGATAGATGTCGTACAGGATTGGGAACAACCCAAGAATGTTTTTGAAATCCAGAGTATCTTAGGATTAGCGGGGTATTATCGACGTTTTGTAAGGGACTTCTCTAGACTAGCTGCACCTTTGACTAGGTTTACTAGAAAGGGTATCAAATTTGTGTGGAGTGAGGCTTGTGAAAAGTCATTCCAAGAGCTTAAGACTAGATTGACTACCGCACCGGTTTTGATAATTTCGGAAAGGGGTTTGAATTGCACTGTCTATTGTGATGCGTCCGGGGATGGACTTGGTTGTGTTTTGATGCAAGAGGGAAAAGTTGGGGCATACGGTTTACGATAATTGAAAAATCATGAGAAAAATTACCCTACCCATGATCTAGAATTAGCAGTGGTGATTTTTGCTTTGAAAATTTGAAGGCATTACTTGTACGGTGAGAAGTTTGAAGCCTTCTCTGATCATAATAGTCTAAAGTATTTGTTTTCTCAAAAAGACTTGAATTTACGATAATGGAGGTGGATGGAATTTATGGAGGATTATGACTTTGAGTTACACTATCATCCAAAAAAGGCCAATGTGGTGGCCGATGCTTTGAGTCAAAAATCTGTGAGTAGTTTGGCAAGTGTGGCCATTTGGGAATGGGATATGCAAGATGTTATTGGCAAGTTTGATTTGCACTTGGGTGAGTCCGAAGAGAGTGCTACCTTGTTTACTTTGAATGCTCAACCTACCTTGGTTAGTAAGGTCATAGAGGCACAACAAGGAGACCATGACGTGGAATCAATCCGTGTTAAGATTTCCAAAGAGAAGGAAGAGAAAGGTTTGAACGTTCACTTGGATCTGAGTGTACGTTACCTAAATTGTTTGTTTGTACCAGAATCTTGTAGAGAGGAAGTACTTCGGGAGTTCCATCACTCACGCCTTGCGGTACACCCGGGAGGCACTAAAATGTATCATGATCTTAGTCATCAATTTTGGTGGAGGGTTATGAAACGGGATGTCGCTTTATTTGTATCGAAGTGCCTTACTTGTCAACAAGTGAAAGCCGAACACCAAAGACTAGCGGGTTTGTTACAACCCTTATCGATAGCCAAGTGGAAATGGGAGCGTGTTACCATGGATTTTGTAGTTGGGCTTCCTAGAACACAATGAGACAATGACGCCGTTTGGATGATTGTTGATAGGTTGACTAAGTCTACCCATTTCATTCCGATGTGCACCAGCGACTCAGTTGAATGCTTGGCGGAGTTGTATATTAGAGAGATAGTTCAACTTCATGGAGTCCCTGTGACTATTGTGTCGGATAAGGATCCTCGTTTTACAACCCGGTTATGGCAAAGCCTTCAAGAGGTGTTGGGAACTAAGTTGACTCTTAGCACTGCTTATCATCCTCAAACTGGTGGACAGTCGAAACGTACCATTCAGATTTTGGAGGACATGCTTGGAGCTTGTGTTCTTGATTTTAAGGGGCCTTGGGAAAGGCACTTACCATTGATTGAGTTTGCTTACAACAATAGTTACCAAGCTAGTATTGGGATGGCAGCATTTCAGGCCTTGTATAGCTAACCTTGTAGATCACTGGTTTGTTGGGCCGAAATGGGTGATGCACCGTTACTGGGTTCGGAAATTGTTAGAAAGACAACCGAGAAAGTTGTTCTCATTCAGAAGAGGTTAGCTACGGCCCAAAGCCGACAAAAGAGTTATGCCGATAAGAAGAGACGACCTTTATCTTTTGAAGTTGGTGACCATGTGTTTCTAAAAATCTCACCAAGGTGGGGTTTGATGAGATTTGCTAAGAGTAGTAAATTATCTCCAAGGTTCATTCGGCCTTTTGAGATCTTATAACAAATTGGGGAAGTGGCATACCGGTTAGCTTTACTGCCACAACTTTCGGGAGTTCATAACGTATTTCATGTAGCTATGCTTAGGAAATATGAACCCAACCCTTCTCATGTGCTTGATTGGGCTGACTTGGAGGTAGATGAGGATGCCTCTTACGAAGAACGACCGATTCAAATATTAGATACCCGGGAGCAAGTGCTAAGGGGCAAAACTATACCGTTGGTAAAGATGTTGTGGAGACACCATGGGGTTGAAGAAGCGACATGGGAACGGGAGACGGAAGTCCGCTCCAAATATCCAGATTTTTTTGAAAATGCTTAAGTTGCTTTTCTTTGTAATATTCCCTAGTGTTGAAGGAAACATATTTAAAGTTGTGAACCACATGCTGATATGTGCGTTGTTGTTTTAAGTATAAGGTTGTTGAGAGTTGCCATTACTTTTTGGGAAATTTCATGTTTATGCGTATTTGGGAGGTTGTTGTTAATGAGATAACCATGGTGGAAAATGGTGAAATTTGGTTGAGAGTTAGTATTATGATTTGAAAATGAAATAGCGTGGTTTTGATCACTAGAAACCCTTTGTTTGGGTAGTTTGATTTGAAAATTCGGGGACGAAATTCTTTAAGAAGGGAAGGTTGTAGCGATCTCAGTTTTGCCACTTCACTGAGTATGTCAGGGGTCGAATCACCCTATACAGCTTACGGGGGTCGAGCTACTCGGTCAGCTTGCCGAAGCAAAAATGCAAAATGCATTAGAAGTTACTTGTCCGCTCGAGCGGCCGTTTATGCGCTCTAGCGGAGAATGTTTGGTTTTAGAAGTTTGACCTATCTGCAAAAGTACTGGGAAAGTGTATTTGATGCTCAAGCGGGGCTTTCCACGCTTGAGTAGACCATGTTATATCAGTTTGTGAATCTGATATTTCAGATCACTTTTGTATATATCCCTCTCTCTAAAAATCCTTTCCTCTCCCTTCTCTCTACATTTTCCTACTCCAAATTAGATCAAAACCTTGATTTCTCAAGATCCATTAGAGTTCTGCCATAAGTTCTTCATTAAAGTTGGTTACCTTCTCGAAGGCTTCATTGTGTGCGATGAAGATCAAGTTTCGACACCATTGATTTTGGGGGTTTCATCTAATTTCTTCTTCAAAACTTGTGGTAGGGATTTTCTTAGAGTTATATATATATATATTTGCAAGATCTATATGATTTTCGAAATCATCTTTCGATAGCTTTGAAAGTTGATTGTTGATTCGAGAAGTTAAGCGATTTTGAAAGTGTATTTATCTCTTGTTCTTTTAAAATGATCTTATGGGTTTTGATTTTCGTTGATTAAAGAAAAGATGATTTTTGAAAGTTTTCTTTCAAAAGATTTGAGTTGTATAGTTTTGATGAGAAAACCTAGAATTTGGGGATTTTTTTAAAAGAGACTGAAAACTTATAAATGATATTGTTATATTTAGTTTGTGTGTCAAAATAAATGGATGTTTGAAAAATTTCTTATTTATATTTATATAAATGATGAATTTCAAGGAATATGAGAATTGTTGTTCATTTTGGAAATTATTGTTCAAAACGTTGAAATAGTCTTCAAATAACTAATTGTTGAGGATACTTGAGAAGAAGAAATTGTGTTATTCCTTGGATGATGAATTGGAATAAAAGTATTTGTATTCATCTTGTGAAATTAGCATATCAATTTATTTGATTAGATTAAACTTTAAAAATTGATTTGAAAACTTGCATTGAGAAAAGAATGTTGAGAAACAAATTTTCATGGAATGGTTTTGGGATAAATACGTTAGTAAGTCTTGATAGGTGGTATAGATGATATTGAATAAGTTGGCATGAGAGTCCAGGGTGAAAGACCAAAAACCCGCACGGATAGGTGTCGAGCCTTCCGGTTAATACCGGTAAAAATGACAATTTGGTAGTACTTGTATAGTCTACTTGCAGACACCGACCTAGAGATTACTAGAGACGTATTTACCGCCCTTGAAATAAATTGTTAAGTTTGAACAATTAAAATTGCATGATATCATTGAGCATGATGGTTTTCAAAAGATGAAAATGTGATTTATCTTCAAAAAGGGCATAGCATGGCATTTGTATTTCATCTCTTAAGACTTGTATAAATTGTATATACTTTGTTAAGAATTTCCTACTGAGCTTTATGCTCACCCTACGGGATTTTTGTGCAGGAAAAGATGTGGTGATCCCACCCAACTAGAGGCGTGGAAGTATGTGTGTTAGGAGTACAATACTCTCATTTTGCTGGGACTCTGTGTGTAAGCCAAGGGCTGTATTTGTGTAGGTTTGAATAACCGTTTTGTGTAACCAGGCTCTAGCCTTGGAAACTTGTAAACCTTTGGAGATATTTATTTGTTTATTTACTTGTTGTTGGATTAATTTATTGTTTCATGAAGAACTATTGTATCATGTAATGTAAATTTGGAGATTTATATTCGATTTTCCTTGAAAGAGCCGTGATTGTTGTATTATCATTTGGGCTAGAAATTTGGGGTGTTACAGGGAGAGTGTATTCTACGCCCAAGGGGTGCTTCATGTGCTCAAATGTTAATCTGTTGTCTGCAAAATTACTGGGAGTTTGTATTCCACGCTCAAGTGAAGCTTCTTGTGCTTGAGCGGAACAAATTATTGTGTCTGGCCGCTTGAGCGACACATCTTACGCTTGAGCGGACTGTGCGTATATCAGTTCGTAGAAGTCATTTTTTACATCACTTTTTCACCCCTCTCTCTCTATCTAAACATTTCAAAACTCTAGATCCAGAGCTCCTCTCTCTATAACTTACTCTCTCTCTCTCTCTCTACAAATACACCAAGATCTACCCATTTCTCCACCCTACTCCCTTTGTTAAAAAGGTAGAGCTCACCCAGAGCTTCGTTTTCATCCGAATATAGTTAGATTTCGACTTCCTTGAGGTTTCTCCATTCTCTCATTGGTCTTCTAGCTTTGAGGTAGGGATTTTATACACTCTTTTATGATTTTTAACTTAGCTATGTGTTTTTCATAAACTATCTTGTGGTTTTGGAGGATTTTGAACAAACCTAAGTTTTGGTTTAAAATCAAAAGAGAAGTTTTCAAATGGTTGTATGGAAATGGTTGTGGGAGTGAAAATGAGGTTGAGTTGTGATAAAATTATTAATATTGATGCTTCGATTGGATTTTGAAAAAAAAATAAATAAATAAAACAAAGCCAAAAAAAAAAAAAAAGGGTTTTGCCCTAAATGTTTCAAATATTTATTTTGTATAAATAAATGGAATTAATGTTGGAAATGTGTAATTGGATGGATATTGATATAGATGATGGAGTTGGATATGTTTTATTGCTCACATCTTAAATTTTGAAAGGTTTATCTGTATTGGAGATTTTATATCTATTTAGAAATATTTGTTCTGAGCTATCGGTGAAGAATAGTTATGATTGTTATAGAAATTATATGAGGATTAGGTGAATTGAAACTAATTTCTCATCTATGTGCATTGAACATTGCGGCTCATTGTAGACATCCCCGAATGCCCCGGAGGGATGAGTCCCGTTCCGTTCATTTTGGGCTCACTACAGTTCAGGACTCAATGTCACGGTTCTTAATCTGAACCAAAGAGTCCAAATCCGGCAAATCGTTTTGAGAAAACAGATTTTTTGAAAAGAAGTGTCAAACATGGACTGCTTTGCCAGATACAGAGTCGCCACCTAAATATTTTATTTTGGGAAATTTAGGAAACCCTGACTCATGCCTAAGGCCACGTGTCCATCATCACCAAAATTGCCTCAGCTCGGGAACTTGAGTACGATTGGGAAAGGTCACTTCGTGAGCACCCCCGCTCGCCCGATCAAAGATCGGCATCTACTAACCATGATATCTAGTTTTGAAAACATTATACATTCTTATTCCGATTATTAGCCTAGATTTACTATGTGATGCGCACAACATACAAGTATAGACTGGATCGCTTTAATTGGAACAAAACATTTCATGATTGTTTTTGACAGATGGTTTGCTACCCGCAAGTAGGCTCAAAATGCAGATTTTGCCACTCTCGGGTGGGCTTAGAAAAACATGGTTTTGCCACTATCTAGTGGGCTTAAAACTCACAGTCAATGCATTGTTCCAATCCAAATAACCCAACCTTCACCCACAGGCATTCAGACAGTTATATCACATAAGCAAATAGCTTCATGGTAAGCATACTATCATGGCAGTCACTCACGCACATGTAAGGATGCTAAAGCGTAAAAACTTACCGAGTAATCCAAACCAAAACAGAAGCTAATTAGAAATCCATGCATGATCCTAACTATGTAGTGAGTTATGATGCGCCGAGCCCGGTGCATGCAAAACAGATGAATGAATGCAAACATGCTATCATACTGTATACTAAATAAAACATGCCCTAATCTAACTATCATAAGCTGGTAAATAAAAGAGAGAAAGACGTGGGGTTGGAAGACATACATCACACGCACGCACACTTATTACAATTGTGCCCTCCCTCGGAGGGTCCGAATAATATACAGTCCCAAATGAATAATTACAGTCCGAATGAATAATACAGTTCGAATAAATACAAAACCCTAATTAATTAACAAATTAATCTAGGAAAGCAGTAAATTAGCATGCAAGCTAGGGACTGCCTCGACTCTGCTCCGGATGATGAATGATGCATGTTCGGGTTGCTTGGCGCGAAAATCCATCGCGATGCCCTGATTAGCCTCTGTTTACAGTTAAGCCCGAAATATTGCGCGAAGCCCCAAAAGATTGCCAGTTTTTGATTTGCTGCAATAGAGAGCAGGAAAGGGGCATGGCAATGTGTTTTCACATATGTATGCTTGACTACTCTTCAGGGAGCGTAGTCTTCGATCCTCGTGCCATCAATCACGCATCCTGATACATGATGGCCGAGGAGTCGAATTGCATGACTCAATATGGAATGAATGCACATGAAAACACAACAGGGCCTAAACTCCATCATGGATAATCCGGAGTGTCGGCGACAGGGGATTAAGACACATTCCGCCACTCGGAGTACGAAATGTCCCTCGTTTCCCGTGCTTGGGCTAACTCCTATCCCAAACACAATGCAATATGCATGACATGCATGAATGCAATCCTAACATGCAACCTAGAATACACAATGCTATGAAATGGCATACACAATGCAACATGGAATACACGATGCTCTAACATACAACCTAGTATACGCAATGCTATGAATTGAAATGGCATACACAATGCACAATGGACTTACACCAACATGAGTGGACCTCAGCCACACTCACATCAGTGGCCATAAGATGAAAATGAGACACTCGAGATGCGTGCACACGTGCACGCAAACCGAGGACCGACCCTAAGGCACAAATGCCACTCTAACAAGGCATGGCAAGGCATGAAATATGGCATACAAACATGCAAGTTCCAGCACTGAAATGTGTTGCAAAATGATCCCGAAACATGGAAACATGGCATACAATGCATGGAATGGTCCCGAAACTCGAAACTAGGCACATGTATTGACTTATAGCTATACAAAGCATGCATTATTTGATCATGAAGTATAAAGACAGAACCAAGGCAGTCCCAAAATATGAACATTTCTAGTTCAAATCATGGCCAAAAGATGCTAGCAAGATGGACTAAAATAGCATGCATCTTTGACTAGCAAACATGGTTTACATGGAATGTATATGAAGCAAGTGAGAACTCATCAAACCAAAAAAAACCAGTGAATAAAACATGCGAAAACATGTCGAAATAACCTCTGAAATGCAGCCAACACATGCACAAATGATGGGTTCTTTTAGAGAGCATACAAAGGGGTTATTAAGCACATGCATCAAGGACACTTAGCACAGCCAAATAAACTTTGGAAATCAAATATGATAGTCCTAAAACTCATCAAATTAGCCCTAAAATCAGTCAAAAAAGCATGCAAGATAGGACCTCTTTGGAAGGCCAAAAAGACCATCAAAGAAAACAAGGTGAGAAGGGGTCACCCCCCTCTGATTTTGAGGTTCAAAAATGCATCAAAGCCACTAAAAATCCACTAGATTTCAGTGGCTAAGAGGTCAAATCATGGCCAATGCAAGTGCTCTAATGCATAGCCCTAATCATGAAAGAATGAAGCATGCATAGGGGAAGATGACCCCAAACAGATAATAGACCTTAATCAAACATGAATATGATGTCAAAAAAAGACTTTTTTCAGTTTAGGTTCAGGTCTAAAAAGGCTCACAAATAGGGCTAATATATCATGCAAAAACAGCCCTAAAAGAGAGGATGAACAAACAGGGCATCAAAAGACCTCAAAAAGGAAACAACCCTTCAACAAATTTTAAGAGAGGCTCAAAACAAGATACTTTATATTTTATGAAAAATCTCAAATATGCTCCCAAGTAAGGCTAAAATATGATGCAAAAATGGCCCTAAAAGAGAGATAGAGAGCAAGAGGCAGTAGCTGGCCTCAAAAAGTTAAGATCCCTTCAAAAAAGTTGAAGAGGGGCTCAAAATAAAGCACTTTATAGTTTGGCTCGAAGCCCAAAAATGCTTACAAACAGGGCTTATATATCATGCAAGAAATAGCCCTAAAAGAGAGATAAAGGGAAAGGGATAGTAGATCGCCTCAAACAGAGAAAAGTCCTTGATCAAACAAGAAGATGAGCTCAAAATAAGACTATTTTCAGTTCGGGCCAGAGCCCAAAAATGTAAGAAAAAGGAGCTAAAATATAGAGCAAAATAAGGCAAGAAAGAGGGAAAAGGAGGCTCACCCTTGTAGCACAACTTTCCAGCAGCTTTTGGTCCAAGAAAAGGAGCTCCTAGCCTCTGAAAATCAGCCTCAAGGTGTTGGAATGGAGGATGGAGGTGGTAGGCTATGGGTTGTAGGGTAAATAGTGCAAGAACAAGGTGGTTTTAAGCTTGGATGAGGGAGAGAGGGAGGGTTGTATACAAGAAGCTCCAGCTATTTTTTTTTTTTTTTTTTTTTGTAACCCTTCAAGATGGAGATAGGGTGCTAGTTATATAGAGGAGAGGAGTGAAACAAAAGGGGGGGAAACAAATTCAAATTCCTTCCCCAAAAGGCGATCCGGGCAAAGTGCAGTGCAAAATAGCAGCCTGGCATGCACCAGAGAGAGAAATTTGGTCGGACAGTGAAGGTTCAGGTGGCCGGCCGGCCACCTCCCCTGGCCGACCAAGGGTCAAAAGGGTCAACAAAATTAGTGGCCGGCCACCCCAAAAAGGTGGCCTCCCATGTGTACAACTTGGTTGTATGGTCAAAAACTAGAAAAAAGTGAACGAGAGAGAAAAACCAACTTTTAGAGGCGTTCAAAGGGTCGGGAAGAGTTGCTTTGGCTGACCTATCCATATTGCGGCCTCCAGGTGTGTACAACACAATAGTGTGGTGGAAAGTCGATAAAGTGGCAGGAATGGAAAAAAGACTTTCTAGTGAAGAAAGCAGGCGATGAAAGCGATGAAGGAATAAAGCTGGTCTTGAGAACAATTTCTTGCCTCCCACCATACTACAACCTTCCTAACAATGAAAATAAGGTCTCGCCAAAAATGAACCCAAACCGATGTAAAAGCGAAGGTTCGAGGCCAAAGCAGCGACAGGGCCCTGAAAACAAGCTGTTAAGCACCAGAGGTGGCGTTCGACCACAAAGTTGGTCTCTTGGGCCACAGTGTCCCCCAAAAGGGAGGAAACAAGGTGTATGCCAAAAACCGGAGCAAACGGAGGTGGTTAAGCGGTCCCGAACCGAGGCACAAGGCCGATGGCCCCGAAAACCGGAAACCGAGCTCCAAACGGAAAAAATGGACTACGACCACGAAACATAGCCTACGGCCACTGAGAGATGATCTACGAGACCTCTCATTCCCTTCGGGAATAGAAAACGGGGAAAACGGGGAAAACGGGACTTGGTTCGCAAACCGAGGTAGGGCACAAAAGAGTCCGGAAGTTCAGAGGCAAGGCTCGCAGCCGTGACTCCGCAACTTCAGAACGAGCACGATATGCAACATCACTAAGCGCTCAGTTGGTGACGTCTGAGTCTTAAGGTCAGTCAAAAATGGGGTGTCTACAGTTGCCCCTCTTTGACAGAACTCGAAAGTCATAAGTGACGGGAGTGAATGTCAAAGCCTAGAGATGACCTATTTTTGACAAGGCCGAAGACTCAGACAAACAGGCGAGATAAACAAAAAATGTGCCCGCTGGCATGCCCGCAGGCAGGGGGCAAAATGCAAAGCGGTATGCACAAAGCCAACTGTAACTCAATGATCACGCGAAGCAGCAAGCTGTAATGAAGCAAATATTCACAATAGATGCAACAGTTTTAAGCAAGAATGCTAAGCGATACTACATTTCATGCAGTTGAAGAATGCGGAGAATCATCGAATTCTCACCATGTCTCACACGGAGAAGATACAATACCTGTGCGGCACGTCTAGTCGCACCAGCCTCAAATGAACCGTACATACAATATCGTGCCTGCAAAAGGAAGAAACTCAACAAGCACAACATAGTTAGCAACATATGTTCAGTGTGATATCGAATGCAGGCAAACACGGTGTTGATGGGGGAGTACATCGCAATGCGAGAAGCGACGCGCGTGACAATGCAAGTTAAGCACAAGGATATGACAATGCTCGTGAACCGTGCAGAACAGTGCAAATGGTGTGCATGAGAATGCAAGTGATGTGCATAACAATGCAGGATAAGCGTAAACTCGAATGCACATTTCGAAACGAAACAACGAGCAAAGCAATGCGAGTTTTGACGAAGGTGGCTCAATCTTGACCTTCGGTTTACCTCCCGGAAAGGTCACAACGTATTCAAAAAGGATACATCTTGCTCTCGGCGAGTAATGATGAAACACATATTGAAAGTTGGAGTTGAGGTTCCTGCGGAGGGATTTCGCGACAAAAAGTGCACTTTCCTTGTACTTTCTCGAGTGCCGGGGACTCCAATCATCACAAAAATTTGCAGGGACCTTGGTGGCCATGTTGGGAAGGCTGCCGGCCATGCTTGGTCCAAAAGGGAGGCTGCCGGCCAGGGGTGAGGGAGTGGGGTGGCCGGCCTGCCAGAAAAGGTGGCCGGCCGGCCACCTAGCCCAAATCCGGGGCAGTTTGGTCTTTTTGCTCTCTTTTCTTTAAATGTGCTTATCCAAAGCACTTGTCCTCATAACATCAGCTCCGAAATTTCTTCCTCTTCCTTCCTAGACCACTTTCCCTCTCAGATCTGTACTCTATACGCATTTTCCAACGCCCCACGCGAGTTGTTTTCCCGAAATCTTTCAGTTTTCGTCACATTGAACCGATTAAATTTTGATTTCGGTGCTTCTTTTCTCATTTTCACCACTTGAGGTAAGTTTGTCTCGACATTTGGAAGATTTTCTCAGGAGTTGACTTTTGTTGACTTTTTCATTTTCTGAGAGTTGACTTTTTCCAATTTTGGCTCATTTTGCTCATTTTTGCTTCTTTTTGCAGATTTTTCGAGATGGCGGGTCATTTTCCCCAAGGTGGAGGTTCTCCAGGTGTCGGGGGTGAGCCAGACATTATGTCTTTACCCCCGAGGATCTGGCCATTCATTCGAGAAGTCTGACCCTCGTATACATCCTCCATGGCGGTTTTCTACCATTTTACTGATTTCGATGATCGAGCGCCTAGGGATCTGCTTTTGCGAGAGCCGGAGTCCCACCTCTCTCATCAGGCACGAGAGGTATTTACTCTACTTTTACATTTTCTGCAATGTATTCTGCATTTTCCGCGCATTTCGTGCTTTTGCTATGTTTTTCTGCTCGTTCAAGCACGTAGCTTGTTTTGAATGTTTAGTCTATAATACCGTATTCCGTTTGCATCTTGAACACACAGTTCAAACACTCTGACTTTCTGAACACATGGCTCGTATATTGATTGTGAACACACAGCACACACTTGTTGAGAATTGAACACCGCCCAAACTTTGAGATGAACACGCCCAAATTGAAGGTGAACATGACACACACTTGTTGAGAGTAGAACACACAGCCTGAACTTTGAATTTCTGAACACACAGCCCAAATTGAAGGTGAATACGCAGCACACACTAATTGAGAGTTGAACACGCATCCCAAACACTTAAATTCTAAACACACGGCCCATTGTTGAGGTGAACACACAGCACACACTGATTGAGAGTTGAACACACGGCCCACTGATTTTGAATTTTGAACACACAGCTCAAACACTTGACGTTGAACACACAGTTCGAACTGATTGTGAACCCGCAATACACATTGATTGAGAGTTGAACACGTAGCCCAAATTCTGTATTTGATTTGATTTTGCACACAGCTTATACATTTCATTTACACATGACCTATTCAGTTCATTTGCACGCAGCTTATACATTTCATTCTGAAACTGAATACATGTGTTCATCCTGAATGCAGGTGACTTCTCTTGCTGCGGGAGGATATGGCTCCATCACGGCGAGGGAGTGGTACACGGAGCTCCCGAAGGCTGTCCGGGATTTGGTTGACGTGGCAGGGTTTGGGCCCTTTTGCACTGGGATCTCCCGTTGTCCTACTAGTAAGACAATGATGGGTGCTTTGGTAGAGAGATGGTGGGACACCACCAACTCCTTCCATTTCTCTGTCACCGGAGACTTGACCATGACCCCATTTGACTTATTTGTCTTGTGGGCCTCGATGTGAGGTTAGGCCATCCGTATGACGAGGATATGGGCGATGGAAGGCCCTTTGGATATGCTTATTATTGGCTACTTTGCCCGGTTAGCCAATGATCTTGAGCAGTCCGATACACTGGTTTTCTTCCCATTTGAGGCGGAGATGGGCACGAGACTCTGAGGAGTGTAGCCTGATATGCCCGTGGATTTACGATGTTCCTTTCGGGACCACTCGTTCACGATAGGGGAACACTGTCAAGACTCTATCTGTTGAGTGCCCTCGTGGACCTATCTGGTCGTGGATATGATTGGGGCGGCGACTGGGCTACCCTCTATTGCTATATGAGCGCGACCTTCATGGTGAAACATGGTTGGCGGCTATTGGAGACTGGAGGTACTACGCCCTCTTGACTTACATTTCTGCTTCTCATTACTTGTACATTGCACACACAGCACTTTACATTACGTACCTTGTACTTTGCTCTCGACATTCGTGTTTACATTACACTTTTCGGCATTACGTATTACGATGGCTATTGTTCTGTTTCTCACGATTATGGGTCTCGCGTACTTCTCGGCGCTAGCCCCAGAGCTTGAGTGGAGGTGCCTCTCACGACCCTTATTCATTGCGTATTCGAGGGCCATGGCGGCCGAGATCTCGGAGTCTTTCCTCTACCTCGGCGGTACTTTGATATAGTCTGACCATCGGAGGTATTCGAACTCTCGTTCTTCATGTTTACGATCTTTGATTTATCTTACACATTCACAATTACGATTAGCTTATACATCGGTTATCTCCACACGCGAATCTCGTGCAAATACAAGCGACCTGGCGCCTTTAAGCGAACCTTGATTTCGGTTTTGCGAGCATGGGGTGCCTCTCGATATAGGATCCTCTTGAGGCAGTTAGTAGAGCCTAGTTTTTGGGGATCGCTTAACTTGCGTCGGTATGGGATTACCCTACTCGAGACCTTCGCCCAGCACCTCGAGGCGACATGTGGACGATAGGTTCTCTCCTCGAGGTGTCGTTAGTACTATCTGAAGTACCGATGTGTTCTTACATTTGGAGCCGGGGAGTATCGACCTATCATCACACATACTTGATGCCTCCAGCGAGAAGTCATGCTTGACGAGGTCTGTTAGTAATGCCTTCATAGAGCAGGGCTGCGAATGTCTCTTACGGCCCGAGGGCTGAAAATGCGTTGAAGAAAGAGCGAAGGTGGACTGGTTCCCCGATTCCCAGGTTCTCCGACTCATCATCATCTGGATGGCGGATATACTGTTGAGTTGACAGGATGGCGATATGGGACTTCCTACCCGATTCCGATAAAGCCTCTTATGCCTGACCACCGATATGTCAGTGACCCTGATTCACCACCGGTATGTTCCACCGTTTTCCGTTTATCACATAGATACTTTGGCATTTGTTTATTCATTGATGACTTGACCTTGTATCTGCAGCCACCCAGGGAGTACACGGATGAGGTGCTCGAGATGGTAGCCTCACTTGAGGGCATGGTCCCTGGAGGAGAAAGCGATTGTCTCTCATGGGTATCCGGTACCGCTTTAGTTTCTTGCATTTATCATGCGCCGATGACATGCCGATCTTGAACATTTTATTGCATTGATAGGCTGCCTGTGTAGAGCACATCTGACACACCACATTCATGTACCATATCTGTATGCGCCCACTTCATGTAGTTTTCTTTCATCTGCATCTGATACACATATTTTGGCTGATGTATTCAAATTGTATTCTTCATTTTCGAGATCTTTGCCGATATATCACAGGAACCCCACGAGTTAAGACCACAGGCCTTCAGGAGGCTGGGCCATCTAGGCCTCATAGGGGCTGGAGAGGAGGGAGTAGTCTCGCCAGACCGAGGCGGATCTGAGGCGCTACATTATAAGGAGGAGTCTAGTGAGGAGGAGGAGGCATGGCAGATCCCGATCGAGACATCTCTGGCGGCGAGAGGGTAGCTCGACACACGGATTCGGTAGTGGAGAATAAGGTTGAGGAGGGTTCGAGGATGTGACCCGACTCGAATAATGTGGTGATGATGGTGCTTGAGTCTGCATTCCTTGCAGAAGAGGACCCAACGGCCTCTCATTCTTGCTCTTGAGCATTGATGATTGTTTCATGCTTTATTTTTTTACTAGTAGTTGTAGCCATTGTACATTGTTAGGCGGTTTATTTTTTGTAAAACTTGTACCCTTGTTGTAAAAAAAAGGAAAGCATGATGGAATGAAAGCGAGTTTTGAAAAAGTGTTGTATTTTATGCTCTCAGCATTGTATCGCATCATTTTGCACCAAAATGAAGATTGAATGGAAATGTGCAATGCGTATTTGCTAAAGTCGGTTAGTGAGCAAGCGCAACAAACTAAACAATTTAACTTACTAAGAAATAACAAAACCTTAGCAAGTTTACAACAAATAAGCAAAAAACACAACATAAATTGATAACCTTTCGATAAAGCCACAAAAAGGTAACAACTCAATGCACGAAACTCGGCTATTTCGACAAAACTTAACTTTCTTTCGATAAACAAAGACATCTCAACCAACAAAACAACAACTTTCGATAAGCGAGGCTTAACAACAACTCTATAAACAAAAGTGTATTTTTAGAGCGATCTGGGTGACGGAATGTATTGAAAAGCAGAGGAGATGGAGGCCTTCGACACTCACGATGCATGGAAATGCTAGGAACTTTCCTCTAAAGGGTAGAAACGGGACCAAAGACACATTTTATGCAATGGCCCGACCCACCTGGCCGGAATTTTGGTACCAGCTTACTACGATGGAGGGAGTGGCGGCTACCGAGAAAAAGGTGGCGAGCGGCCACCTAACAGCACCTATCAATTTTTAAACGACGTGTCCCCGAGCGATTGCCTTATCCTCTTTAAAGTCAGACCTCATCAGTTGATTCATCTCATACCGGTTTGCACCAAAATGGGCGTTTCTTGTCGAAAATCTCACAACTTGGATCGTTTCTCTAGATGGTTGAAAAGTTTATGCAGGGCCGGCTTGAATGCACTATTCATCTTGAGCCGTACTCCACTTCCACCTTCCCTTCCTTCATGCCACGGTGAGGTTTTGGAACCCGGTAACACATGTTTTTTAGCTTTGGTGGGCCAAGAGGTATGTCCAACTTTTCGAAGATTTTCAAGTTTTGATGGAATACGAGCGCTATAATTTGCCTCAGTTTTGCTTGACCCAGCGCTCAAGCTTTAGAGAGGCGGATGTCGTGGGCTCACCATGCATATTAGCGATCTCGATGCGTAGCAGGAGAACTAGACATCCTCGGCAGTTACTTCGTTTTTCGATGCGTGACAAGTGGCAACCATTATTGGCAGGTTTTGACAACACACACTTTTGCTTGTACATGCTATCTCACTTTTGCTTACCCTGAGCTTTGGTGGATCTAGCATTAAATGCGATTGAAGTTGCTCAAGGCTTGAAGAAGAAAGAAATTTGCATTGGCATAACATTGGCAGAGAGACACTAATGGGCAGATGCTTTTCTATCGCGAGGAGATGAGCAGTTGCGTGGAGTCCATTCTTTGCTAGCGGTAATGTTTCCCGCAATCGACATATATATTGCTCCGTCACTTTCGGCCCTCGGGCTTGGTTTTTCCTCACAAAACCCTTTTCTTACTTTTCTCTCGCCATTGCGTCTCTCTACAATATTCTTTATTCTCTCATTTTTTCCCGCCCTCAGGGTATGGTTGATGGATAAATTACAGATTGTGGACTCTTGCCCAGCCTACTCAGCTCGCGGCTACTTCTTTCGACAACGCCTAGTCGATGCCCTTGATGAGGGATGGTGGTTTGTTATTTGGATGTGCAATTTTGTGCTGCGATTGCATTGCTGGCATTGTCCTTGGCTCAATCTCCAGGCAATGCAGCTATAGCATGTCGTGATGGGATCAAGTTGATTGGTCTAACACCCTTGCTTGTGTGTTCTACTTTCGTTCCGGTTCAGTAGCCTTGATTTAGTTATCGGTCAGACTTACCCTTGAAGAGGATAGAAATATCACGCACTTACATTCGGTTCGAGGGCGCTGACTTGCCGGTATGCCCACGACATGGAGGACTAGAAACTCGGCCCCTGCTTTCCCACTTCGATTGCACTTTGTCAGCCGAGAGTGCTTAAGATTGGCTCAATGAAGAGAGGCACAAATTGGACTTGACTTGGCATCGGAGAACCCGGCTTGACTCACGGCTCTGGGAGGCGTGGGGACACCTAACTTATCTATGCCCAGATTTGTGCTTTACCGGCACTTTCAAGTTTTCTTTATGAATGTAATAAAAAGCAACTTCAATTTGTATGCAAGAGCGGGAGAACTACGTATTGAAATCAATGAAATTGAAGGTTGTGGAGTCTTGAAAATTTTTGCTTTTGGTCCAAAAAATGGTCTAAGTTGTAAAAAGATTAATTTGAACAAGAAGTCAACTTTTATTAAGAAGAACTTTTCAAAACCATTTTCGATATGGATTGATGATACCTTTGAGATCTTTACCAAGATGCACAACCACTGGATCTGACAACTAGAAAATTAAGCAGCCCTAGTCTGAGATAATACATATGCAATAGCGGAAGGATTGCTTCGTCAAAAAATGCATAACCTTGCACAACGAAAGTTGCCCTAATTAAAGAAAAACTATTGCGGAGATCACGATGAATCTTTGATGAACAAAGATGACTGAGATGATCAAATGGACAAAGTTGATCGAAAAATTTGTGATGAACCGAGGATAAAAGTTACTCGTATCCCCAAAGATGAATCCAGCACCGTGTAGTTTGGCTCAGTTCACTCAGGTATTTTCTCTCCTTTTATATTTTTTACTTGAGGCCTTTAAGTTTCCTTGACTCAGGTTTTATATTCAACTTTTTGTGCTCTTGAGGTTTCCTAGGTCACCCTTCAGGGTTTTATTTCTTGGTACTCTCAAGAATGTGCTCTTCTTAACCTCCATATTGATGGGTTGGCCGAACTCTGGGCCATCTAGATCCATCAAAACCACAGCTCCACCTAACCAGATAGACTTAATGATGTGAGGACTAGTCAAGTGAATTGGAAAAACTTTTGCCCTTAGAGTGTTGGATGGGCTTCGGTTCTCCTTTGAACAAATCTCCTTCTTTTAGATTCACTGGACTTAACTTTCTTGTTAAAAACCCGAGCAATTCTCTTGATAACCTTGAACATGATGCAGTTCTTTTCGGTCTTGTCTCATCAAAAGAGCATAGATTCCTCGAGCACACTCTTGTTATGTCTGTGACTGTCGACACTCACGATTACTCTAATGTGGAACCTTATTCTCAAATGGGTGACATTGCTCATCCCGCCAAACCAATGAATCTTTTGGTGCTTTGATAGAAGGATTGATTGAAGTCAGTAACTACGAGCAAGCGACTTAGCTTATCAGCCCAATCGGTGGTCTCCACATACTTCATTACTTCTGTTTGATCATTTCTACACTTGGAGACTCATGCAACTCTCATTAGTTTCTGGCAAATGGAGTAGATGACTTATGAAAACCACGTTGTATTTTCGCAAATTAAAATCACTTTTACTATTGGGCATTCTATAAAATTATCTCTCGTTTGGGGACTCACGTGGCGACGAATGTTATTTACGATAAACTTTGCAACATGTGGCTTTTCAACACCGCATAAGATTGAGGCCTCGGCAGATTTAAGTGAAATAATCCATCGGCAGGATGAACTTATGCTTGATGTTATGGGTGATAGCGATCACATCAATTCCCCGGTGAAAATGGCCGCCAGGTAGAAGTCATGTTGCTTCTAACCGATGGCGGAATGTTCTTCTGCAGATTTCATGAATTTGACATTTTGTGGCATCATTAAGATAAAAACCGATCTATCCTCTCATAATTGGACCGGTAATGGCCTTGTCGAGGATCTTCCGTGCTAGCATTACT